>CM042548.1:14163526-14326026 GCA_023630585.1 Cranoglanis bouderius | reverse complement strand
TCTCCTGATTGGACGCCTCCTCATGAGCTCCAGCTCCAAAATGTTTAAATCCCACGGGTTAATCCGTCCATTCCACAGATTCAGGATTGTAGCAGGGACCACAGTGGGCTTGTACATTCACTCCGCTTCTCTCTCTCTCTCTCTCTCTCTCTTTCTCTCAGTCTTTCCCCCTCCTTCTCTCTCTGCACTCTGTTCTCCTGTCTCACTCAGCTCTGGAACTAGAGGAGCCTGAAGAGGAGGGCAGAAGAGGCGTCAGCAGATCGCTGGGTCCTACTGCCTCACGGCTTCAGTGAAAGGATGGCATTGTTCCTTTTCCTGTGTGTGACCCTCAGCTAGCTAGATAGATAGATAGATAGGTAGATCACTTTATTCATCCCAGAGGATAATTCACCTATTACAGCAGCACAGAGAGTTAGTAGTATACTAAAAGTGATTTAACATTACAGATGAAACAAAAAGTAATAAATATACATAAGTGTTCGTGCTGCAGGACGGCGGTCTAACGGTCGAACCTTTCGGTCGAACCCGAAAGCGTTCTAGCAGTGTGCTGGAATGCAGCAGCAAACACGATTTCTGATTTCCTTTCCAATGTGTTTAAAGGTAGACAATTTGGTAGACTATTTTTAGTCAAATTACATTCTAATTACATTCAATTTTCAACAGAAATCACAGATGCAAACACATCTGGTGAACTTTAACACTCAAACTTGCCTCCCAATAGCACGACCGCTCTGGCTGTGGCTTCTCTGCCTTCATATAATGCAGCATAGAAAATTCAAAATGGCGGAAGCGCAACTTTTAGTAGCGTATACGAGAATGCATTTTAGTGTACTCCTTCCTGATGTAACCGTAAATTATTCCATTAAAGATGAATAAATGGATGAGTAAGAAATTCCTTCAAAGCAGAAGCAGAGCTAACATTTCTCAAATGTTTTGTTGTATTCACAACAGTATTGCTGTCCACACTGAAAAGCTAAGTCATGGCTAAATTGCTAACTCCATATTGTTAAGTCTCTGATATTATATTTGGTGAAGTTTCTCCTCACATACTCTCAGATTGAATAAAACGTGTTTAGAGGAGAAACAATTCTGAGGTGTCAAATGCAAAGGGCTGAAATGTTTCATTGTTCTGTTTTATTGTTTTGTTGTTGTTGTTGTTCGGTTTTATTAAAGGAGCAGTGTGTAATGTTTAGAGGCCTCGGCTGCAGTTGAAATGAAAACGCTGACCAGACTTCCTGTTGCCCCCAGCTGACACCACCCATTCTGTAGAAACATCATTTGCTTCATTTTTGGGATGAGTAGGAGGAGCTGGACGAGTAAGTGGAGTCAATTTATGGGCCAGAAATTTGAAGAAACTACAATGAAGAAACTAACCAGTTCCGCTTCATGTTGTAAACTGCAGATTTTTCTAAAGTATCTTTGTAATTATGTTATTATTACAGGTCTATAAACACTTAAAAAGCCCATAAAATAGACTTTTAAAACTTTTTTTTTTTTACTTAGAGAAGTTAGTGAAGGAATAGCATATTGGTATAAAAGCAGAAATAAAATGTTAAAAATATATTATTTGATCATTAAGAGAGTCCATAATGAAATTTTAAGAATACAGGGATATTGTCTAAGCAAAGCAACATTTTTATGGTCCTTGCCCCAAAAAACAAAAAAAAAACCAAACAAAACAAAAAAAAACATAAATCAGGAGTGTAATTTAGTGTCATAACACTGCCACTATTACAGTCTGCTACAGAATGTTAAATGTGCTAAATGTGTATATTGCATGTTTTAGTAAAGCTCTTATTATTTGCAGTTCAGTCAGTAATAAAAAATAAATAAATAAATAAATAAAAAACTACCCTGGAAGCTAATTGTGCCTGGGGAAAAGAAAAAAAAGTCCTATTTTAAAACATTACCTTGTTAGAATTATTGTATTTCCTGCCTGTTGTAAAGGGTTTGTTACTAGTAGCAGAGGCGAGCGGATCATTATTAGTGATGAAGCCATTAGGGAGTGTGCAGCTACTGCAGGCGAGTCTATAAATACCATCAGCAACAGAAAAGAGCAGGCGGAGAAACGAGGGAAAATTCGGGCTGCCTGAATCTGTCAGGAGGATCGCAGTGAAGGTTTCCGGTCATATGATCGGCTCTGGGGCTTGGCGCACCTCAGTGCACCTCCTCACCTCAGCGGGGTGCACTTTTACACTTTTACCCAACTATAATTTCTTTTCACACACACACACACACACACACACACACAAACACACACTGTGTTAATGTGTTAATTAGTGATTCAGGTGTATGTAAAGAGATTTTCAACAAAAACAGAATTGTGTATAATAACAACTGGGAAAGAACAGTGCATTATGGCGACCCAGCCTAAGACAGCGAGTGCTTTCCAAATCTGTATATTTTCCGATTAGGCAGATAATAACGTTCAATAACAGCTCGACTGCCAAATCCATCCGGTCTCTGAAACCCTGCCAAAACCCGTCGCGCCATCTCGCCCTTCATCCAGATTCACAGCAGTCGCACGAGATCCTGCCTGTGTTCCGCATCACCAGGAATAAAATACTGAAATTTCTGTCTGCTCCTAACACTCGGCATTTTGACGAGAGAGAGAGAGAGAGAGAGAGAGAGAGAGAGAGAGAGAGAGAGAGAGAGAGAAAAAAAAAAATTCTAGCACAAAATCAATACTCCTCTTTGAAATTCATAAGTAATGTAACAGTAGCTCAGCTATGACACGTGCACTGTGGGTGAATAAAGCAATCGAAAATCAGTAGCTGTCCCTGGAAATAAGAAACATAGGCAATTTATTAGACTGGCGACCTGCCAGTGGTGGCACACGGCAACACTGAGTTTTATACTTTAGGCACTCTTAAAGTGAGTGAGGCGTGTCTGCTTGCCTTTCAGCATCTAATGACGCTTCTTAGAGGTCTCTCATGGGCAGAACTCAGGATATTTACAGCCTCAGGTTTATGTCTATTAATATACGGCCATTATGATACCTAACTATTCATTATCCGAAATATGTCATAGTGTAATCTGGGAATTCTTCAGGTTTCAAAACAGCCCAAAACATGCATCTTTAGCTAGTTGTGTGTGGCGTCTTACAAATAGAGGTTCTTCAGATAGTTAAGAGCTCTTAGTGACCTAAATGCATCCTACTTGGAAAGCTCTGTGATGGAGAAACCTTCTGTTGTAGGGTTCTGTGTAGAACCTTAAAGAGATGGTTAAATGATTGAATGAATGTCCCACTAACTAACTAACTAATTAACTAACTAACTAACTAACTAACGTGAAGTTTTTTTTTTTGTGAGGAAACGTTTAGTTATCATTTATGGAAGGAGTCTCCAGTGTCGGAGCTTTGTAACGGTCAGAGGTAAAGTTGTAAGTTTTCTGACATCTTCAGGACAGAAGAATTTACGCTTCTTTGCAGTTTCTCAGTATCATGAAAAGCTGCTGGGTTTTTTTTTTTTGTTTGTTTGTTTATTAACTTCAAGAGAGAGAGAATAAAGAGAGGCTGGTGAGGGAACGATTGTTTATAGCTGCTATAACGTATGTGAGAACAGAAACTATCTTGTTTCAAACGGATAAAAAGTATGACATGTTCTTTAATAAATAAAAATTTGTAATGGTTGGCAAATTGCTGTGGTATAAGAGGAATAAAATACAAAAACATAAATAATCGACTTCAATTGATCAATTATTAATGTCAGTTTGTTTTAATAGAATGTATAATATCACTACAGCAGTGTTTGTGTTGTTGATTTGGAGGTTATCGGTGGTATTGAGCTTTGTGAACGTTGTTTGACCGGTAAGTAAAATTTCACCTCAGGCACCAAATAAATCAGGGTAATCTAGCCACAGGAGGTCACAAGCCAGTGTACTTTTTGTGCCGGTCCCAAGCCCGGATAAATAGAGAGGGTTGTGTCAGGAAGGGCATCCGATGTAAAACTTTTGTCAAATTCAATATGCGAATCACTAGCATGACTTCCATACCGGATCGGTCGGGGCCCGGGTTAACAACGACCGCCATCAGTGCCGTTGACCTACAGGGCACTGGTGGAAATTGGGCTACTGTAAGAAAGAAAGCTTATGAGAAAGCTTATGAGGACATGTATGCAAGGTTAGATAGTAAGGAAGGTGAGAGGGATTTGTATCGGTTGGCGAGGCAGAGGGATAGAGATGGTAAGGATGTGCAGCAGGTTAGAGTGATTAAATATAGAGATGGAAATGTGTTGACAGGTGACAGGAGGGTGAGGGAAAGATGGAAGGAGTACTTTGAGGAACTGATGAATGAGGAAAATGACAGAGAGAGAAGAGTAGTAGAGGCAAATATTGTTGAGCAGGAAGTAGAAAGGATTAACAAGGGTAAAGTTAGGAGAGCTTTGAAGAGGATGCAGAGAGGAAAGGCGGTTGGTCCTGATGACATACCAGTGGAGGTATGGAAGTGTCTAGGTCAGATGGCAGTAGAGTTTTTAACTAGATTGTTCAACGAGGTCTTAGAGAGTGAGAGGATGCCTGAGGAATGGAGGAGAAGTGTTTTGGTGCCGATTTTTAAGAACAAGGGAGATGTGCAGAGTTGTGGAAACTACAGAGGTATTAAGCTGATGAGCCATACAATGATGTTGTGGGAAAGAGTAGTGGAAGCAAGGCTAAGGGGAGAAGTGGGCATTTGTGAGCACCAGTATGGTTTCATGCCAAGAAAGAGCACTACAGATGCAATATTTGCTTTGAGAATGTTGATGGAGAAGTACAGAGAGGGTCAGAAAGAGCTGCATTGTGTCTTTGTAGATTTAGAGAAAGCGTATGACAGGGTGCCAAGAGAGGAGCTGTGGTATTGTATGAGGAGGTCTGGAGTGGCAGAGAAGTATGTTAGAGTGGTGCAGGATATGTATGAGAGAAGTAGGACAGTGGTAAGGTGTGCGGTAGGTTTGACAGAGGAGTTCACGGTGAAGGTGGGACTGCATCAAGGATCGGCTCTGAGCCCCTTCTTGTTTGCGGTGGTGATGGACAGGCTGACAGATGAGGTCAGACAGGAATCTCCATGGACTATGATGTTTGCGGATGACATTGTGATCTGTAGTGAGAGCAGGGAGCTGGTGGAGGAAACTCTAGAGAGGTGGAGGTTTGCTCTGGAGAGAGGAGGAATGAAGGTTAGTCGCAGCAAGACAGAATACATGTGTGTGAATGAGAGGGATCCAAGTGGAACAGTGAGGTTACAGGGAGAAGAGATAAAGAAGGTGCAGGATTTTAAGTACTTAGGATCAACAGTCCAGAGCAACGGGGAGTGTGGGAAAGAGGTGAAGAAGCGTGTGCAGGCAGGTTGGAATGGGTGGAGAAAAGTGTCAGGTCTGTTGTGTGATAAAAGAATACCAGCAAGAATGAAAGGAAAGGTGTACAGGACAGTAGTGAGACCAGCGATGTTGTATGGTTTGGAGACAGTTGCACTGAGGAAAAGACAGGAGGAAGAGTTAGAGGTAGCAGAGCTGAAGATGTTGAGGTTCTCTTTGGGAGTGACGAGGATGGATAGGATCAGGAATGAGTACATCAGGGGGACAGCACATGTGAGATGTTTTGGAGACAAAGTTAGAGAGGCCAGGTTGAGATGGTTTGGACACGTTCAGAGGAGGGAGAGTGAATATATCGGTAAAAGGATGCTGAGGTTAGAGCTGCCAGGCAGGACGCCGAGAGGAAGACCAAAGAGGAGGTTTATGGATGTAGTGAAGGAAGACATGAAGGTAGTCGGTCTGAGAGAAGAGGATGCAGGGGATAGGTCTAGATGGAGGCAGATGATTCGCTGTGGCGACCTCTGAAGGGAACAGCCAAAAGGAAAAGAAGAAGCACCAAATAAATCAGGGTCTCTACAGGGCAAAGGTCAATATTAAGCGGGAGGAAATCTTAACAGTTTGTGTTACACATAGGAAAAATCCACTGTGTTTAGGAAAGCCGTCATGAACCCACGTCACTCGTCCCTGCATTCATTTCCATGATCTCTCTCTCTTACATCTTTAAAAGCCACTGAAAAACAAAGCACATATGGATGTCTCTATCATACAATATTTTGCCTGAGGCACTTAAATGAATTAATGTAGCATGAGTCCAGTGAAATGTACTAGCCTTGTGCAATCAAAAGATTAGAAATATGCATTTTAAATGAAATTTACAGCACTTCAAGGGAGGGAAAACAATTAACGTGTTTGTGTGCAAGCTGGCCAGAGTTGTAAGCGATTACACTGAACCCGAGTACATGAAGAGAGACTGCAATCTGCTTTCATTTTCAAGAAGCTCTTGCTGTCACGCTGATTAAAAAACAACATCAGTTTAGATTATATGACAACTTACAGAAAAACAACGTTAAGGAAAAGATGGTTGATATGATCACACAACTTATCAGCCATTTTCTAACCTTCTATATTTACACCAAGACACGTCACGGCTGTTATTTTATTTACGAGGTGCTGATATTTTAAGTTACACAAACTATACGATCTATTTCTAACGGCCTCCGACTTTGATTTATGTTTTTTTTTTCTTCCACAGAATGGATGTTTTACTGTCTGAAAAGAAACTGAGGATCCTAACAGGAAATTACACCGACGTTCTTACAGGAACTGCACCATGTTCCTTAAAATGTTGTGACAAATTACAAGGAAATAAACACACATGTATGTAGGACACTTGCGTCATCAAAACACTTGAAATGGGAATCTGAGTAAGGGTGTAACGAGCCGAAGGTTATCAGTACTGAGGTTTAGAGTTGTTTGTTTACAAAAATAACAAAACAACCAGTTTAAACATGTAACCGATAATTTATTGTCCATGACATAGATGAAGAAATTGATTCGCACATTTAAATAAAGCTGCCTTCACACTCAGTGTTTTATTTGATTCCTCAGATTTTCAGTGATTCATTTAATATCATGCTACATGATGCTGGTTGAGTAATTTTCCATAACAGCAGCTCTGACAGCTTCAAATCACAGTTTTATATTAATGCACTCATTATAATACGTCATCGTTTCTATAGCAACAGCTCATTCACAGGGACTGGTATAGCGGTCGCTCCACGTAACCGGATTTTTAAAAAACTTGATACGGTGAAGTTTTCTGTGAGGAGAAATTGATGGAAGGAGTCTCCAGTGTCAGTGGATTTAGGTGTTTCTCGGTAACATAATGAAATACGTTTTTTTGTTTTACTAACTTAAGAAAAAAAATAGGGGCTGGTGAGGGAACAACAGCTGCTACAAAGTAAGTGATAATAAGAACATCATTACATATAACTCTAATTGGATAAAAAAGTTACTAAGTAGTTAATACATTCTTTAAGAAAGAAAAAATGGTAATTTTTGTAATTGCTGTGTTACAAGGGGATTAAAACACTACAAGATGTGCTGTTATAGGAAAATAATCAACTTTGTGCTGTTAATGGTGACTCCACTTCATCATACCACCGTTGATTAATTTCCTGTACCAGCAAAACATATTCATTACATAGCCAAACTTATTATTCTGTCAGAATAACATTACCATAACAACAACCTTTCCCATTACTAATATTTTGCTTCCCATTTTTGCACACCATATTTGCTGACATCACAAACTGACACCTACACATAATTTTATGGTTAACCTTGAAAAGAATTTAGCACCGTAATTTTAACCCAAACACCTATCTATATGCCCGTAATCAGCCAGCCACGAGGAGAATTGATTTAAAATGATGCTGAGTGGTACTTTAAAAAGTGGCGCTAGGAGTTACTGGTATTTTCCACATACATCACAGTTTTATTAAGAGCATCTGTGTGGAAATAACCCAGTAAAGCATGCATGAGAGTCATCTATAATTGATATGAGTGTTGAAAATGCTGAGCTGCGAATCCCCCTGCTGGGACGTGTCGATGGGTAACTTGCCTCTCACCACGAGCCAAAATGCTCTTTCAGGGAGGAACGCGCCGCCAGATCATACGTGTAATGGGACTCGAGAGACAACAGGCATTATTCTAATCTACCGAGCTCTGGGATTTTTAATATACATCCAAGATGGCGAAATGAGAACGGTGTTGAATTTTTTTTTTTGCTCTCTGTGAGGGTATGAGTTAAGAGCAGGTGAACGGGGTGATGGATGTAACGCAGCTACACATCTGTGGAGTGCAAAAAAAAAAAAAAAATCAATCACCGTAATGGCTGACGGTTTTGCTACGATGCCCGGTAGAGCGCAACGTTAACACGATATGCAAACAATAAATTCTTCTTCATTAAAATTCTCAGAAAGCTAAATGTCGCAATCTCTCCATCCATCTGTCTCGGGTAATACGGCGGAGGAACGGCTGCATTAACTGCTGTCAGGATTGAGTTGTCCTCGCTGTAATGACACACGCTGGTGGAGAGGATATAAACCAGCCATGCGTTCCTTCTGCTCTCACACCATCTCAGGCTTCAGACTCCGGCCTATAAAGCCTTCGTAATGGTTCTGTGACTACCCTGGGACTCTTCCACACGAACATGTCTTGACGCAGTTTCTGGCCAAGCTTATCTATTGTTCTCTCTGAGCGCTCTGAGTACACATGCAGTGCAGATGGCGTTATTTGTCCAGATTCTCACCCAGCTAATGGACTAAAGCCCAAGTGGGTCATTTGCGGTGAGAAATATCAAGCCTTTCATCCACTCGACCCTCACGCACAGCCTATGGTCACCTTTTGTACTGCAATGTCAACAGCCTGCCACAGGCGTTTTGGCACAAGGACGCAGTAGAGCTAATGGGGCGAGTTTGAATATGCGAGGCAGAACTGAGATTCAGCAGCGAGCAGAACCGCTCATTTGTCTTCTCATTTGGTTGTGATGCTGGTGTGCCATCCAGGTCCTGGTCCTATATCCAGGTCCTGAATATAGAAAGAAACTATCATTTGTAGTCCAGTTGTCTCTCTCTAAGAGTGTATTCACATAAAGCAGTGTGAACGGAACCCTGATGTGTTCTCCCCCACAGTCCGGTTCTTGGTTCTTTAGGCAGGTACAAACACAGTAAGTGAACTCTAACGGGAAAGCGATTCGACTCTGAATCGACTCCACTGCAGGAAGCGTGTTTTGGGTTTGTATTGTAGATGTGAACTGCAATGCACAGAGCTGTAGCGCTGCAGAAATGCAGTGTGTTCTGGAGATTTGGATTACCATCGCTGCATCTCTCACCAATGAACACCAGTGAAGATCTAGTGTGGTGTGAAACCAAACCAAACCAAACCAAATGAGTCAATTTCACTCTGATTCAGATTCAAACTAACTAAAAGGTGTGACAGCACTCTTAAAGATTCTTTCAACTTCTTTTCATAATCAGTTTCTGCAGTGTTGTTCTTTTCTGCTGTTTTTTTCCACATAAATCGAAGTGATTTTCTTTTCCGCTCACTTAAGCATTTTGCACCACTTTTAGCATTAAAAGTTATGTCTAGTCTTCTCATTTGGTTGTGATGCTGGTGTGCCATCCAGGTCCTGGTCCTATATCCAGGTCCTGAATATAGAAAGAAACTATCATTTGTAGTCCAGTTGTCTTTCTCTAAGAGTGTATTCACATAAAGCAGTGTGAACGGAAGCCTGATGTGTTCTCCCCCACAGTCCGGCAAGTTCTACTTTGCATTTTGGTTAAAAACCACAAAGGGAAGAAGAATTAGCAGAAAGGTTAGATTACCGTGAGAATTCGTCTTACAGACGTTTTAAAAGATCTTTCTCTGGTTAGTTTAGAATCAGGAACTTCACTGTTTTGGTACTGCTTGTGATTTTATGCTAATATGATTCTTTGCTAGTTTTTGTTCATTTCTGGAACCAGCAGGAAGTAGCACAAAGCAGTAATCAAGCGCACACAAACCTGCTTTATTTTCGCTGCCGGGTTGCACGGGCTGTGTCCTTAGAAAACATGTACAAAATACACCAAAACACAGACACATTTCTGACTAATGCAACCTCTGTGAAATGAAGCGTCAAAACCTTTTGCTTTGTCAAATCTTCCCCTTTTCCCAACGATGACATGGGGGTGTGTTTGTGAGCAATGCCAGTGTCATTATTATGCAAGCTGACACGCCTACACAGATGTGGTCAGCTGGAAAATTTACTGAGAAAAAAACGTTTAAAATTAAAATTTAAAACTGTGATTATTGAGCCTTATAGAATATGTCCCTTGGGGTCTGGACTATGATGCAGATTTTTTTGTTTGTCTGTTTGTTTGTTTTTACATGAACATAAGCATACGTATTTTCACCACACTTGCGATACAATAAACGTGAAATAATTCTCCACATAATTCTTTTTTTATGTATTATTATTATTATTATTATTACTATTATTATTATTACTATTATTGTTATTATTATTATTATTATTATTATTATTATTATTATTATTATTATTATTATTATCCCTTTAAACTCTGCACTAGATTTATACTTTTTGCATAAACGTGGATAATTATTTTATGATGTGTATAATACAGATCATACAATACATCTGTTTTAAACCTGAAATAATTCTTAACAACATTTTTTCTTTTTTACTTGTGTGTGAGAACACGCTGTCGATGAGTGATAGAACGTCCAGACGACGGCTCTGACCGAGGTAAAATAAATATTTTCAGCAAGCTTGCTTCATATTAACTGAAAAGCAAGCGCTTTGACCAGCGAGGTCAAAACGACCTGAGAGGCTGAGTAAATCAAACAAACAAAACAAAACAAAACAAAAAAATGACGGGAGAGCAAGTCAAATAAAACACTGACCAAAACCTGTTGCAGCAGCAACGTGCTCTTCAGGGACAACTTTTTGGCACAGTGCACAGCGCACAATAATGATCGTTTCTTGCTCACCCTGATCGTTTTGGGTTGTTGGACCAAAACCAACGGCAGATTGAAGTACAAATGAGATGAAATGAGTCTATTCTCTGTGCAATGTCACATTTCCCATGTGCAATGTAAGTGAGAGATAACACCGAACAAAGCAGCGTGATAACGGAAAATAACGGACAAGGAGGAGGTTATTTTTCTGACGCGAGTCCTTTATTTTTTTATATTGGGACGCAGCGTTATCTCAGTTACACCATGGCTGCTTAACATCGTTTAAACAAATGAATGCTTTTTAGCTATTTTGCTTCCTCATAGCAACAGCGACTCATTTTATGTCATTTTACTTAGCTAGCTTTCGAGACCACGAATGCTGTTGCTATGGTTACACATACCTAAACAGTCACTACATTGCTCTGTTCTTGCTTTTAATTAGATTATGATTAGTCTAAGCAGCATAACTATAGACCTAGCCTAAACCATTTATGGGAAAATAACCAATACCCTCTGAGCAACAAACCCACCATGACACAGTTACAAAAGTGACACTAAACGAGACGATCTCAGGTATTCCTCACATATTAATACACACTGCATCAGCAATGATTTTAATATGATTGGAGAGAAATGTCTCATAAAAGTCACTCGATCCCCCGAGGTTCAGCCACTGACTGCACACCAACAGAGCTGTCTCTATGGCAACCAAACTCTTTCTCCTCCGCCGTTCCACGTCTGAATGTTTACTGTCAGTATAATCTGTTCAGTGTGTCAGCAACAAATTATCAATTTAACATGCTCTAAATACTAAGAGAAAAATATGCACCGATTTAACAGTGTCTGGGCGTGCGCCGGCGTCATCGTGGCTTCCTTCATTGATTTTCTGCAAATCATATTGAGAGGCAGCATTATTGGGGCCGCAGCCTGTGCGCTGTTGCTACTGCGCGTGTCGATTTTCATGGCCTGGAGTTAAACGGATAGATTTTCATCACATTTTCCCATCTATGAAGATTGGCCTTACGCCAACGGCGACCCAATCATCCTGATAAGTAGGCCTTCATAGGCGGACTCGTCCATTTTCAAATCTATTACATTATTTTCATCGTTTTTGCTCTAAGCCATGTCTTCCCTATTTCTCATCACTGCCTACATGTGAGGCATTTTTAACAGGACATGACTTTTCCGCTTCTTTAACTCCTTTGAATGTCTGATTCATTTGCGCCTGGGGCAAACCGTTTCCTTTTAAAAGTGGGCCAAAAACGGGGGCCAGGCGTGGTACTGCTGTCCAACTAGAGCTGGAGAAAAGACAAGCAGGATTAGCAGCGTAATACTTTATCCTCCGTGTTTCTGGAGCCAGGACCCTCACATGAGTCTGCAGGAGTCTTCACAAAGCATTGAGCCCTTCTTATTGATTAGCATTATATACCATTTTTCTTCCTCTTCACGACTTTATCGTGCTGCTCGCTTACCACTAGAACTTTCTAGACACTGTGCCATGATGTGTTGGGATGAGAGTCAGAGTTGGTTCATCTCAGCTTTGGAACCATGTGAGATTCAGCTCGATAATGTATTCTGCATCAGACTGCTACTGCTGTGCATCCAGGTTTTTTCATTTCATTTTATTTTGTTTTTACCCGGTTCTTTCTGATAATTCTGTCCAATGTCCATCCAGTTGCTGAGTCTCCTCTCTCACACAACAGCTAAACTCCTGTGGATGATTAACAACTTTGGTTTTTAGTATAGAACCTTTTCTGAAATAAAGGGTTATACAGATATTGATTAGGGTTCTCCAAACCGAAGAACTCTTTATGTTGCTAGATGGAGTGTACCAACTCCAGGACTATGGTGACCAGCCACGAAATATCTTTTGTACATTTCTCCAAACAAAATGATCTTTTCAGCACAAGATATGGTCACTGAATAATAATAATAATAAAATAATCCATGATGCAGTGGTGAACGTCCTGAAGTGATTTATTCTTCTTATACAGCAGCAATTGGCCAATGATTACCAGTTTTAATTTATTAATGAACGACATGTCATAGTTTTTAACAATTTATAGTTACATTTAATGTTTTGGAATGTCCGTGAGACACGTTATTGAGCTGTTACCATAGAAACAATATTTTGTATTTGTATTTTGAATTGGCACTACTGTCACCTTTTCATTTGAGAAGGAAATATAAGGAAAAAAGAAATCTTATCCGGGTTGATTCTCATGTCTCTGTGGCACCTCAGAGAAAACAAATCATGAAGACCACTGACATTCAGCCAATCAGGACATCGTAAGAAATTCAGAAACCAGAATCCAGGCATTGTAGATATTTTAGAGGCGTGTATTTGGAAAGAATACTGAATGGAGGACCTGTATTAGTTTGAAATCGCTGACTGTACCTTTAATAAAAGTGCTGCATATTGCACTTTAACTTGAATGTCTTTTTGCTGCGTCGTTGTGCTGAGTCAAATATACTACATAAATATAGTCACGGGTTCAGTTCATTTTATTAACCTCCGATCATTCCTGTTTTTCTCTGGGACAATGCTCACTAATTATATTTCACTCACTGTAGGCCTGTAGTGCGCCATAAAATCAATGTGCATGCAAATGACCTGACAACACTCCTCTTTTGATCACCTTTTTTTTTTTAAGTATGCGGTTCTTATTACGTCTCGCCTTGCTCATTCATTAAAAGCCTTTCAACTTCCACCAGAGAGTGTTCGTATTCATTCGGGTAGGAGCTATGTGGTGGCTTCGGCAGCCGTTTCTTTGTGGTTTGGACTCGGATAAACGGGCCTGTCTCCGCGTCTCCCGGCCAGTTTGTCCATTTGTCTGTGTCACCATTTTTGTCAACTGCAGTAAAGAGTAGGCTAGGTAATCTTCCAGTCCAGCTGTAACATGGACACTGGTAATTAGTGGGCTCCTGCGCCATGAATCACTAACCAGTAGACAGACCACAGAGCAGACAGACAGGCCGAATCAATCTGCACTGGTGTCCCATTCATAGGGCCATGTAGTGGAATTAATATAATTGACCTTTGGCGGAAAACTGACAACATGCTAAAGTGCTGAGCAGCGGCCGAGTCACACATCATTAGAGCTGACTGGAACGGCAGCGATGCCCTGTTTATCTCCATGACATTACAATGCAGGAAACTATTTGCACTGCTAGATATGTGCTAGTCTAATAGTCACAGAGAAGAGTAATTTGTAGCGCACAAAATTAAAGGTGCAGTTCGTGATTTTTTTGAGTGGGTGTAAAATTGCTGTGATGAGGCATGATATGTTTTGTGTCCCATTCCAGGTAGTTGGAGGTCCAAGGGGGTCAGAGCACAGGCAGATAAGGTAAATATAGGCATATCCAAAACATAACTGAAATCAACAGGCATGATTAACAGTGAACGAGACTTCTCAAATGTACACAGACAGAACAGGATGT
This sequence comes from Cranoglanis bouderius, assembly GCA_023630585.1. NCBI lineage: Eukaryota > Metazoa > Chordata > Actinopteri > Siluriformes > Cranoglanididae > Cranoglanis > Cranoglanis bouderius. The sequence goes on along the minus strand of CM042548.1, from coordinate 14,311,780 downwards.
AAATACAAAACAGGCAAATACAATTGGGCAACAAACCAATGATGGGACAGGGGCAGAGACAGGACTGAAATAAAAACCAAAACATGAGCACATGGTGCTTGTTGCCATGACACAAGAAGCTTTTCAGAGGTAGATATATTCACTAGGTGGAAAAACACAAACACAGCAAATATGTTTAAAAGTTATTACAGAGTTTTGTTTGAAACAGCAGCAAGTAAATGTTTTTGGTTATTTGCAATGTCAGTCAAATGGCCTCTTCTTCTGAAAGTAGGCAGCTCCCAAACCCGTATCGCAATATTGCAAATCACAGTAACTTTTTAATTTAGTATCATTGATATTATACATTTATTACAGGTCTAGGAAGATTAACGTTAACATCAACATTACATACTGCACCTTTAAATCCCAAAGCTCTGCACTGGGAGTAAAGCTCTGCATGTGTAGAGCTATTTCTGCCCGCTGAGTAAATACAACGTCTGTAAATAGTAACGTGTTCGCGAGGCAAAAAAAAAAAAAGTAACGACAACTCCACAACGAAAATGTTTCATACAGTCTTTTGAGCGAGTGTAAAACTACTGTACAGGAACAGTGTGTCCTTGAGCCTGCATGAATTGAACACGCTCGCTGTGTGAATGAATACACGGCATGAAATAATGAATGAGCTGTACAAATCTGATGAATGAAAGACCTTCACCTTTGCTGAGGAAATTACTCTTCTCCCTCTCCAAACATGCAGAGAGGTGGCTAAATAAAAATGTCTTAACCAGCCTTTTTTTCTCCCCGCACCTGTAATTACGTATCAAGGCTCGAGAAAGCAGGCAGCGCCTTTTAATGCGCTGGAGTATTAAAGGCCGATAAGAGGCTCTTTAGAGGCTGCCAGTGCCATTTACCCAGGCGAACTGTATTACTCTAATATGGATATCAACAGGTCATGCTCTGTTTGCACATAAAATTAGAGCTGAGAGTGCACTGAGAGCTGAAGACATGACAAAGCAGAAGGGTGTGTGCGCGTGTGTGTGTGTGTGTGTGTGTGTGTATTTGGGGGGATCAGCTGCCTGGGCGCTATTGGACTTTTTCCTGAAATCTCACCTGTAGAGGATACGGTGTCCCCTCACAGCATCGCACAACCGCATTATAAAGAAGGTTCGAGGCGCCACCTCATTAACGGCGACTTCAAAGAGTAATTGGCTCATTAACGCAACTTCAAAGACTACTCAGCGGTAAATTCTTAATTGACTGACGATATGCGCGCCTTTTACCTCGTGCACGCATCAGACTAACTAATTAATCATCTACAAATAACGATCGTCTAGATCGATAACGTTCAATTCGTCGCTATGTGCTGCCAACAGATCCACGCCGCACACAACACGCTCACGAATGATACGATCATTATCTGATTTCTCAATTACCAGATAAACAATATACATATCGAATTAAAACTGATATCAGATTTTATCCCACAGCGATGTTCTGGATTCTGATTGGTCGGAGGGTGTCGATTAATTTTCTATAACGGCAGTAGTGCAGCTGAGGTTTATACAAATGCGCTCGTTCTAATTATCGTTTCTATAGTAACAACAGATTTGTTTTTAAAATAATGTTGATATGGTGAAGCTTTCTGTAAGGAGAGATGTGTTTATTTAACGTTTATGGAAGGAGTCTCCAGTGTCAGCGCTTTGTAACAGTCAGAGGTAAGGCTGTAACTGCACTGTGGAGTTTACGCTTTGCGGTTTCTGCGAGTTATTTTTGTCGTATTAACTTCAAAAGAGAGAAGAAAGAGAGGCTGGTGAGGGAACGAAGTGAGAACAGGAACTTGTTTCTTGAACATTCCACAATATTTAAGTATAAAGTTTAAGTGTAAATGGATTAAAAAGGAGAGGGTAGAGATTTCTCACTGTCATATTTGTTTCCAAAATCTGATTCTGTACAAGGAAGCATATTTATTGTATAAAGACCCTACAATGACTCATTCCTTAGAGGTTTTAAAACATTATTTAGAATATTGTCACTAATAGGAGCTTTTAAATATACAGTACATTTAGCTAAATATATCTTTAAGAAACATCTATTTTTTTTAATACAAATGCTGTTGAAATTTATAATTAATAATACGCATTAAAATATTCAGTTATATCTTTCAATTCTTACTTCTCTGTCCTGAAAGTTATTCCACAAAAAATACATATAAAGGGAGAAATAAAGTTCCACAATGACATTAAGAATAAGGATCTTCATATTGACGCAAAATAACGGCTTTCGTTCTACGATCTGAGTCTTGGAGGTCTATATGATTTAAAACAGATTGGAAATAACAAATAATATTATTGAATTACTTATTTTAATGTCTTTAAACTATGGAATTTTTAAAAAGGTTGAATCATTTCTATTCGGTGTGTGTTTGCCTCGGGTGGTGAGAACTTTATGAGGCGACGGACTTTTCGTGTGAATAAATCCACCGCCGTTCCCCTGGAATCCTTTCCATTACGTTGGAGCTCTTGTGCGGCTAAATTCAGCTTAAGGCCGTAAGAAGGAGAAACGTATCTATAAATCATGTTTAATAAGCTCCCTGTAGGAAGATCGATATGCCCGTTGCACCTCAGAACTTCACCGTCGCAGTTAACATTTGTCAGTGACGACTGCTCCCTGAGTAACGTTTGCTCAGAAGGGATATTTTTATACAGCGGTGTGAAAAGGGAACGCGCCCATTTATCAGTTATCACTTTTTCCTTCTTTATCTAATAGAATTTACTAAACACTAAATCATAAGACTTTTGAATTGACTCTTTTAAATTCCTAACAATCTGCATGAGAACATTATGTTGATACAGGTTAAAGTTTAGGGTCAGGGAAAGCGTTCTTAGCTTTTCTTACAACTTCATTCATATTTGACCTCAAATATTTAATAAGATCAGGTTTGAATGAATATAATTCAGAGGCGGGGAAATAAGAGTCCAGGACAAGTAGATTAGGTTGTTTTTTTTTTTTTTAATTCTTCCTGGGACACGAGTCAGTCACTAGTATATAGCAGTCATCAGCTTTTTTTAAAAAACTCCTTTTTATCTAATTAAACAAAAATCCTGGACCCTGGTGGCTTTTACTGCCAAACAACGTTTTTTGACTTATACAGTATACAGAATTTCTTGGTGGAATGGCTATTTTTACCTAGTTCATTTCACCGGTCAGTATATCAGAGTCAAATTTGTTATTTTTTCCCCATATTCTTATTATATAAATGCAGTCAGTGCGTCTAACGAGCTATTTGTACAGTACAGTCCGATAAATTCCATTGGATTTCTTTTATACCACAGTGCTGTTGAATTCTCAATCCTGATTGCTCAGAAAGTTTTTGTTTAATAACAGCAGCTCTGACAGAAGTGCAGCTGCAAATCACAGGTTTATATTATGTACACTGTATTATTATTATTATTATTATTATTATTATTTCTATAATAACCACTGAAACAGAGACTTCTATGCTGGGCATTCTTCATAAACGGTCACGTAGAAACAAGTGTAATTGCTAAAATGGTGAAGTTTTCTTGGAAGAGAAGTTTATTTAATGTTTATGGAAGGAGTCTCCAGTGTCAGCGGTTTGTCACAGTCAGGGGTGAAGCTGTAACTTGAAGCATTCCGACATGGGAAACTTTTTATATTATTAACTTCCAGGAGAGAAAAACCGTTTATAACTCGTTTCAAGGACATTCCACAACATAAAGTGTAACCATAAATGGATAAGAAGTACAATGCGTCATCCTTTAATCAATAAAAAAAATTTAATACTTGGTATTTGTAGGGTTAGAGTTTGGCTCATATTATACCAAATTGCTAACCCTAATCCTCACTCCACTTCATCACAACCACATATTGTTGACTATTTTCCAAAAACACACAACACACATAATGTGTTTTATTCCTTACTTAGCCTACTTAACATTGCTGACAAGTTACCCAACATAATATTAACATATTTCCTTTCGTTTAAGATCTGGCTTATATTAACTCCATATCTCCAACCAGGGCTGGGAGATATGACAGAAATACCAAATCACCATACTTCTGTGCGATACACGATATGTATCATGATACTAATCAGTCCGTACAGGATTTCACAGAGAGTTTTTTTGTGATTTTTGTGTCAAAAAAATGCTTGATTTTGCACGCTGGCTTTTTTTTCTCCAAAATTCACGATGCAACTTGCGAGTTTTTTGCTATTTTTTAAACTGCAGTTGCACAAAATACTTTTGCACGGTCTTTCACAGTGATGTTTGTCGGTAAATGAGACATTTTAGCTGTACTCATGTTCGATGCACGTGAACTGAAGAGGGCTTTGGCTGAATGCGCGTTGTGATGACGTCACATGATGCGTCTCGGCCCAAATCTGCGGAAAATCTTCCGCAGTTTCCTTGATTTTGCGTTCATTTCTGTGATCGCAAAATCACAAAATCCTGGAGGGACTGTATAATTTAGCTAAGAAAATTATGGTAAAACTGTAAAAAAAAAAAAAAAAAAATATATATATATATATATATATATATATATATATATATATATATATATATATATATATATATATATATAAACTTTTAAATCTTAGTTCAAGGATCCTTTTTACAAAAAATTTTTACAAAAAATAACAGGAGGATTTAAAAAAAATATATAGATATCACTACAATTTTAAAGATTAAGTAAAATAATTCCACTCATTTCTATGTAGTTTGTAATTATTATTTTTTTTAAGTTTTAAAAAGATATCAAAATACTAACAATATCTATATCTCATAACAGTGTATTGTGTATTGTATCATGATATCGATATTACATCACCCAGCCCTAACTGCAAACAAAACATGGGAGTGGACGATGGACGTTAATGGCTCTCATAACTCTTTGCTTGGGTCTCTATTGTGCTTGAGGTGTCAGGAGGATTGTTTCCGGTTAATTGCAACTGCAATTAACACTCCATTATGAAACACAGTGCTGTGTGTCCCTTTTTCACCATGTTCCTCTTTCTATGTTCATATTCGTCCTGGTCATCTCCATCCCTGAGCATTTGGACCTCAATTATCTGGAAACGTCTCTCTCAACACTTCCCTCACAGAGCCACTTCAAACATCTGACGGAGGACAGGAAACAGAGAGGGGTCGGTCTCTCTCTCTCTCTCTCGCGCGCGCACCATGTATAGAGCAGGGGAGCAAGGTCCCTCATTTGTATCTGTCAAGGCTGATTAATGATATTTCATCTTCTCCGTGTTCTCCTTTTTCTTTTCCGTTGCCTCTCTCTCTCTCTCTCTCCCCCGTTTTTCATACACCTGCTTAATGTGGGAGCTGGTTTGGAGTGGGGGTGTAACTTCATTTAGTAGGACACTTCGTGTTTGAGCACAGACATGGCGTCTCTGCGCTCGTACGTGTTTGCTTTACATGCGCTTTAGCTTATAGAACACACATATAGCGTCTAATCATGTCAAGGGTGTGATGCTGATTCATCAACCTTTCCCTCATCACACACACACACACACACACACACACACACACACACACACACACACATACACGAGTTATCGTGTTACTGCAGTAGCTATAAAGCCCCCACCATCTACTGCAGACCAAACAAGCAGCATCTGTCTCTCTCTCTCTCTCTCTCGCTCTCTCTCTGTGTGTGTGTGCAGATCTGGTTGTATCTTCTCCTTGTGATGATTAAATCACTAGATTGGATCCAATGGATCTTTCCAGTAGCAATCAGCCATAGAATTAACGTCTTCACAAGTTGAAGTTTCTCAGTTGCAGGGAAAAGAGCCGTCACCAGGCCGGCGTACACATCATACACACATTTCATTTTCACTAGCAAGGCTTATATTGCAACACAACACCATGTTGTTCACTGTAGGGGGTTTGTCCTTGGACATTACACACATTACACACACACACACACACACACACACACACACACACACCAATTAAATGTCAGGATTCAGGAAAAAGGAAGGTGAAGATTAAACCAGCTCTCTCCTGATCATTTTTTTGAATAGCGGCCCATCGGTGAGAATGAACAGTGTGTGGATTAAACACATATTTGATTAAAAGCTATTTGATTATTTCCTTTTTTTTCCTCTTGCAAGTCCATTCCTTCGTTCGCTGCCTCATGAGCCCCCAGTGGATTTGCTGGGGAGAGCACGCACACACGCGCGCCGTTTCGTACAGAGGAGGACTCGGGACTGATTACAAAAACAAATTAATCTTTATTCAGACGGGAGTGCAGTAAATCTCGACAAAAACACAAACAAGTATTTACAGTTCCATAATCGTGTGTAACAAGAGTGGCATAAAATCCTTTGCAAGAGTGCGCCTAGGCCTTTTCTTAATGGCTGCACAGCGGCGTTTTTGTGCAAAACTGATTAAAAATGCAATCTGATTACGAGCGCTCATATTCAGAGCTAAAAAGCAAGCCGCCTGTTTCTCAGGTGCAAATGGATTTAGTGGAGGAGGATTAGAAGACATCCAGCCCTCGCCATGCTGTGTAATGGGTTTGAAGTGACTGAACGGCAGGTACACAGGAGTGAACGGGAAATACCTGAAGAGCACTAAATCGCTCCGCGGTAAAGCTGCGAGCGATGTTGATTTGAGCGAGAACTGCACGAGTGGAGCGAGTGAATTAGGCCTGGCGGGACTGGGTTCATCCTTAATGCAGCCTGTAAGACAACTGGACAATAGAAATGTGTGTCTGCCTATTACACGGCACGGCCTCGCGCCGGATCGATATGACATCAAAGCTCATCATCAGACCCGACTCTCAGGCACTGAAGTTCGTCTGCCTTTCAACAAAGAGGCCAGAGTGCACTTCACTAATGGCTCATTGCCGCCTATCAGGAAGTGAGGAGGATGAGGGGAGGTGATAACCTACAAAAGAATTTTGATAAAAATCTTAAAAATAATCTATGATGGATAATAAATAATTGATTTTAGCATCTGGGTCTCAATTTGGAGCCTCATTTTATGTTATGTTATCTAATATGTTATCGTTTCTGTAGTAACAACTAAAGTAACGCAGGGACTTGTATGACAAACACTCCATATAGTCTAAGCCTAATAATAGACAGATTTTAAAAATGTGTTAAATAAAACGTATAATCATTGACAGTGAAGTTTTCTGTAACGAGACATTTATTAACATTTTTGGAAGGAGTCTCCATTGTCAGTGCTTTGTAACTTTCCTTACACGGGAACATCAGGAAGTTTTAAGGTAAATGACTTGCATCATTGGTGTTCCAAAACATTAAATATAACTATAAAGGGATAAAACAGGACAATGTTGTGTTCTTTAATAAATTAAAAAAATTAAATTGTTAGCAAATTGCTGTTATATCAGAGGAATAAAAAAACGTAAGGACGTCCTGTTATAGGAAAATAATGGACTTTATGTCCATAATAATGGAGGTAACAGTAACAGCAACACAAAATGTTGCTGTTGTTTTTTTTCCTACAACAGCACAACACAGAGTGTTTTATTCCTTACATAGCCGAACCTATCCATATTAGCCACAGTATCCCACTCATCTCATAATTTGCATATTGAACATGATTGGCTTAAATTTGGGCCTATGTTGTGACCTCACAAACTGAGCTCATATGTAACTTAGTTTAATAGAGAAATCCTTTTCAAAAATGAAATGTAAAATGTAAAATGTGTAAACAAATCTGGCCCAAACACCAATATATACGGTATGATCAGAATCAGGTTTTGAGTCCTGGGCACATTAAATGAACACATTGTGCTGTTTTGTGAATGAACGTGTTTTTGTACTGAAATGTTTTTCTTTTTTTCCTTTTTTTAAATCAGTCAGCTCCAGACGCGCGTGAGCTCTTACTGCTGTTCCCACAGACCTTCTGCTGTACCACCGTGCCTCAGCTGTTGGCCAGCCCGTAAAGGATAATGTCCTCAAAGTCCTTGAAGCTGATATGTCCATCTGAGTCGTGGTCCACGTGTCTGTCAGGAGAGAAAATTCACCCAGTTACTGACTGCGCGCAGAAAAATCTCGCCAGCCAAACACATTATAATAGGCCCGATGGTTATTTCCAGCTTTAGAAGCAGATAAAGCTTTATATCCCGTCCTGTAGGCAAGAGCCTAACCTTGTTAGCTGATGGATCTTAAGTGCGAGTGCACAGAAGCCTGAAACACTGGGAAAGAGCCAGAATGCCACCAACACACAACACGCTCCAACAGAGGCAGAACACTGAAGGCGGTATTGAGTGACTGTCGGTGACGGATATTAACTCGAAGCAGAAAACAGGGAAACCAATAAACACTCGGTTTCCTTTCTTGAGTCCAATACGGCACCCTGTCTTTAAATTCGATACTTGTCATCGAAATCAGTATCAATCTTGTAAATGCTAGCTGTAGGCCTATGGCACTATTAGTTTCAGTGATTTCCAAGGAAATGATTCAGAAATATATGACAAATCCAGCAAGCGGAGCTTTGCCATGCCCTCAGACCAAGTCTACAATGACTACCTGAAGTGTGTTTGCTTTCACTGTCCAATAACATCAGGCCAAAGCCAATCTTAATATCCTAGCCAGTAGACAAAAACAAAACAAAACAGAATTTTACCACAAAAAACCCTAGCGTATTTCAGTGGACGAGACAGTCATTCTTTTTAAATGTAATTAGGAGATCCTCCATTTTTTTAACAGCCAAAAAAGCCACAGTTCCACCCACTTGGTTTATATTGGCTCAAAGGACCGAGGTTTGTGAATTCACAGGTCAAAGTTCACCAAGATAAAGTCAGTGCGAAGCAATGGTACCTGCTACCAGAAGCAAATGTATCCAGGTGTCTCCCGTATCGCCATTTTAAGGGCTAAAAAATCAGAACCTGCCAATGCTAGCAATAAAACAAACCCAAAACCAACTTTCCCAAACACTGTGCACTGCTTTTAAAGTATACTGACATGGCTATGATTGCTAAATATCCTAAAATGGCCTTGTATTAATACAGATATTGTCATTGCATGTATAGACTAATTTACTGATGCACAGAATGACATTTTTACACAGTAATGTAAAGAACTGAGATGATGTGGAGAAGCTAAGAGGTGTGTTTGGATCAGTTTGGTCTAGAATTCAGTTTTATATGAATGCTAATTATAATAAACACTGATATGAAGATATGGTTATGATCAAATAAATGCAAAACCCCAAATCCAGGGCCGAAAAAGTCAAGTCGCAGCAGCAGTTCCATAAGAAAGCCCAATTCCGCAAGCAAATCACAGACCCAGTAACACCGGTGCGTGCAGCCTGATTGACTTAAGTGAGCCGGGGCTTGACTTATTTCACGTCCTGATGGAGGTCATGTTCACCTGACTGGGCCTTTTATCAGGATGGAGGGTGATTCATGTGACAGAGGAACTGTCCAGGGGCAGGGTACGGCTTTACCATTTTCAGTGCAGGTGAAAGGGGAACGAGGTGTTCTCACAGCACGGCTAAACACAAACCAATCAATATTCCTCCGTATTAAATACATCTAGCTACACATTATATATTACTATAGTACTATAAAAAAAAAGAATACACAGCACATCCACCAAAAAATGCATAACATCTCAGGTCCATTGCAATTCTTATGTTAATATATACACAGTAATGCAAACCTACGTATTGTATATTACAGCAAATCAATTACGGTGCATAAGCATGATGCATCATGGGTATTAAATAAGACAAATAAGCGTTTCAGTTGCTAAAGATATACAGTCAAGTCCAGAATTACTGGCGCCCTTAAAGAGAAGGGATGGGTGAATAAAATCAGCCTTGACATTGGTGTATTAAAACAAACATTAAACACGACAATTCAAATTTCCTACACGAACAAATGAAGAATCTACTTACCTTCAACAAAATATGGTGTTGGATCACTAAAATTGGACAGTGTGCTTATATTTAAGCTAAAATGATTACTAATTTTCCTGTAGGGTGCCAACAGTTCTGGAGCTGACTGTATCGTAGTGACTCAAATATGTCTCAGTTTGTATAAAGCCTAATGATTAATTTTTACCACGCTTTCCAAAATATTTCGGTACGCTGTCGCATTGGTCCTGTTTGTTTAAACTGATCGGTCACTGAAGTTCCCCATCTGCTTTCCTCATGCTTGCGTGTGTGTGTGTGTGTGTGTGTGTGTGTGTGTATAAAATCCTGGACGTCTTACAAGAGTAGTTCAAAACTAGGACATAGTGTACGCAGAGATATCGAGATAAACGTCACCAAGTTGGGCCTTGCGTGCCTGGATCCAAATTCAAAGTGACTTCAGCCAGTGTCCAGACTTATCACATGCTCCCAGAGCCATTTCTATAAAGAGCAACTCACTGAGAGAGCAGACGCTCGATTACATCGTCAGATGAGCGAGGATGAACGAGCAGATAAAGACGATGCACGAGCAATTGCATCAGTGTGGGAAAAGAGCGTGTTATGGAGCACTTTTTCTTCTTCTTCTTTCACTCACTGCCCACTTCCTGCACAGATTAAATTGAATGGAGTAAATAGCTGAACTGGAATCTCCCATTTCCTGCTCATTGGATCTTTCTTCCTGTTCAGCCAACACGGTATCGCAGGAATCTGAGAGCATCGTGCTGCAGTATTTGATAAGCCTGGGCCCTCGCTGGGAATCAACTGGACGATGTAACTAAAAGCAGAATCGATGTGGATGGAGGCTAGAAAAGAAAAAAAGTCTCTCTTCCTGTGTGTGAGGATGTTCGTCGGGAGCTTGTGTGTTTTTCAGTCTCGCTCTCTTGCTAGGTGATTTCTCTATTACTCCGAGCAGCAGACTGATGGAGTGCAAACCCAGCAGATGTGAGGGAAATTTGGTAGCAACAGGGAGGAGAATTAAAACAACATTAGGCATCCAGTAACTGGAAAATCACACTTTCCTGTTCCGTGCTGGTGAATCTCGTTCAAATGGTAGTGCACTAAGGACCTAATTAGATTCTAATGCAGCCCACCCCGTGGAGGAGGACCACTGGGACGTCCTCCGTGCTCCTGTTCAGACCGGAGCCCCTACGCTGTTCAATCAGAAATCACTGCCCAGTACTCCAGAGCTGTCAGAACTCCATAATCACAAAACGTTGCCATTAAAGCGGGATTGGGGTGTGTACGATGAGGACGGTGTGTGCTGAAGCGATTAAGCAGTGATGGTGGCTGCGTCACATACCGGCGTGTTTGACTGACTGGTCTGATATTAACACTGAAGCAACACGTCAAGTCGCCTAGAAAATTGTCAGATCGGTAAAAGTGCTGGAGGGGCTTTGCTGTCCCCGCTGTCTTTACCATGTTGAGTGAACACACACACACACACACATATATATATAGCTGATTCTTCAGGCTGTGCTAAACATAATTTCCACAACAATGTCATTCCATGACTATCATCGCGCTGGACTCCTTTGCCTGACCCATTCAGAACAGATTTATTTAATGAACAACCAACTATTCAGTCATTATTTAAAATTTTGTCTAATATACTGTAAGCCTGACATATTGTTGAGTAAAACTATAAGAAGTTTACATCCATAGCTATGCTTCTCTAGTTTGAGACCCACTGCAGTACTGTATGTTAACCTTTTTAATGCCAACAGCATTCCTGATGAAGCCTTGCACAATTTCGACATCTTGTTTGGAGAAACGATTTAATTTTAAGTAAAATATTATTTGTTTTAAGTAAAAACTGCTTGCCCTATTGTAAGGAGATTGTGATTTTGAATCCCGATGATACCTCAACCATGTTTGGCCGGGAGTCTGAGAGCGGACTTGGCTGTGCTCTCAGAGTAGGAGGGGCATATTCTCTCTCCTTTGTCAATCAAAGCGACGCTAGCCAATGTGGCCGTCTTTGAGCTTATGTATGTGGAAGAGGGCCGATAGTACTGCCCTCTGAGAGTGTTACACTGCCCTGTGATGCAGCATGAGCAGCAGTTTGAATTCACTTGTCTTGAAAGAAGCACATGTTAGTCAACACTGGTAGTTATTATGTTTTCGGGAAGAGGTAGCTAATGGGCTAATGACCAAATTGGGAGAAAATAGAGTATTTCAATGCACTGTGTCCAAATCTTTGACAGGTATATGTAGATATATATGTAGTGGAGAAACAAGATGTTCCAGCCAGAATTCTCTCATCAGCTTCTGATGCTGCAGGAAGTGAAACCAGTTGATATTCGAAATGGTTAATGATGTAATAGCTGTTGTCAAGACACAACCATCAATTCAAGTTGTTCCAAAGTTCAGAGAGTGTAAATGAAAATCCTTTTCCCTATGTTTCCCTGATGTTTCCTCATTCCTTATGTTTTCTCCACGTTTCCTCATTCGTCACTCCCATAACAACAACTAGCGATGCAAACAGTGATGTCTTTAATGTTTTGACCATTGCTGTTGAGGTGTCTCACCACTGACATGAAGAAATTCTTCATTCTGATGGTACAAAGGTGCCGGAAGGTGATAATAAATTTGCACGTCGAACATCTATAACGCTTGCATGCAAGAGTGTTACAGATTTGATTCGACAGATCATTTAATTCACTCCTGACAAGCAGGTCTTTTATGTTTTTGTCCCATGAACCTGCAGGAGTTTGGAGTTTTTACGCATATCTTGAGCCACTGTATGATAACTCAGCACTCAAGCTAGGACTCAGGTGCTCGACCAAAGGTATGTATAGTTCAGGATTCACTATAAAGTTGAAAAGCGGCATTGGTAATCTGTGTCATGTCCCACAGGCGAAACGGAACCTGAGTAAAGAGAGAAGCAGGAGCAGCAGCCTTCTTAAATCACGCAGGATTCCTGCTGGGACGAGAACCACCAAGGAACCGTGAGTGGGGAGAAAAAAAATGCTGGGCAACGTGTCCTCGGCAAAAAATGTGTTGGACAACCCTAACTGAGATAAATATTGCTTGGGCAATGTGTTGCTCTCGTTTCTGTGTGCCAGAATTCCCCTCGGGAGGCTGCAGTGGTCTTCCCGGGAGACCAAGCCGGGTAATGACATCATCAGTGCGCACCAGAGGCACAGCTATATTAATCTGAGCGCTTCTTGCCTGTTTGTTTCCTCTTTTTTTTTTTTTTTCAAAAGGGAGCAGTGGGAAAAGAGGCATGGCAGAATCCAAGCGCTACTCTGTCATTGCCAGAGGAAGCACACTTAGCTCCCATACTGACGCTGCAGAAAAGGGGGAGGGGGGGGGGTGTCTGCTCGGCTAGTTCCACTCACATCACCTCTCTACGCTAATAATGTGCTGAGTGTTATGGCTTGGAGCATGTGTCCAAACTGTGCTGTGAGACAGTAAATCTACAATATCAGCTTCTGAAAAACAAACACGCAACATCTGGTCTTGGAATATGCTTGAATATTCTGACTTCGGGACATTTGGGTTTGCGATTTTTTTAACGAAAATTGCATGTGTTCATGAATACTTAATAGGAATGTGTAGCTTCATCAAATACTAATGAAAAAATATCGAGGTGTTTAACACATTCTACATATCTGCACATATTCACACTGAACTAACGAGTTTCTCACTTAACGTAACTCTGTTTAACGCAATGTCACAACACTAAGGTAGCTGCGTCAATAAATTTCGGAAGCTGTAGATAGCTTGCTTTCTTAATCTTAATAAACCACTAACGGTAGCTCATGTAAAGGCACTGATTTAGTAAGATTGCAAATAAGAAGTGCTAATTTGCCTGTGGAGTGATAATTGTGCAAAAAAACGTGATGTGTGAAATCCAGGTAGTAATTTATTTGAGGTTTTTGTTTGTGCTAAATGTTCTCTGTAATCATGGTGAATTCGGCACAACAGTCAAATACACGCAAATAACTGCCACTACCTCCTGATTAGTTCGTTTTTTAGTTTTTAATGTTGTGCAATGTCCGAGATAGAACTTAGCTGGTATTAGAACTACCACATTAATATTAACCTTGGTCATGTTACAGCCAGAACTACTTTCAGAGTCATTCTGTTATACAAAAATAATGCACACCTTCTGACCAATCAGATCTGAGCATTCGAGTAAGTGTACTGTAGAATAAATAGAAATACATATGTTTACGAACTTGTAGTATTGTAGTAACATGGACATTATATCAATATGTCAAAGCTACATATTTTACTTAAGTGCAAATTCCGGTCCATATTGATCATCCGTATGATGTATTTTAACTCCACAACGTTGCTGTTGAATAACAAGAGGCCTGATTGTTTCAGAGACTGAATATAAAGACCGATTGGTCTAAGGATCTTATTCGGGTTTAGGTGCGCATCTGCTGTTTACGGGGGAAAAACGGTCCGGTTGTTTTGGTACTGAACAGTACAAAAATCTGAGTAGCGATGCTCCATAAAACTAATACATTATCCTGTTCAGTTTAAAATGTAAGCGTCGTGAAAATGCACTGGTCTCCACTGCAGAATGCAATATACAGCAAGTCTCTACACCAAATAATGCCCAGGTTATTAAAGAAATGTAAGAGGATGCATTTTATTGTTCTGCCTCTACTCTATAAGGTTTTAATTTACACACGCAATCTCTGTTCCTAAAGTGATTTTCAGGCTGCTGTAAATCACGCTGCAGGTGTTAAATTGGTATATGTGCATTGACTCCGCCCTGTATCAAATTGCATTCAAGATTGAATCCCCTGTTGCAGACTACACATCTCATCACGTGACCCTCATTGTCCTTTTACTATTTTGATCTTGCCAAGGGCATGTGTGAGCTCACATCAGCGCACAATTCACTTCTTCTGTAGCCGAATGAATCACAGACGCTTAGTGATTGGATGCATTTTCCCGGCTCATCACCGAAAATTAAAGTGGTGGGAGGTTTGTTGGGTTTGCATATGGCAGTATGGCATGGGGGACCACACGGGCAATCTGAGACGCTCGCTATCTCACAGATGAAACCATTCCACTCCGGCAGACTGGGAGCCTGTGGGAGAGCAATAGCGCCGCTCAGCCGTGCTCTGATTGTGTCTTAATTGGGACGCTTCACGACTCTCATAGCGCTTCTGCTTTTCATTCCGCCTCCCTCCGCTTTGCCAGGAGAAGGGGTGTGAGCTGCAGTCACCGCGTTCTCACCGCTGATCGATGGAGAGCCGGCCTCGCCTCGCCACAGGAGAGATGTTACGGCTACAGCCTCTTTTTTAGATTAACTAAATCTCCTCCGTTAAAAAGCCGAGCGCCGCGCTGTCATGGCAACCTCTGAAAGCATCAATGGGAGTTGTGAAATGTGCAGCAGAAATGTCTTCGCTGCCTGCAGCCTCCAGACGTGATATTGATGCTGTTGTAATGGTTGGATGGCTTTCACCTGCCCGTGCTACCTGCTGAGCCTACAAACGAGTCCTGTTACACCACGGACGTCTATACATCTAACCCCAGAGCATATACACATTATCCTGCCTAAACACACATCTGCTGTTATGCTCTGTTCTTTTCAAACCGAGCCAGTCAACAGAACGAGTGATTAGTACTCACAGCTTTTAAACAGAGATACAATATCACACATCCTGTAAGGTGTGAGATAAATATATATATATATATATATATATATATATATATATATATATATATATATATATATATATATATATATATACTGTACAGTGGGTATAGAAAAGAATCACCCCCCTTTAAAATAATCACATTTTGTTGCTTTTCAGCCTGAAATGAAGACATAGTTTTTGTTTTACCCCTGTTGAGTGTGTATTACTGCTAATGTTCACTCTGTCTGTGGCATTACATCATTATAGACTCATATTATTAAGTCATTTATATTTAAATGCTACTTGTAAAGAAAACTGACATGTCTAATAATAATAATAATAATAATAATAATAATAATGAATAGCATTTTCCCCCCTGAATATGTTCTCAGCACGTTTGCAGAACTGCTCAGCGGCCAGCAGGAATAGCCTAATTCTTAAACATCCTGCAGGAGTGGACAGAAAAAAAACGAAGCTGCACGTCTCTGGAGACTGAACGAGCCAAACAAGCAAACACACAGCCTGCCAAGCTTGCACAAGCACTCCCACACGGCCAAATAGACGAATGGACATCAGACACACGCGTGCACTGATACAAAGACAGTCAGCTCTAATCTTTCCACGTGATGCAAAGACATAATGTGGAGGAATGCTGGAGGCAGAAAGTGGCGTCGTGCCGTACTGACACGTTCTCAGCACAAAACCACAAACGCGTAGCTTGCATTTATAAATTAGAATGTGCTTACGGGGAGAAAAGATTGATGACTACGCCGGGCACGTGTCATGACTCTACGACGCTCCCACTTATTTAATAAGGGATCGCAGCGACTTTTCACATCTGCTCCGATCCCGGTTACTGAGGAGGCAGGTTTTTAAAAGGGAATTAAAAGAGACGTCTGGGAGACATCTTCAAGAGCCTTGTGGGCCAAACGGAGGATGAGGCGGTGTGTAGGCCAAGGTTTGCAGGTGGTAAATGGATTATGAAACTGGCAACGGTGCCACACGAACGCTTGGTGTTTGCTCCAAGGCTGTGGATTTCAAATAAATGTTTGCAGCTTACTTTGGTCTCAAAACTCTTAACAACAATCGCTTTAAGTCGTAGGATGGGAAGGAGTCAGTTTATTCGAACGTGGGTTTTATCCGAAAGGCCGTCATATGCCACTGTCTCCGTTTGTCATCGCTGTCATTTTCAGGCATTTTCATAATAACTCCTGGTCTTATTGCAGAGACACTGATATTCAATCATCATCTGCTCCAGGAGATTCAGTGTTTATGCTACTTGACTATTTATCCTACTTTAAAAGACGAGAGAAGGAAAAGTAGGAACTCTTTACAAAAAGCCAGACTCATCATCGTATTTGCTCAGTGTTTAATCAGTGTAATGAGAGAGAGTGAGTGAGACAGTCTTTTCTGTACTCTTTTCAGACCGACTCGTTCCTCCTCCTTTGCCTATTGACACTTCGGCTCTATTCAAATACTCGGCTTCTTTAGCTTCTCACGGCACTTCTTCTCAAGTCTCCACAATAAAGCCTCTTTAATGGCATGCGCGTCTCCGCGCTGACAAGCGACGGCATTCACCTATACAAACCGTACAGGACGTGCAGCGAGCACTGATACAAACCAGCGGTACTGAATGGTACCATGCCAGTATTGTTCTTTGTCTGGCTCAGAACACAGAGCACACAGGACACAAAGGAGGCGAAATCTAGACTGCTGGAGTAATCAATCTTATTTTCTGTCCCTGGAGGGACACCACCTGCTGCTTCATGCCAAGTGGCAGAATATCTAGGAAAGCAGGGTACATTCCCTGGGTTTCGTTCATTTGCGTAATTTTGAATAAATGTGTGGATTTAAGTTTGAATAAGGGCTGTTGGAGTAACTATAATACTAAGGTATAAATCACACCATGTTGTACTGTTGTAGGACAATAATTATCAACTTGGTGGTGTGATGAAGTAGACTTACTGTTACCACCCCAATAACAGCATATCCCAAAGTGTTCTATTCCTCTTATACCACAGCAACAATTACAATTTTTATTCATTAAAGATGATCATCATATGTTTTACCCATTTATAGTTACTTTTAATGTTGTTGAATGTCCATGAATTAAGTTTCTGTTCTCACTTACGTTATAGCAGCTATAAACAGTTGTTCCATCCCCAGCCTCTCTTTTTTCTCTCTTGAAATGATTAAGACAAAAATCACAGCTTGTCACATTACCGAGAAACCGCAAAGCATAAACTGTCTTGAATATTTTTCCATGTCTGAAAACTTCACCTTGCAAAGCGCTGACACTGGAGACTCCTTATAAAAATGTTAAATAAATGTCTACAGAAAACTTTACCAGTTCGGCATCCAAATTATCCATAAACTGTTAAATGTTAACCTTTTCTCACGTCAGCTGCTTTGGGACTGCGTTTATTTGTGGCGTGGAGACGCTATCCAAATATAGATATGACAAATTATGGTTGTATCCATTCAGATTTGATTGACACAACATATTTTTTGTATTACATTGACTGTGATTCATGGATATATATACAGTACTGTGCAAAAGTTTTAGGCACCCTATTTTATTTTAGTACAAACTTTATTATAGATTTTTTATTTTATGACTTCTACATTATCAAGTCAGTACAAAAAACATTTTAGATTCACAAACATTAGTTTTCTAGCACAAAATTAAATGTTACAGAAAAATGTTTGTATGTCATTAAAGAAAGCAGCATATTATGTAAGAGACACTTTTCAGACAAAAAACACAATGAAGGCTGCTGGGTTTTGCTGCAAAAATAAGAAGCAAGTGTGAAAGTCAAAGTCTCCAGAAGAACTGTGTCTGGTTCTGCAAGATGTTCAATAAAACTTACCAACTCATTTCCTTATAAAACTGCACTAACTGTACCGGAGACTACTATTTTTATTTTAATGTTTTTGTAGAAACATTTAATTTCATTATTTTGAAGGCATCTTTGCATGTGCCTAAAACGTTTGCACAGTACTGTATCTTGATAGGACTGTCACTGATTTTATTGAACACCAACATAAACAAATACTCGAGTATTCAAATAATTTTGGGCCAATTTAACTAAAAAAATCTAGAAGATAAGTATGTAGAACGTACCTTTCGGTTTTTTCTTTCGTAGATATTATATGGAGGTCGTTTTTAAAATGAACATAATGTAATCGATCTACGCAGAAATCGTTCAGAAGTATGTGATTTGAGATGGTGAGGTCGCGTCACATTGTGCCTTACTGCCACCACTGTTTGCGCTGGTGCTGAACCAGAAAAAACATTAATCCCAGAACATGCCGAACAAACACAGGAGACACAGGGCAGCTATCTTGTGTACGCAAGTTCAACACCAGGTTTAAATCCCATAGTGTGTGGAGAAAATAGGACAAAACACAACAGAAAGTGATGTACTTATTGACCAAAAAAATAATGTGCAATGCTTCTTAAATTCCACTGGCTTCTTCTCAAATGTACATTAAGTACTAATAAATTGTAGCACAAGAGGCAGGATTCACTGTCAAAACGCTGACATCACAGCTGGATGGTTTATATTTCCACCATCACCACCAAACACCAATCCCCATTAGACCTGTTAATAATGAAACTGCAAATGAATAATCCAATAAAATCAGTGACAGCCCTATCAAGATTCAAGTCACACTGACTCAGTACTACTAGACAGTTACTCGCTGAATGGTTTTAAGTTTTCCTTGCTCCCAAACTGATCTAACTCATGAATGGTTTAGTATTTAGCTGATGAGCTGGATCACCACTGGGAGCTGAGGAGATCCCTGAGAACCAAGACAAAAAACATAGCCTCAGCCTTTAAATGAGCAAATCAAAGCATCAAAAGCACATTCATCATGCCTGGCAGAGTGCCATGTTCAAAATCAAGTGTAAAAACCCAGAGGCGAGCTCCATGTTGGGCACAGATGAGAAATCCAGAGCAGAAATGAGGTTCCATATGAGGAAGCCCTGCTGGGGATGAAATGACCCTGCTATTGAGGAGGTAAGGATGGCATCGTGCAACTCAGTGCTGAGGACTGGAGCTCGGCTGCCTGAGCTGGGCCAGTGGGCTGATGGGACAGCACCAGGGTTCCACGCTCCTTTCATTAACACTCCATCTTGCTCACCTGAGGGGAGCCGAAATATGAAATCAAATATAAAGACCGGGAATCTCTGCGCGCACCTTGTGGTCTCGCAGCCTCGCGCACACCCCAAAACGCAGCCGTGTGCACTATTCAACACGCTCTTAAGATTCCGGCTGTGTTCCAGTTGCATATTCAAATCACACACTTCACAGGATTTTCCCTCGGAAGGAAAGCATGCTGGTCTTGTGTTCTTGCTGGATGTGGCTGAGAAGGGAACGAGAGCTCTCTTTTTGTGCCCTGAAATATGCCTCTTTGCTTCTTTACTGAGCCTCAATTTCTTTTGTCACACACCACTGGATGAAAGCCCTTCATGTTTTAAGGAGGCCCGCTGAGAGGCGCCACATGCGATTCTGTCAGAATCAATGGAAATGTGCTGTGCTGATGGGGATTTGTGTTTTTAATTCGATTTCTCTCTGCTGTCTAGACACTAGCTCAAAGACAGCACTGGAAATGCACTCCTGTTGCTTTGAGTGGTGATATATGCCACCCCACATTGCTCCAACTCTGACAGATCTCCCCTAGTACTCTACAGAAGGAAAGTCAAGAAGATATGAGTTAGGCTATGTCCTCCAATGGTCTACTAACAGACTGCTAAGTCTGGGAAGTCTCGTGGGAAACCAGCAATGGGCACATCATCGTAAACACTGTCTCCGGGACTGTTTTGCCTCTGAGGCGGACGGCATTTCTAATTTGCGCCATTGTCTGCACACATTCATGCCGGCGTTTCACTCCACCCCCTCAGAAAGTCAACACATGTTGGGGAGGAAATTCAAATGTGGAGCATTGCAGTAAATGTCAGGAACAATGTGGGGCTTTGAGATCAGAGATGTGAGTGCGGGGGCTGTCAAAGGCGAGGACCGGCGACGCTTTCAGATAAGGGTGTCCTTGCACCCATGGGCTTCGTGACATGACCATGAGGAGGGCACATGAGATCTCAAGAACTAACAAGTTGCACTAATTATAAAAATAATAATAATGCAACACATTTTTGGCACAGTATAAATAAATTGCGAATCTTTATGTTAAAATGTCTGCCACATGATTCTTGGTAAGTATTAAACCACAGTGCTGTTCAATAAATGAGGTGTTGAATAATTTCCTAGAATAGCAGCTCTGAAAGTAGTGCAGCTACCAATCACAAGTTTATATCAAAGCTCTCGTTCTAATATGTTATTGTTTCTATAGCAACAGCTTACGCAAAGATTTGTACGATGGATGCTCAATGTAAATGGACTTAAAAAAAAAACATGTCTAATTGCATATATGCTTTAGTTTACTGTAAGGAATCAATTAACATTTATGGAAGGAGTTTTTTGTCTTGTAAGTAGTGCCAGAGAAAAAAAAGAGAATCTGGTGAGGGAATGTTGAATGTTTAAAAGTGGAAGTTTCACTACACTGAATTATGTCAGAAAAATAACAGAATGTTTTTCTTTACACATAATTCACTGAATATTTGACACTCTAAGAGCAGAAATTGAATTCCGTTCAAATACATGACTATATATAGCACAAATTCAAAACCTGAACTGATAGCACAGACATAAGACAAGTCATGCTCATGTGGAGTTTAATCCATTTCATACATCATGGACATCATGGAAGCATCCAAAAAAAAAAAAAATCCTGTAACGAAAGAACACTGTTTTGTTGCACCAATTGGGAGCTACCAGTTCCAAATCTTACTTGCCCTGGGAGGGTGGGTGTTAACATCAGTCCCTGGACATATTAGAGCAATGATTTGTGCCTCTTCGTTTTTCCCTTTTGTTTCTGTTTACACCCACAAAAAATTGTGCGATTTCTGCAGGCGCTTAACGCAAAGAGCTTGAATAAACACCATGGAAATTCAAGCTGACTTCAACTCAAACACTATTGAGATAATCCCTTTCCTAATCATTTGCACAAGCGGAGAGAAACGACTACAGAAAAGAACTCGAAGGTTCTCAGAGCTGCTGGAGAGCCCCGCTTTCTGTTCAGATACTCCATTCTTTCTCAGCAAGTCGTGTTTGAACTTGTTAATCTGACTTAATGGCGAGAGGATATATTACATTTTATTCTAATGGCTCTCCAAGAAAAAAAAAGAGAATCAGTGTTCCTTTGCGCTCGGGTCCAGCGTTAAAAGTCAGGGAAGATGCGATCTTTAAACAGCCAGCAGAAGAAGAAAAAAAATCTATATTTCTGGAATGAGCATCTGTTGGAAATCAAAGTGTCCTTGAAATCAAATGGAAGAGGAACTGTTGAAAGGGAGCGAAGAGGACCTGAGGTGCCCCAGAGAGCAGCATCAAGGCCTTCGTGTCGCCGGGAGAACATTACACATGCTCTCTGACTGGTGTCCCACAATTCTTCTGGAGGAACACATGCCATTTCTTTTTTCAAGTCAAACAGAAAGAGCAAACACACACACACACACGTACACACTCATACAGACAGAGGAAGTCAAGGTGGTCTTAGGTTGGCACTGAGATTCAGACGAGGACATGAGTGGTGATAAATATTTAGACTGAATGAGCATTAGAACAAAGTGAATTGAAGAAGTGATGGATGAAAGCTGTCAAAAGTCTGAGAAATGCCACAGCTACAATTACCACGATTTATTGTAGGAATTTTGAAAAAAAAAAAAGCAATGACAGCTCTTATAAGACGACACCAAGGTTCTCGGGGTTTGTTCAATGGATTAAAAAGGCAATGTGGGATAATCATTTGTTTAATTTCTTTTGTTAATGCCTAAGAAACTACTAAAATGGCCTTGTGCCCTCATTAACAATGCCAAGGTCAAGTGGTGCAACAGAAAATCGTTCGCCGCTCCATCTGGAGATTGCAAGTTTAAATCCCGGGGCTGTAGTGGGGGTGGGTAGAGTTTCACTTCGTGTGTGTTACACTGCACTGTGCAGCAGCTGAAGAAAGTGTTGGTAGATGGTGGGTGCAAACTGGCTAAGACCAAAGTAAACTGTAACAAATAAAATTGTAAAGTAAACGGGAATTGGATGGGAAAAGACATACACCAATGTCATGCTTGCAATCTAGGTAAACTAGCACACAAAGTTAACACAAGCGGGATTTCAGAGTCTCGATTTGCATCACTACGTTGTCTGCATATTGCACGTGATTGGTTCCAAGCTGATGAGCCTGTTTCGTGAGATAACGAACACTGGGCCGGATGCACGGCACAAAACTTGTCTCGATGCAGCCGCAATAATGGGCTGGCATTGAAATCACAATTAACATTCAACTTACTATGCAAACCACACCTGGGACATGCCTACTTCTGTGTGAAGCAGGGATTGTGGATTAAAAGATGATGTGAAATATGGAAGAAGAAGAAAAGCTCAACCGCGGAGATATCAAAGAGCTCAGGACTAAAAAGGAAATGCAACTTCAGTACAATAACATCTTTATTAAATAAAGGCTTTCATGTAAAACAAGTAAATGGAATGGAGGGCATTAATACGGCTGATGGCATCTGATCACCAACTGTTTTTTATGAAAAAAGACAGATGTGTACAGAATGCATTTTAAAAATTGTTAATTTTACAGTGTGACATTTTTCTTACAGTCAGCTGTGGCTTCTTTAATATAGAGAAAATGTCACAAATGTCCTGTGTTGAGATGTGAGGAAAACTGATGTTTGTGTTTACGATGTATGTGATATATACGTAGTCAGGGTTGCCAGATCTGCTCAACAAAACCTGCTGAATTGTCAAGCAGTATTAAAAGACTTAAAAGACTTCCATAAATATCTCTTACACCAGGGTCCTAAAATGATCTATAAGAATGACTATAAAAATAAACCTTTACTTTACTACATCGATTCAATATGTAGTCAGCTGCACTTCCCATTTCTCCACCCTTTTTTGCGCTGACTTCCCACTTTCTGTGAGATCCTCCCTCAAATGCATATGTGTGAGAAGGAGAAGTGTTGCTTAAATTGCACATTTAGGCTTGTACATCAGTTTTGTACACAATGCAGGGATTTTCTGGCTTATTTTTGCATAAAAACGGTTGAAAAAAAGAGCTTAATACATCTGCCCCTGAGCTTCACACATAAAATTACACAAATCAGTTACGTACATAGACGTAATGAGGAAGTCTGTGTTTTAAACAGAAATGTGAATTTACATATTTGACTCAAATATAAATCTATATTTCTGAGTTCAGTTGTACACCGTGTTCGTATTTGAACAGGAAGTCTCTGAATCCTTGTATCTGTCTCTACTCAACAGAGGTCAAACTGAGAGCGGTATTGGATTGAACAGGACAGACAACAGCACAATTTCCTAATAAAAAGACTTGACAAGCCAGGCCACAATGGAGAATTAGAGCCACAAAAGCCGATGATGGATATGCTAAACAACTCAAACAAGCCCCTGGCCTCGTGTTAACCGCCGCCTTCTTCTCAAACATATTTACATTTTCAGCACAAATGGAAATTCGGATATGGCACAGAGGGGGTAAACAGGCCCTGCTAGAGAAAAACACAGCTGATTGAGCCCTTGTCTCATCTGATTACAGGTTTTATATATCAGCTACGAGAAAGAGAGAGTGGCTAGCACCGAGCGCTCCCAGCTCTGCCGCTCGGCGGAGCAAAAGCTGAGGGATCCTGCACTGCAATTCATTCATTAGCATGCTAATTACATCCATTCAGAAAGGAAAATATCCAGAAATACCCAGCACCGTGTCAGGCGGCAACAGAAAGCAGAAGAGAAATCCGTCTGTGCGTCTCTGCCGAGGGCTGCCGGTGCCTCCTTCATGACAGATTTGGAACTCTATTAGCAACATCCAAACACTTTCTGAGTGGGCTGCAGAATGATGGGCTAATATTTGTTAACCGCTCGGCTCTGATAATTTGACAGGATGTGATTAGCGCTCAGTGTGAATGAAGTCGGTGCTTGGATGATTCCTGTCAAGTTTCAGTTGACGACTTGAGAGATTATAACAGCGTTTAAATGTCACTTTTTTAAATCTATTTTTTGAAGACGCTTTTTTTAATCCAGGTTTATCAGAACCCTCGGTAAAATATTTATAAACCTGATGTAACAACAGTTTTATGGAGCTGCTCCCACTTACACGATAACTAACAATATGGAAACATTTGTGTTAATATTCATACGACTAAAACTGCCTCATTTATCAAGCTGAATACAAACGGATTTATTCGTAAGCCGTTCAAACGAGCGTTTACGCAAGGAATTCTCTATTCATTAAAATCCCGTAAATTCAGATAAACCTTCGTATCCTACTCGTGCTCCTGAATGTGTGTGAATTTACGCATAAAAAGACTAAATAATGTAAACCTCGACTTGATTGAATTCAGAGCATATAATCTGCATGGACTACTGCACTCTTATATCTGGAATATATTGTGGGGTTTAAATTACTTATTTTTAATACTTTACAGCATTTAGCAGACGCCCTTATCCAGAGCTTTGTGGAGTCTCTATCAAAAACACATCCTCATCGTAGTTCACTAGGTCAGGGACTAAGAGTACCATCCAGAACATTTTGTGAAATATATTATTGGCATGAATTGAAGAATATATAAAACTAAAGAAAGTGAGCCAACACAAACCCATACATTAAGACAAATAGAATTATTTTTTTTAAAAATTCAATTATGACAAAAGAAATGGCGGTATATAAACGGAGGACGAAGCGGTCTCTCTGAGCAGAGCCGTAAGCCGTATACAAACGCCTCAGCTGACGGAAGATTTAGTGCTTGCGTGTTATTATTAATATTATATATTATTCAATATTTTATTCAAGTCAAAAAAAATCCTTCCACTTCAGTTTTTCAGCCTTTACCCTGATTGTTCATTTCATGCTCCCTCTGTCTGTCCACATAACCTTTTATGGAGTTTTGTGGGCATCACAACATGCAAATGAGCTGTGTCAGGAAGATTTTTTGCACTTTACGGGTGAATCACATACTGTACGCACACAAGTAAATTTCATTTCCGTGACGGACGAGTTGGATCGATGCATCGACTGAAATGAATCGAGGCAACAATCATAAATCGATTATTATCAATTAGAAACCCTCGCTCCTTCAGCAAGAGCTTGTCTTCTGTTTTGTGTTTTATTGCGATCCCGCAGCGTTGTGTTTCTGAATCAAAGCAATAGCACAGTGTAACTCTGTTCATTCTGAGAGATCAAAACACGGCACAAAGCTGATAGAAGCAAGTTAGCTAAGACACAAGACGAAAGTGAGTTTATGTCCTGTCCACGTGCTCCGTCTCCATAATCAGGTCTTTGAGGTTGATTATTGTGAGATTTATAGCTCTGTTATGTCGCGTCTTTGGCTGTACTACTTTCAGGAGTAGGACTCTTCTGAGCCAACGTACTGTATATTTTGTGTGTTCAGAAATTCTGGCCAATTCAAGAAGAGGCTCAGGATCATCATGTTTTAAAGCATACACACTGTAGCTTTAA
Source organism: Cranoglanis bouderius (assembly GCA_023630585.1). Lineage (NCBI taxonomy): Eukaryota > Metazoa > Chordata > Actinopteri > Siluriformes > Cranoglanididae > Cranoglanis > Cranoglanis bouderius. The sequence continues at coordinate 14,285,691 of CM042548.1, read as the reverse complement.
CATTCAGAAAACGTTCAGCCTGGACTACGAGAGTTAAAAGTGTGATATGTAACGCTTAAAGACGTTTCTAAACTTGCAATATTCATAACCTTGAAAAAAAGCCCTTGAAATATATTTTAATGCAAATGAATTTGGTTAGTTTCTTCATTTCGGTCTTCTGTTTTATATTTTCCCAACCTGGAAATGATCTCCGATGTGTAGTTTCAACAGAGGGCATGAGGTTAGTTGGGAGGAAGTGAAAGTCTTGTCAGCATTTTTGGCTGCAAAATCACAGACAGCTCTAAAAATTACAAGCAAATTTTTAACATACATTCGCTATCAGTCATTTATTAAAAAAACAAAAAAACAAAAAAAACATAAGCGTTTCCCTGTATCCTAGAGCAATCAGGATCACTGCCTGTATTAGGCTGATTTTCCTGCTGCATTGCTCAAAGTGGAGCTGCTCTGCACACTCTTAGGTCATCGCTAGCAGATGTAGAAAAAGGCACTGCTACTGTTTTAGACAATTACCGCAAATTGATCATGACACATCCAATGTAAGGTGCGCCATGCATGATCCTGGCTTTAAGACACGCTGCCTTCGGGTGCACTCCGTCTTCAAAAGCGTCTGATTAGAAAGTAAGTGATGAGGACGCTGCCCCGCTTCTCCGCTGCTTGGAGACGGTTCTTAATGGCTGCTTAGGGAAGCTTGCTGCTTTCTGAGCCTCAGAGACACTACAAAGCAAATCTGCAATTAATTCAAGTTGTAAAAAAAAATTTATGCAAAACCTAGTTAGGAAAAAAAATTCCCCTAATGTACTGTACATTCATCAAACTATGATTTTCTAAATCCTTCTCTAAGACGTGAATTAATGCACACACACTGTCACTAAAATTAGAACAATAGACTCTTGAGTGAGACACGTCATGCGAGATTACAGTGATTCTTAACAGCCAAAATGTTGTGTTCTGCTGTTGGGTGTGTCAGAATCAGAAGAGGGTTCATAATAGCATTCGTTTTTACGGCATACTATCGAATCGGACACCTTTCCAAGACGGCTGTGGTCACAGGCAGGTTATCAGTGAAGTCGGCATGCTAACTAAGAATATAACAGGCTTAGCTTGCTGGTTAGCTAGCATGCCAAATTACATATATTGCTTTAACAAATCTACATTTAGCTAGCTAAAACTTACTTACTAGCTCACAAATGAGTTTACGCCAACTAGCCATAAGGATCTTCTACACCATTTTTTTCCAACCGAGTTGCATGTGCATCTCTTTTTGGAGTCTATAAGGTAAAACTGTCTGTGGTAAGACTGTCCTTTCCCTTCTTCTTCTCTGTGCTTCTTCCTGGCTTCTTGTTACTGGCCTGAGAGTACAGTGTGTGGCCTGGAAAAGAGATTAAAGCAGAAATATGTCGCAGTGTACCCAGGGTTTAACTGGAGAGCTTTAGCACAGACACAGAGATGCGTAATCTCCTGTTGCCAGGAGAGAGCTCATGGGCTGGGAGCTGCGCTGGAATGTAACGCCGGCCGTCGCTAACGTCGCTAACCTCCAGCCGGCCAATGGTAACTCCCCGCCTATCAGCACAAGAGCCGGCCGGCTCCATTAGGCTGCAGGCACATCTGTGCACAGCTCTAATCACTTCACTAAGAGGTCGCTCGTGGCATTCTGAACTTGATTATAAGATCAGGAGCATTGTGAGATGGTAATCATTTAATCCTCTCAGAACGAACACACACACACACACACACACACACACACACACACACACACACACACACACAGAGAGAGAGACACAGGCCTGCTTTCTCCAGAACTGCGTTATTTCCTTTCATAAAGCCCATTAATGGATGAGAAAGGAAAAGAAGCAGTGAAAACCATTTTAAAATGTTCATTTAAAAAAAACAATATTAAAATATTGCTTTAATTGAGCTTTAATGAAGGAAAAAAATATAAACCATGTATTTTATAATATATAAAATATCAAAAAAAATTATAATTACAAGAATTAAATATAAATAAGACATAATCATTTAGTTTAAAACCTAATTAAAATATAAAACATAATTTGATTAAATAATTTAAAACTTGTTTTTTTTTTTTTTATTAAAAAAGTACAAACAGAATACATCTCAGATAAAGGATAAAATGAAATTACAAACAAGAGAGAGATTATTTATTGGGTTTTTTTTTGTTGTTTTTTTTTTGTTAAATAAATGCATTTTGAAATTCTTTTTAAACGGTTTGTTTTATGGGTGATCGGGTAGGACCTAAAAAGCCGACTCCGCCCGTTGCCCTGGTGTATTGGGAGAAGCGTTAGATTTCTGTATGATGACCTGAGCGATTTAGCGGGTTGAGAGTTTGCAGACGTTTAGTGAAGTAACGTGAAATGATGACACTAAACTCTAACTCAGATCTAACTCAGAGGATATGTAGAGGTGGGTAACGTGTGTGGCGTTTGCTCCTAAAATAGACGTTTCCTTTGAAACATACCGAGTGCATTTGTTTCTAGTGTGTGTGAAGACGAACACGGGAATGTCAAATAATTTTTTACAACAAATCCCTTGCAAAGCCCTCGGAAAGCGACGCGGTAACAGATTGTGCTCTATTTGCAGAAGCGGAGCAGTATATCCTTTATAACGTGCGGCGCTGTGTGCTCCCGGTGACTGGGCAAAAAAAGGAGCACTTTACGCTGAGAGCCCATCTGCTCCTGTGCAAAATAACACAATGGGGGAGAGCAGAGTCATGAAAAACACGTACACACACACACACATACACGCGCAGGAGCTGACCGACACGGTGTCGTGTCACAGAGAAGGATCAAACCGGGAAGGATCTGAACAACCGTGTGGCCATCTTCTCGTCGTGGCAGAGTGACTAATGGCCTCTCTGTGGAATCGAGCTCCTTGAAATCAGAGTCTAATTGCCCCCAACAACCATATCGCAGAACCTGGGCTGCCCGTCTGGGGCAGGAAGTTGGCAAGGGGAAAAGGATCCTAATACTCTCAGACAGCTCCATCAGCCTGTCAGTCAGAGCAGTTCTTTTAACACAGTCTGGGCCTACCACAGAGAGGAACTCCAGAGTTACGTTCAAAGACAAGTCTGAGGAAAAGGAAGTTCAACCTCAGCTCTGAGACAGACAGAGAGAGAGAGAGAGAGAGAGTCAGTCCTGCAGTTAAAATACAGTAGAAGAAGGAGAAGAGTGATGCTTTTACGTCTCTTGGAGGCAGTCAGGAGGCAGGCAGCTGAAATGTCAACAGCAGATAAACACGAGAGATGTTTGTTTCTGCTTTACCTGAACTGGAGCAGTGCTGATTGAAGTGAAACAAACTCCTGTTTTTTTGTTGTTGTTGTTGTTTACCGTCTCCCAGCAGGAAGTGTGTGGCTTACTTACTTACCCTCCCTCTCTCTCTCTCTCTCTCTCTCTCTCTCTCTCTCTCTCTCTCTCTCTCTCCTTGGTGAGTGGAGTGCTGGTCTTTCTGTCTCCACAGAAATAGAAAATGAGCCTGTCTCTGCTCGGCGATAACCCGTGCCCTTGCTCAAGGCGCTCTCAGTGTATAATCTGCCTCAGATCTCCTTACTCAACTTGCCTGGGTTTTGATAGGAGTCTTGGGTGGGACCTGCAGAGGGTCTGGTGCACAATTTTAATCCTTAATTTTGATCTCGCTGGCTGACATGATGAAATATGGATAGGTGAAGGGATACGTTTTCGGAAAAATGAGAGTGTGGTTGGCAAACAGCAGAGACGGATCTCATGTCAAGCTTGAGTATAAGTACATCGCTTATGTAGAATAGAATAATAACTGTTTAATATTTGATCATCTTAAAAAGTCTTAGGAACTTCTCTACACTTCACCTTTGGTTTGTACAGGAATATACAACTAGCAAACCGCTATTCTGATTCTCCAAAAAAGAAAAAAAAAAAAAAAAAAAGCTAGCCTAATAGTTATCTGGTAGTAAAATAGCTCGCTCTTGTCAAGTGGGATTTAAGTATCAGTCTTGATTTTTCAACATAACAATCACAGTTTTGCTCAATAACATTAGCTAAGTTAGCTAGCTTGTAGCTTTGCATACCAGGATATTATGAGTAGCATGATGTTGCTACATCAGTTTGTGTTTACATGCAAAGATTTTCACCAATTTAAAGGAATTCATTCCGATTCGAGATTCTGAATAAACTTTAAATATGTGTCCAAATCTCAGCAGTGTGTACAGATGCTATAACACATGAACCGAGCCACACCATTGTTCCCATAACAACGAGGAGCGAGTGAGTCTGGTCAGAGGGTTCACCTTTTTAGCCGAGTGTTTAATCTTGCTGCTTTCATAATGTATGAAATTTCTCACCATAAAACTTTTTAAACTTTTACTGTAGGTTTTTCATTTCAGAGTGGCCTTAGAGGGAGAGTATGGACTTGAAGTGGCTTTGTGTGTATAGTATAACATCATCCTTTATCTAGGTGTCTAATATAGAGGTCTACAGATTGGGCAGCATTTCAATTGATTAAACTAATGATCATGTGATTTATTAGAAGTTCATACAGTGGACAGCAGTCTGTGTCCAAGGTTCCAAGCACGGGTGTCCAATGAATGGTATAAAAGTGCATGCTGTTTGATTGTCTAGAATAAAAGGAAATGGGAAAAATGAGAGAGTCACCAGAGGGGTGGCTGTGGCTCAGGTGGTAGATAGGGTTGTCCGCTAATCGTAGGGCTGGCGGTTTGATTCCTGGCCCACATGACTCCATGTGCCGAAGTGTCCTTGGGCAAGCCCAACCCCAAGTTGCTCCTGATGACTGGCTAGTGCCTTGCATGATAGCTCTGCTGCCATTGGTGTGTGAGTCTGTGTGTGAATGGATGAGTGAGACACAGTGTAAAGCGCTTTGTGAACGGCAAAGGTTAAAAGGCGATATATAAGTGTAAGTGCAGAGGCAGTCCCATCGGAAATGGCTGCAAGGTGGGCAAAAAGTGCTGCCCCTGGTGGTTTATTTTTTTTGGTCAGAAAATAAGTTCTTTACCTCCTCACAAAACTTACAAAGTGCTAATGAAAGATGAGTCTTAGTGTTAGTGAGTGAATATAAGGGGATTTATGACATCCATCCATCCATACCGCTTATCCTACACAGGGTCGTGGGGGAGCCTGGGGTCTATCCGAGGGAGCTCGGGGGGCCAATCCATTTGAGGGCGTAATCGCACACATACCCATTCACACAAGTTGAAAATGCCAATCAGCCTACAGTGCATGTCTTTGGACTGGGGGAGGAAACCAGAGTATGCAGAGGAAACCCCTGAAGCACAGGGAGAGCATGCAGGCTCCATGCACATGGGGTGGAGGCTGGATTTGAACCCCCAACCCTGGAGGTGTGAGGCAAATGTGCTAAGCATTAAGCCACCGTGCCCCCCTGAGATTTAACAAAAAAAAAAAAAAAAAAAAAATAAAACTCTCATTGATATTCCAGTGCTGCTGTAACTAAAAATAACATTGGGTGCATTTTCTAGTACGTGATGTGACGTCCCACTTTAACTGTAGCTGCATAGAGTATAGTCACACAAGCAGCTTACAGTCTCTTGTCTCCAAAGCTACGGTGAAGACAACAACCTCCTCATCACCAGAGTTATGCCAATCTTTATTTCACCTGCATTACTAATCATTATAAATCTAATCTAGAGATCAAGCTGCTTAGCCAGCACTAGCTGGGACTGGTAAGAATGTTGTTATGGTTACAGTGTGCACGCCGCGTGAGCCTTTTTTCCCCCCATACCAGCACAAAAGGAGCTCCGTCTACTGATTTTTCAGGTGGAAAGACAGAAAGTGTGAAGGCAAGCTGTAAAATGTGCAAGTTGGTAAGGAAAACAGAATCTTCTGAATGTTAGAAAAGCATTAAATGTTGTCTTGAGGTGTTATAGGAACACTCTTCGTGGTGTGCATGTGGACCAGAACCTTGAATGCCCTTTCTGTTTTGTTAACACACCAAGACCACCACACGCACACACACACACACACACACACCTTCCACAGAGACCCATGTCTTCATTATCACAGCCCAGCAGCTTACTGTTTCCATGGTTCTGTGAGATGGATTAATCACACCATTTAACGTGTTTATTTCTCCGACTCCGCTAGGCAGAGGCGGGCGCGCTCTAACCGGCTTGGTGCACTCTTTAATTGCCATGAGATGGGGCTTGTTGTGCGATGACCCCCACCACCCCCACGCCCGAGTGAAGTGCACCCATAAAGGTGCCTAAGACTCGAAGACCTTCCTCCACCGGTCCTTTCTCTCTTCCTCCGCTGATGTGCTACATGCAGTCCTTCCCCAAATGAGAAGATTGATAGAATGTCATATCTACAAACGGCTGAAGTTCTGTTTCCAAGACAACGGCTGAGGACGACTGCTGAGTGCGTGCGGGAGAGCCCACTGCAAACAATTTTCCGTTACGCTTCCTTTGAAGGGAACTACAGAGGAGTCCGAATCACCTTGCAGAAGGGGTTGTGCGCGGAGGTGCGCGGAGGTGCGCGGGGAGGCGCCGCAGCTGTTTACGTGTTGTTTGTTTGCCGTTAATACTGAACGAAGATATTACACACTCATGCTTTGTCCTTATATACCATGCTGACTGCACACCGAGCGTGATCCTTTATTCAGTCTGTAGTGTCTGCTCACTTGTCCACACTGCAGTGTGATAATTGGTGCGAAATGTGAGGACTCCTGTCTTCCCTTCCTGCCTGGACACGATAATTATACCTGCGTGTGTCTGATAGCTTTATTCATAGGACAATCCTTGCAGTTATCCTTTTTGATCATTTTGAGGAATGACACTTTAGTACTATTTTCATCTCTCTCTCCCTCTCTCTCTCTTTTCTCAGTCTGTTTGCAGACAGGGTGGGGGGGCTGGGGGGGGGGGGGGACATCTGTTTGACAGCTCGGAGAGCCGAGAATAATCTGAATCCGACTGTGCGCTTTTAAAGATGTATAGAAAACGTCTGTTGCACCACTCGATTTCCAGCTTCTCACTGGAAGAAAAAATACAGTGCCATGTTCAAGGAAAACTTTTCCTTTCCCCAGCTTATGTTTAATTCATATGTGTAAAGCTGCCCTTACTCGTGTACAGCCAAAGAAATGTAATCCGGTCAAAGTCATTTTTCTTCCAACAACTCCCAATGCAGTCTGCAGGAAGACCGCTGCATGTGTAGAATCTGTCTTGTACTTATGTACCTCGTCTAAAAGCCGGTCTGCTGTTCTCAACTGGAATGTTGAGGACTAGATACAAGAGCCAAAATTACAACGTAGCTTCAACAGAAACCTTTAGAAACAATAAGTGCTGTACTGTTCAAATTTCTGGTTTTAAATAAATAAGCATGTTATTTTGTTTCCAGATTTTCGATCTCATATTGATATCAGAGCTTTGGATATCAGCCAATACCAATCAGCCAACACTAATGTGATATTATCGTCCTCACAGTAACCAAGCGATTCTTTGGAGGCTTCCTTTGCCAGGGTAGGTAAAACACTGAGATGTGATAGCAGCATGGTTTAAGACAATTTGTCTCCTGTGTTCATGCACAAGATCTATGGAAATACTTTATCATTTTTTGTACCAATAATTAGCTTTGCCGTTTCTCGGTAACAAGCTGTGCTTTCTCGCCTTCAAGAGGAAACGACTGTTTATAGCTTTGAGGACAGGAACTGACTTTTTTTTTTTGGGTGTTCCACAATAGTGAATGTGACTATAAATAGATAAAAACTACAACGTGTTGTTCTTTAAAGAATAAACAATTTTAATCATTGTGGTATTGACTGCATTTCTAGGTCTTTTCATTGTTGTGTATCCTATAGGGCCCAAATGTTTGTTTTAACTATAAATTACTATAAATAACCTATTAGGCCTATTAAATTTAGTTTTTGTATTTACACTGATCAGCCATAACATTAAAACCACCTGCCCAATATTGTGTAGGTCCCCTTTGTGCCGCCAAAACAGCTCTGACCCGTTGAGGCATGGACTCCACAAGAACTCTGAAGGTGTGCTGTGGTATCTGGCACCAAGAAATTGACAGCAGATCCTTTAAGTCCTGTAAGGTGGGGTCTCCATGGATCGGAATCGGATACCGTTGCCATGAAGGGGTGTACTTTGTCTGCGACAATGTTTAGGTAGCTGGTTCTTGTCAAAGTAACATCCACATGAATGCCGGTTGTCCTTCCTTGGATCACTTTTGGTAGGTACTATTCACTGCATACCGGGAACACCCCACAAGACCTGCCGTTTTGGAGAAGCTCTGACCCAGTCATCTAGCCATCACAATTTGACCCTTGTCAAAGTCGCTCAGATCCTTATGCTTGCCCATTTTTCCGGCTTCCAACATATTTTCCAACTTTGAGAACTGACTGTTCACTTTCTGCCTAATATATCCCACCCTTTGACAGGTGCCATTGTAACAAGACAGTTGATGTTATTCACTTCACCTGTTAGTGGTTTTAAAGTTATGGCTGTATAGTATTTATAGCATGTGGGACGACTGTACGTTTTGTTTAAAAATGTGTGTAATGGGGGTCCCAAGTCACGCAACCCAAAAAAAAAATTGTCGGGAGCTCACAAGTTCAAATCCCAGCCATCCGTGGCCGGGTGTCCTAGAGAGCAAAACTGGCCAATCATGGGCATCTGTGCGCTCATGTATGTGGAAGAGGGCAGATAGCGCTTTCATCTGAGTGTGTTATGCTGCCTCGAGCAGTGTTTCAAAAAAAGATGTGGTTATCTCAGAGGAAGCGCGTGTTAGCTTTCACTCTCCTGGGTTGGTAGCTAGTGTAGAATAGGGAAGAGCTGGTTGGTGGTATTGGCAGGTGACCAACTTGGAGAAAAAATGGGATAAAAAGTAATAACTGAATACATTTTTTAAAGCCTCTTTAAGACTGAGCTGATTGATCATTACTGAAACGAGCATTACTATAAACTGTTGTGGAACTCTGCATGATGGCTTTCAGGGCTAAGTTGTTAATCTGGAAGGTAAATTGTGAACAGTGAAAAATCAATATCCTGCTAGCCTACTGCAAATAACAGGTAAGAAGGTATGCAGGGATGTAAAACAATCATTGGGCCTTCACAAGTCCACAAATCATTATGGTAAAAACTTTAAAACATGCACTAGGCCTCATTTTTTCCGCTCATTCCTTAAGCCTCAGGGGGAAAACCAGACAAAACTTACACAATCTGTGTCAGACACTCTGCTTTAAATCCCAAGTGCAGAAAAGTTAATGGCCTGTGGCTTTGAAGCAGACCTTCCATGTGGAGGATGTTTAATAATAAAAAGGTAAAAGCGGAAAGGCTGATGAGAGAGAGAGAGCCCTTCCTGCAGTTCCCCTGAGTCTCCACTCGCCGGCAGCCAATCACGAGAGAGGATTCTGCAGCTCAGAGCGTGGGCACTGGTACAGGAACGCTCTGCTTTTCTCACTCACAAACCTAATGCTGGAAAGAAAAAGAAAACAATAAAGCGTCTCTTCCAGAAACAAACCATCAGCCCTGTCATCCAGGCCAGGAGAAGAGAAAAAAGACAGTCACACCACATGCTCCACTATGTCTTCTCTGGAGAACATTCAGTGCTTCATGGTGACCTTCAGGGAACACTGGGCACTGAGCTCTGGGTCCACACACTACTGGCAGAATTACACAATCAGTATAAGGCCTGTGGAGATCAAAGTTCCTCTGACCCTCAATATGGAGCCTGGACTTGAGAGTCACTCGCCAGTTCAGAGCAGAAATGAGGAACTGTGGTAGGGACAGAGATGAAAGATGGCCACCGGTTCTCAGTGACGCTGCTTTATAAAAATTTACAGTATTCCAGTTTCTGAAATCTGAATTAAAACTAGAATTTTCTGTCATTCTTTCCGTAATCCTGACTGCGGGATATCGCAAAAAAAAAACAAAAAAAAAAAAAACAGATTTGACTTGTCTTAGTGTATAAAGCTGTTTGTGTGAGTGTAGATGTAGTGCCACTGGACAGTCAAGACTTTAAGGGCCCATACCCTGCTTATTTTCCTCTAATGAATGACAGAGGTTAGAGCTTCAGTTCTCTGAGCCTCCTTGAAGACTGTGATTTTAAGTGGTTCAGACAGCTCTTATCTCCTCTCCACTGTCATCCATCATAGCCTCACAAGGACTACTCATTCAAATAGAAATAATAGGCTGTGTCAAACAGAAGTACCATAATCATACTTTTGTTTGGGATACAGCAGAATAATGAGAGAAGCGGCCTACGAAGGTTGAGGCATGCTTTCCCAGTTAACAAGGGCATGAGGGGACAGAATGATGAGACAGAACATGAAGCATAATTGTGCACTTATTCTGACATCTGTTTGGCTTCATTGGTAGACATACAGTATGTAGACCTAAAACCTCAATTTCATTATGTACTTGGGGAAAAAAATGTTTGATTATGTCAGGGGAACCCTGGCAGTGAGCCTCCGCCCCCATCCCCCGGCCCTTTACTCTGAGTGCAGCAAAGAATGGCAGGTCATTCATTAGCACTTTAATTACCTTGAAGGTAACAGGCTCTTTTAAGAGCCAGAAGAGTTAAAGTCAGCTGTAGAGGCAGAGCGGCACGTTTGCAACCCTGGCAGCTCTTCACACTTCTGTCTGAAAGCGTCTCATTCTGGTTAAGGAAGGATGTGAGGACTTGTGCTGAGGACATCTGCGTTATATAAAGCACTTCTGAAGTGACACTGACAGACAGGGCGTTGTTCCTGCCACAGCTACTGTATCTGCTTCTGCTCTTCTTTTCCCACTCATGTACACACATTTCATCCCACCCCCAAAACTCCTGACAGGTTCATCCAACTCGGTTTATTCCCTGTCAAAATCGACATCTATTCCTGAAAACCATGGATGAATAAAACTAGAGAGCAGATAAGAGAACAACCACAAATCAAACACTCAAACAGAAAAGACTCAAGATCCACCGTGATCCTGACCAGGATAAAGTGGTTACTGATGATGAATAAATTTTAAATAAATAAATAAATAAGTAATGTGGAACATGACCATTATCTGTATACAGCTTGGAAACGTGACGTTAAGTCACAGTGGCTTGTGCAAGCTAGTCGCTAACCTAGCTAAATACTTGTTACTAGCTACAGTTTTCGAATTCAGTGTCATCACAGTAATCAAGGGTTTAAAAAATGGCGAATATTTTTTTCTGTATGTTCTTGTATAAAGGACCAACAAGAGAAAGAAGGCAGTGACACTATTTGAGTTTCAGCAACTGTATGAGAGCTAACACTGCTTTGTTCAATACTTAATAAATGAATTACAAAAAATGGCAAAATGGCGCTTGATGGGCACATCTCTCGGCGCATTTTCAAACAAACCTTTCAATAACTAAACCATGGATTCTTTAGATGAATGATTTGGAGTGATTTCTAATTAACACATTTGTTTTTGTTAGTTATTAATATTTGGTTTTTGTTAGTTATTAACATAGCTAAGCTAGGCTACAAACAGCAGACATTTTAGTTAGAGGCCAAGGAACACTTCTTTTATTTTTATCTTTATAATCCGGCAGGTTTTCATTTTTTCTGTGTCTCGTGTTTGTAATTTCAACTCAGTTTTATTTGTATGTAAATGCAAATGTAAATTTACATGTTGCTGTTAACCAGTGGCTCTCAAAGTGGCTCCCCCAGTGCAAATATAACTCATTTACATTTACAGCATTTGGCAGACACCCTTATCCAGAGCGACTTACATTTATACAACTGAGCAGTTGAGGGTTAAGGGCCTTGCTCAAGGGTGGGGGATTTGAACTCATGACCTTCCAATCAGTATCCCAACATCTTAACAAATTTATTTGCTACTTCTCACTGAAAATGAACGGTGAATTTCCGTATACTGAAATTCATCACTGTCTTCGCAAGTTTTTTTCAAATATGCTCCATTTCTATTGCTTACATTAGTGATTCACGATCATCTGTGGCCTACAGAGAGATACAGAACAATATGCTGTGAGTATACTTCACATGTACAGTATATACACATTTATACACACGAAAACAAATGTATGCACACACACAGGACCAGCTAGCACTGGATTTCTTTAGCTCCCTTTGCTTAGTTTGGCTTGAAGCTGAAGCTGGCACACATCCTGTATTATTTGCTTCTCTCTTGCCCTGGAGAGAGTTTGCTCATCTCATGGCTTTGACCCAAGTAAACATCTTGATGTAGCACCGGGAGACGAATAATCATCGATAAGCAGCAGCTTACGAGGCTCACAGCTATCTGGAGACAGAGCAGTCTCCCACCTCAGGGCTTTCTCTTTAAGACGTGCAGCATAGACACACACACACACACACACACACACACACACACACACACACACAAAACACAGCTTGCCTTTGAAATGGATTGTTGACAGCTGTACTGCATCGCTCTTGAAACTTTTACGGTCGCGATGCGAACCTGTGATCTGAGAGCACGAACGATGGCAGGTTTGAGAGATGACAAAAAAGAAAAAGCAAACCAACGAAAACCTAATCAAAAAGAAAGACACATCTGTGTTTTGCTGGACGGAAGAGAAGAAGTTGATTTCTCCAAATAAACCTCACATGTTTGTTTGAAATGCCGTAAACAGGTTTATACACTGTTGGAGTGCATGTGTCTCGTGGTACATGATGTACTACGATATTTAGGTTTGCTATTGGAAAAAAAAAGATGTATTTATTTAACTCATGCGAGATGAAACAAAGAGGAAACAAGTGACCAAAAATGTATTTTAACATCCAAACAGCAACATGTTCCAAAGATACCAGTAATATCATAGACATTGTATATAAAATAATCTTATTTCTCATAAACATCGTCCTAACACATGCATGTTAAGTCTACACAACATGAGATCCTGGTGATTCTTGCACCACACATGAAGCTTATGATTTGACTTGAGATCCATGAAATCTGGTGTCATATGTGCGTATCAAAATGCCATCAGATGGAAAACAAATGTATAGCAGTAGATCAAGGAATAAATATGGCAAATGGATAAAAAACACAGGAGCGTCATGCTCATTTTCAACACATCTACCTGCTCCAAAGGCAAAAAAAAAAATACAACACATGGCAACATACAACTACATTTTACAGTTTTCCTTATCACGCATGCTCATCTAGCAGTCTCCAAATTTCCATCTCTCACTGTAAGAAACGCATTCAGACGGACGTATCAGTTCGTCTTTATTAGCCCAGCAGCCCTCCGCTATCTCCCACAGACAGCGACGCGCCGGTCTCTCCGCAGTCCTACTTAAAAGACACTTATATTTTCGCTTCAAGGAACACAGTCTCCCATTACCACATGAGATCTCTGGTAATCACGAGCACCGAAAAAAAGAACAGAATAAAAAAAAAGATTAATCACAATTCCTGCAAGGTGCACATATGCAGTATAGCTGTCATGGCAACTACACGTGGTACAAAGCTCCCAAGTGAACTCCTCCTCCTCACCATCTCCTCAACTATCTCCCCCAACCGCTCCTCTACCATGTCCCCCACCATCTCCTCTACCATGTCCCCCAGCAACTCAACCATCTCCCTGACCATTTCCCCCAACATCTCCTCCACCATCTCCTCAACCATCTCCCCCACCATTTCCCCTACCATCTCCTCCATCATTTCCTCCACCATCTCCTCAACCATCTCCCCAACATATCCCCTCCACCATCTCCCCCACCATCTCCTCCATCATCTTCTCAACTATCTCCTCCATTTCCCCTACCATCTCCCCCACCATCTCCTCAACCATATCCCACACCATCTCCTCCACCATTTCCTCAACCATCTCCTCCATCATCTTCTCAACTTTCTCCTCCATTTCCCCTACCACCTCCCCCACCATGTACCCCACCATCTCCTCAAGCATCTGCCACACCATCTCCTCCACCATCTCCGCTACCATCTCTCCCAACATCTCCTCAACCATCTCCCCAACCATATCCCACACTATCTCCTCCACCAAGACTACTGTACTTCAAGCTTGAAATGAGTAAAAATGTCTAGAAATCGGTTTAATAATCTTGTATTTGGTTTATTGTAATCTTATAATAGGAAATATTAGATACATTTGTCTATATTCACTTGCTAAGATGTGATTTTTTTGCACTTTTATTTTCTGAATGCGTGGTGTAGCTACAGTTAATGTCTTGTGGAAGTTTAACATTCAAATGCAATCAAACACTAAATGCTTTAAGTGACTGAAATTCAAACGCATTTTAAAGGAACAGCAACAACCATGATGTAAAGCATGTTGTGTCCTTATATACACTCTGAGTGTGTGTGTGTGTGTGTGTGTGTGTGTGTATGTGTGTGTGTGTTTTCAGTAAGCAGCGTGCTGTGTGAAACAGCCAGGCTTTCTGGAGTGCAGCAGCTGGGGGAGTCGCCACAGGCAGAGGGCAGCACTCTGCTAACCCTCTCGCCCACTCCAGGGGGAACCAATGTGATTACTGCATTACCCTCTGCTAGCCCAGCCTGCCCTCGCCCAACTCTCTCCCTCTGAATCAAAAACAAGCCGGCGGAGGAGCGCAGAGCCAGACGGCGAACTAACATATAACAGAATCGTGTTTGGGTAAAATGAAACAGCAAAGCAGACCAAGGAAAGCTTCAATCATTTTTGCATTTCCTTTTTTTCCCCCGATCTCACTGATGAATCGACAAAAATCGGTGAAAGGACAAAAGACTTTATTTGCTCTCCAACCACATACGGTAAGGAGGCACGGTGAACTCAAAATCGCTATGAATGGTGAAAAATATGGACAAAATAATAGCAAACTGCAATTACACTCCTGTATAAAAGTCTACTTCGTCTAATGTAATGTTTTATTCCACAGATCTGTTGAATACGTAAAGAATAAAACATGCTGTGTCGTGCTGTTATAGGAAAACAATCGATGACGGGGTGCTGTGATGAAGCGGAGTCACTGTTATAAGTGTTTTATTCCTCTTACACCACAGCAATTACAATTGTTTGTATTTATTAATGAACTTTTTATCCATTTACAGTTACATTTAATGTTCGTCTGTGAAACAAGTTCCTGTTCTCACTTACATTATTATAGCAGCTATAAACCGTCGTCCTCTCGCCAGTCTCTCTTTAATTCTCTCTTTTTAAGTTAATAATGCGTTTTTAAATAATTCATCGTTATTTTATGCGTAAACTCACCTGTCTTGAAGATGTAGGAAAACTTAACATTACAACTTCACCTGCGACTGCAACAAAGTGCTGACACGGGAGACATGGCCTCCTTCCATAAATGTTAAATAAACGTTTTTGATCCGTCTATATGAAGCACCCGCCGTACATAAGTTGTTACTATAACAGTAAACGGTAACGTATTAGAACAAGCGCAGTAATATAAACCAGCAGAATTATAGAAAGTTAATCAACATCCTCTGACCAATCAGAGTCGCACAGCCCTAGTGGGAATGACAGCGCTCTATCAACAGTGACACGGCTCCCGAAAGCCACATTTCCGTTAACCATTAGCTGTTTACTTTGCACTCAGACTGCCTCATTGTGCTTTCATTAAGCTCACCGTGTCAGCGGGAGGAGGGAGAAAAAGAGCTACTTTAAGGGATTTATGTACTCCAAGCGTCAATGGGCAGGCAGTAAAACTGCAGGCCAGTGATGCCTCCTTTCACGGTGCTACAAAAGGAAATGTAATTACCTTGATATGGTGGCAAAAGAAAAGGGCAAACTCTCAATATGCAGTAAACGCACTCACGCTGGGAGCAAGCGAGGCTAATTATGCAGCTGATCTGTAGGAGTCTCTCTCCTGCTCGCTTTCCCGTGAAAAAAACCTGCTCGTGCAAGATCGCGACCCTACTCCAGGTCTGCGTGCGTGGACACTTTCGGAAAAGACTTGGAATTTCTTTACTCTCAGTGGTCAATTCCCAGACAAAACTGGTTTGAGACGTACTGGAGCTTCAGGCTTGGCATCACATGGCGGAGGAGCATGACTACTTTTCAGGGATGAAAAAGAGCCACCAGTGGTTCATAGGAGAGCAACTGCTAGCGAAGTTTAATTTAAGATTGCTAATGAATCCTCATATTCATCAGGCTTCCTTTCAGCTGATTAAAGAGACTCAGAAGGCAGAGGAAGCTCAAGTTTTAGATGAGTCTTTGGGTAAACTGACTAATCTTTTATACTCATGTGCTGATGTATATAATTACTTCATTATTTCACTTTGATAAGACCGAGTGCTTTCATATCCAGCTTGGTTTACTTGATGTCAGTGACACGAGCAACATGACACACTGAATGCTTTCGGTTCAATATAAAATAAAATTTAAAAAATATTAAAAGTGAAATGACCTTGAATGAAAACACTTGAATATCTTGCTCACTGGTTCAAGCTTCTGACTTCATTCCATCACTATTCCGCTCAAATGAGTTAAATCAAATAAAATATTTAAAAATGTGTAAATGAATGCACAAAGCTTTATAAAAAAAAAAATTTTAAAAAAAAGTGCTGTCCTAGAGCAACACTTGACATCTATCTATCTGCACGGTTTGATTACAGCTGTGAGCGTTCGGTGCAGACAATGCGAAAGCTGAGCTTGCCATTCTCTCAAGAATGTGTGCAGCAAGTATTTATGGAAAGGAGATGACAGATAGTTACTCTGGAAACACTGACAACAAAAGAGAAGATGCAGAGGAAGGGGGGGAAAAAGGAAAGGAAAAAAGGAGAAGGAAGAAAAAAAAAGAAAAAAAAAAACTGCAGGCACTGCTCAAGGTGCATTGGGGCCCTGGCTCTGAGTACGCCGTCGCCATGGCAACAGGCGGGCGGCGGAGAAGCGATGGCGGCGTTAACGCTGGTCGGGAGCGGCAGGCGCGCGCCCATAAATCTGCTGCGCATAAAGAGGCACCAGCCTCTCTGCTAATGGTGTGAAGCCTGCAGGGCGCTCCATTCTTCTGCTATAATTATGATAAAAAAGGACAGGACAAGGGTGTTGCTCTTTTTCTGCAGAAAGGATTGCAAACGTACATGAGGCTTACAAAGTGCACATGGAGAACCCACACACACACACACATACACACACACACACACACACACGCACGCACACACGCACGCACACACACACACACACACACAAACATGAAGGTATGTGCACCCTCCAGAGGCAAGCGTTCCCATTTATCACTTTGCTGTGATAATCTGTCCTAAACACAGCCCTGGGTTTGCAGATAGACTCTGAACACAACAGTCGATCCAGGCCTCGTATCTCTCCCTCCTTAACTCGTGCCTTTTGCTCTCTTTTTCTGCTGCATTTCATCTCTCTGTCTCTCCTGGCCGTCGACTGGCTTAAGGAGCAGCGGTGGCGTGAAAGAGCAGGAGGAGGGTGATGTGATGCAGGCGACAAAACAAGATGGCACAGTGGCGTGAAGGTTATGACTTTGAGTGTACTTCTTTGCTGCTGGCTGGGGACCCACAGCCACACACACACACACACACGCACACACACACACACACACACTTGGGGAGCTAGGTGAGGTTTCCGATTACTAACTGAAACTGTTACAAGTTACAGATGAGATTCCTGCAACTACCTGCTCGACTCCAGGGGCGACTGTGAATAAGTGTAAAACAGACCTTTCATTATAGTCACAGTAACTGAAGACGTTCATGATATAACCAAAAATGTATATCACAATGTACAGTATATCTTCATTATTTGCTTAACGAAGCTGGAGTCAAAAACAGAGAAAAAGCAACACCAAATCTCACTAACGTCACAGACTCACAAAGTGTTTCTCAATGAGGGGACCTTATTGTGATCTTATTGAGTTACAGCTGTGCAAATCAGGCGTTATTATATTTATTAACAAGTTCTTTGTAGTAATTAGCCTGTGTGACTGTTCATTTGGGTTTAAACTCAAAAACAAGTTGGTCTATTAATAATAATGTCGACTTGAGCCTTACGTGTTCCCTCAGTGGAAAGTTCAAGAATAAAAAAAGCTCTATTTCTTTAATAAATAGACAAAATATGATTGTACAAATTTAAATGATAAACCTAATATTTGAATCTGGGACAATCCATGGAACTGATTTAAAGGGGTCAATGGCTGGAAAGAAGTTGGAAGACCCCTAGTCCAGAGTACATAAAAGGTAGCACCACTTGAAAATAAGGCGTATGTGCATGAGTAGAAGTCTGGACCTTGACTGAGAGTCTGTGGAATTTCCAACCTCCGACTAGGAAAAATACCCTGTCATCTCAGAAAGTCCTCAGCTATTCTGTATAGAGTAGATCAATCAACATACATATTAGGTTATTAAATATATAACTCTGATTGTATTGTTTGCTGTTTTGAGAAGGTAAATGTAATGTACTTTAAGCATAATATGCGTAATTCTGAGTTCTGACTTCCTGATTCATGGGTAGTGTAGTTTGACTGCTTGAATGGGCAAAGGTGCTGATGGGACAACAAACCTTACACGATTTTTATTTTCACGTACACTGCAATGAATAAATTTACAAAAAAAACCAACAACAGTTAAGTGGTGCCACAACATGAACCAGTCTGGTGGCAGTGCAAAAATAATTAATGTTCTTAATAAGCTACTAAAAGGTCCATATAAATCACTCCATTAACCAGCTCTTCATCTTCATTTTGTTTGTCATGTGACCTACAGTCACTTTGTCTGACAGCGAGTTAGCGGAACGTGATGCTAATTTATGGACATATTTGACGGATGCTCGGTGTTGCGAGGGGTCACGGTCGAAAGAGTTGTGTTGTGGCAGCGATAGCTGGAATTTTATCGTTATGAACACGTTAACTCTGCGGTTAACAACAAAAAAAACAGTGCTGTGTCTTTATCATCTATGTCTGACCTCCATACATGCTGCGTGTGTGTGTGTGTGTGTGTGTGTGTGTGTGTGTGTGTGTGTGTGTGTGTGTGTGGCTCCTGATAAACACTCACTGTTTTCAAGAAGAGAAAGACATTTGCTTAGTAACTGGGCTCTGAAGACAGCATGGTGCTCTCAGCAGTGACTGCACCACCGTATCTTAACTGCAGTGGATGAGTCACAGCCACCACGGCACTAAATCTAAATCTCCTCACACACACACACACACGCACACACACACACACACACACACACACACGCACACACGCACACTACCCCCTGCCCACGTCACACCTCAGAGAATTTCCAGGGCTTCTCCTAACGCAGTGGGAAGAGACAGCACGGCCTCTCTGCGCTCCAGCCAGCGCTCACGTTCTCCCTCCAAAACAGCAAAGAGGTGGTAATAATGTGTGAGAAAAACTGCAGATACACACAGACAGCCCAAACCTCCTGACAGCCCAAACCACTACCGAACACACACTGGGATAAAACACTGAGAGCTTTGTGTATTGGCTGGGATTTGGTAATGGATCTCGGCTTGGTGATAAATGTTGGGAATGGGCGTGAACACACAGCGAGCACGCAGGAGGAGGTTCCACTAGGGGTGTAAAGATTCGGCGTTTCCGATTGGTGTGCACGTCTCAATATTTACAGTATGGCTGAACCAAGCTGGCAATCGCGACTGAACAGATTCAACCATTTCCAATACCACACACACTGTTAGTAGTATAATAATAATAATAATATTATTGCTATTAATTACACCACAAAATTTGTATAATTATACTATTATTTTTTGGAACTGTTAGCAAATAACCCTAACCTGTGTCTCTCTTTTTCCAGGGTTTTTCTTCCCTTCAGTGAAGGATGCGTGGCCTTTGTATCTGTCAGTCCCAGTGAAGGAGGCGTGGCCTCTGTGTTTCATTCACAGTAAAAGAGGTGTGGCCTCTGTGTCGCTCAGTCCCAGTGAAGGAGGTGTGGCCTCTGTGATTCAGTCCCAGTGAAGGAGGCGTGGCCTCTGTGTTTCAGTCCCAGTAATGGAGGTGTGGTCTCTGTATCTGTCAGTCCCAGTGAAGGAGGCGTGGCCTCTGTGTTTCAGTCCCAGTAATGGAGGTGTGGTCTCTGTATCTGTCAGGAGGTGTGGCCTCTGTGTTTCTAAATTCCAGTAAATAAATCTTAACTCTTAAGGCATGGCCTGTTGTGTGTGTAAGTTTCAGTAAAAGAATCTCACCTCAACCTTATTGAAGAAGGTGTGAGTGAGTCAGTCCCAATTAAGTAGGTGCAACCTCTCATGGCTGCTGTGAAGGAGGAGTGGCCTTCTTCTCATCTAAGTTATTTTCACAATACATTGTATTACATTGAAACAGCTCTACATCCTGTCATATTGAATTGATGGCTGCTTTAAATGCATCTCTCATAAATCGTATTGTGATCACGTATCATCTCAGCAGGAGCGATCCGCACCCCTAAGCTCCACTCTTTGGAAAGAGCAGCTCATCTGAGGGGTTGGGAAGCAAACGTGAGAAGATTTTGGGTGTGAATATGGTGGAAAGAGATCAAACTGATGCTGAAACACATACAGCAAGACAAGTTATAATCATATACACATATGATTGGCTTGGGAAAAGCAAGAGGTCTAGAAGCACAGAGATCGGGCTGAGGCTTGGTTAGCATCAGATGTTGTTTAAGTGCATTCACTTTCAATGACAGAGTGGTCTGTACATGAGACGAGGGACAAAGGAAGCACTGAAGCGAACACATTAAACACTGAATGATGCATCCCCAAAGGAACTGGGGATTATCTTACCGAAAAGCCTCCAGCATGGTGCGCTCAGGCAAGCGAGGAGCCACACGCGCGAACACACTTCTGAAGTCCTCCAACTTCAGGAATCCACGGCCTGCAGAAACAACACAAACGAGACTCATCAAAATCACATCTACTGTGGGTCTTCCTAGGAAGGTTGTTAGTACAAACCCCAGGACTGTCTTTAAAGGTTATTAAGTGTGATATTTAGTGAGGTTCTAGTCACATTGTGGCAGTTTTAATAAAATATCTGCTTAGAGAAAATTCACATCAAGATTCTGGAAACGGAAAAACAAATGATGTGGACCACCGACATCCAACCAATCAGGACACATCTCTACCATCGAATCCTTTAACCCTCAGAGCCTCATCTGTATGCTTGGACTGAATTTTGCATCACTTATAAGTCGCTTTGGATAAAAAGAATGAATAAATGAATAAATGTACATCTGATAAACAATCAGCCGATTTCGAGAATAAATTTGCTTCCCAGTTTCCTGCTCTCAGTGTTGGATTGGTGAGAGTTTGTTGTTTTGTCTGAGGGGGCTGAAGGGAAGAGACAGAATTCTGCTCAAGTCTCAGAGTGCCGAGGAGCTGCTTCCTGAGAGCACCGAGGATCTGGTGTCTCTGAGCTAGTCATTCTGCCACCATGGGCTTTGATTCGCCAGAAAGAGCTCCCCTGAGGAGCTTTAGAGCGCTGCTGTCCAAAGTCAGGCTTGAAAGTGGAATATGTTTAGCGTGTCTGCTGAACTGATGAGGGCGCAAGGCGCAGCTTTGAGCTGGGGATCGCAGCGATGAGAGCGAACATGGCACGGTGCATATAAATTCACGGGACTGACCATACCACAGCACTTTACCGAGATCAGCAAAAATCGCAAGTCGAATCGATTGAGCGTAGGAGAAAAATATATATACTCTAGGCGTCGGCTAACAGGTGATGATTTCACTTACACATTACTTACACCATTAATTTTTCACAACACTAAATGTAACTATATATGGATAAACAGTAAGTAGTGTCATTCTTCCATTAAAAATTCGAATTGCTGCACATTTCTGTGGTGTAAGAGGAATAAAACACCTCAGAACGTGCTGTTATATAGGACAGCAATTAACTCCACTTCAACACACCTCATACACTTCCTGATGTTTGTTTAAATGTTAATTACTTAATGAACCTCAATAAATATTTATTCAATGGCTTTAGTGGTTATGCTCAGCTAATTAGCAACATCTAGCAAAATATGTGTGACTTATTTTTATTTATAGGTTAAAATAAACATTAAAGTTTACAGCCTTGGAGTCTCTGTCAAAAACACATCCTCATGCTAGTTCACTAGGTCAGGGACTAAGAGTACCATCCAGAACACTGCTTACAAAAACGGTTAAAAATAAAACAAATAAAACTAATCATTCATTTATGGCTAAAGAAATACCGGTGTATAAACGGAGGACGGTCTAGTCTGTCTGCGCAGAGCCGTAAGCCACAAACAGACGCCTCAGCTGACGGAAGATTTACCGCTTGCTTATTATTATTAATATTATATAACATTAAATATTTTATTGGCATAGAAGTGAGTCAAAATAACTTCCACTTCTGTCTTTCAGCCTTTACCCTGACTGTTCATTTCATGCTCCCAGCTGTCTATGCACATGACCTTTTATGGAGTTTTGTGGGCGTCACTACATGCAAATGAGCTGTGTTAGGAACAGGTTTTGCACTTTACGGGTGATCAACATACACACACACACGAGTAAGAAACTTTTGTAAATCCTGTGGAAAATTTTTGCTTTCTAAAAGTTTGTCTTACGCAAACATTTACACACAACATTACTTAAAAATTCATGAATGAGGTCCTTTCTTCTAATTTATTAATATTAACCAGTGCAGTAAATATGCACTAATGTTACTTCAAGTTAACCACCAAGCACATATTAAATTAATCATATAATCACATATTGTGGATTTGTGCTGGGTTTTAATAGTTTTGTTAAGGTCTTTCATGTGGTATTAATGCTTTTAATGTCAGCAACATTTTAGCAATTTTCAAAGCTAATCTCTATACAGAGAATAGAGCGAGGGCACTTGTTCTAAAAAGTACTTCTTTAACTAATGTAATATTAATATAAAGTGTAGATAGGTAAGTTTGCTATATAGAATGCACGATTTGACATAAAAACCCACACAGTACTGAGCTGGTGTTGTTACAGGTAGGATGGAGAGCTGAAGTGTGTGGTCTGCTTTGATGGAGAGGTGGGGCCTGTGTGAGAAAATGACAGGTTTTCTGGCGGTGCCAAGCACACTCTATCACCGGGCACGCTGCCACACGGCTCAGGATAGAGGCAGCACACTTAAGCGTGCTTTTCCCCTCAATTTGTTCCCATTGAAGACAAGGACGGGGTGACAGCGCTGACGAAGCCTTCAAACACCTCACGCAGCCGCGGCAGGCGAGCTGAAGACAGCGGAGGGCTCGTCGGCGTTGGCGTGCTGTCAGATCCTTCACGCACGGAAAATCCAGACAGAGGTTTTAAGCTAAGTTGGCAGAGGAACAAAGGCAATCTATCCTGGAACTGATGGAATTATTGAGACGCGTTGCAGTGATATAAACTTTGAACTAAACGGCTTTTCTGGCAGTTGTTGCTCTAATGCTGATCTCGTTTTAATGCAGTTATGTGCAGCAACAGTTTCTGATTAGAAAGGAAATGATCACAGTAGTATTTAAGAGGAATAAAACGCTCTGTGAGTTACTGTCACCACCCTGAAGTCCTGGAATATTTTATCCTTCTTATACCACAGCAATTAAAGACTCAATAAAGAATGACACGTCGTACTATTTTATCCATTTATAGTTACATTTAATGTTAAGTTAGTTCCTGTTCTCACTTATGTTACAGCATCTATAAACAGTCGTTGCTTCACCACCTATCATGAAGTATTTTCACGTTACCAAGAAAAAAGCATAAAAACTCTTCTGTCCCATGGTAGAAAACTTAAAGTTACAGCTTTACCACTGACTGTTACAAAGCACTGACACTGGAGACTCCTTCCATAAATATTAAATAAACATCTCCTTCAAAATAAATTCACATTTCAGTGATTACATACTGTATGATTTTTAATCTGTTTACATGGAGCAAGTTGTTACTCGTATTTGAACGAGCTTGTTAATACAAACCTGTGATTTGCACCTGCAACAGTCTGAGAGCTGCGGTTATAGAAAATTAATCAACAAGTAAAAACAATGTAAATGAGTCCTCAACAGGTACAACAGTAGCCCTGTTAAGCACCACCATGATATTCTGCCAAAATTACATTCCATTAAATAGTAAAACTAAAAATGTTGTACACTTGAGGGAGCCACCATAGTGACAGGAGTTTTTAACGTAAAACCCAAGGTTTTTTTTTTCCTTTCTGCAAATGTACTGTATATACAACATCCTATAATAGTGTGTGTTGTTGTTGTTCAGCAAACTCTCTTGTTGCAGAACTAAAATTAGTTCACAATGATTGCTGTTTACTGACAAAAAGTTACAAAAAGTCTAATCTCCAAAGTTCGACGCAGACTCCTAATTGCCGTTCTTAAATGAGCTCATTTTCAGGTCGCTAATAATTCAAAGAAAGGATGAATGAACTCTCGCAAAGTAATTTGGCTCTTCAGATGAATTTGATGGTTCACTAGCAATCTCATTTCAAATCAACACCCACCTCAAACGAGCTTCAGTACTTGTTGATAGTCACTTGTCTTTTATATAGATTTAAAGGTACAGTCGGTACGTTGTGGTAGAAGTCACCTGAAGCTCAGTGCTGGAATTTGAGAAGAACGTTGTCAAGTGCAACAAAACTTTTGGACTGATCCGACCTTTAATCTTGAGGAAGGTGTGATATGAATGGCCAAGCTATAACAATTGCAAGACATTTCAAAGTTATAAAGTCATTTCAAAGCCATAAGTGAGTATGAAGACAGAGAGAGGAAAGTTGTTCCAGAGGGGACAGAGCAAAAAGACAGAAAAAAGGATGGAGCAAAGGACGGCTTTCCCCTGCATAAATACACTCGTGCACCTGTTTAGTGACGGTCAGCCGGGTTAATTAAAAAAGATCCCCTGGCCATTCCATCCAGAATCACTCATTCTCACCTGATTCTCTCCTTCCTACTCACTGAGATTATTTCAGCAACACAATTTAATTAGCCATTTCTACGTACTTCTGCTGCAGTTTGAAATATCCACCAAACATTTTTAGAGAAGGTGGGGACGATCCACTGAGATTGCACAACCTATTTCACCAGCGAGAGCTGGAGAGACACAGCACCCTCTGTTCACCCATCATTCGCTTTCTGCAAATTGAAAAGCTTCGTAAACGCTCTGCAGAAATACTGAAGCCACCATAGTACAAATAAAACATGTGATGATATCAAACTGGTTAATTAGCTAAAAGATTAAAGCGAAAAACTTTTAAACGGGTCATACGATGATTTTAAAAGTTCATTATTTTGTTTATTGGGTGTAATATAATAGGTTAACATGCTTCAGACTTTATATATTATTTTTCCACATACTGTACATTATTGCAGTATCTCTATTCCCAGTCTGTCTGTCTGAAAAGCTCTGATTGAGTTCCGGTTTCTCCAAAGCCCCTCCTTCTGAAAAGCCCAGAGTGCTCTGATTGGCCAGCTGACCCATTGCGTTGTGATTGGTCAAAAACCTCAAATGTGTGTCAGAAATGTAACGCCCCTTACCATAACGGCGAACTTTAGCTTCCAAGGCTTATAAAGCAATTATAAACACAGTTAAGAATGTCGTCAGTTTTACTGTATCAGTTCAAGCCCGAATTCAGAAAATGTGGATGATCGAGCAGAACCAACTTTGCAAGCACGACTTGAGCAGAACATTTCACATTTTGTCCTGAAGTGACAATATAAAATACAGTTTAAAAAAATGTAATTAATTAAAAATGTTAAAGTTATTGGTTAATAGAGTTAAAGGTTAATAGACTTTAAAAGAGTTTATTTGTATTGTTATAATGTGTTATGAACACTACTTATAATGCATCATGTTGACAATTCATAATCACTCACTCCAGGATTTCACGATCGCGGAAATTAATGCAAAATCAAGCAAACTAACACAATATACAGAGGAGCTTGCAATTTATCAAAATTACCGCAGATTTTCCGCAGATTTGGGCCAAGGCACATCATGTGACGTCATCACATTACACGCATTCAGCCAAAGCCCTCTTTGATTAACGTGCGTCAATCATGAATACAGCTAAAAGGTCTCATTTACAAACAAACATCACTGCAAAAGACAGCGCAAAACTATTTTGTGCGATTGCAATTTTGCCAGTTCAAGTAGTTTTCTGCAAAAAGAAGCACAAAAAAGTTGCATCACCAAGCATTTTTGGCCGCAACAGTAACAAAAAAAATTACAGATAATTAGACTATAACAATGTGTATAATGCCTTATGAATGCCTTATAACATGAACATACTTCATTTTAAATATGGCTTTTCGAAAGTGAGGGAAAGACTGTTTATAGCTGCTATAACGTAAGTGAGAACCGGAACTAACTTTTTTTTGATGGACATCAAAAACACAACATTAAACCATAAACGCGTAAACAGTATGACGTTCTTTAATTATTAGAAAATTAAATCATTGGCAAATTGCTGTGATATAAAAGGAATAAAACACTGTAGAAACTAATATATTCTAATAATAGTGTATTCTTCCCTTACACTTTTAATTAGACCATTAATAAGCGAGATTGTTTCTCAAGAAGTTTTCGGTTTCTCAATACAGGGAAACGTTCACACTATTCGCACCTACACTACTGCTAATGTTGGAAAATGGAGTATAACCCAATGCAGAGGACAGAACGAGAGATAGAGGGAGACATGGAGCAGGAACATACAGTGTAGATCAAATGCGCTGAAGATCTGTCTCGTCTTCTCATATGGATCCCCTGCTGATAACTTCCTCCCCATGAGAGACACAAACTGCTCCAAAGGGACCCCTTTGAGAGAGACAGAGATAGAGAGAGAGACAGAGAGAAAGAGAAAGAAGCCAGGTTTATTACAGAGCTCTCGTCACAAGTGCCTGTACTTCCTTTACATGGCAGTCATCTGAAGGCACTGTGTTTAAAGGAGTAATACGTCTCCCTCTTGCCTGCAGGGTAGTCATTTTTCTCTGAGTGCTGTTATTGAGATGAAAAAGCTAGACTGCGGGGCTCTAGACAGCGTTTTTCGGGAAACGCTGAGCATACGCGAGGGCTTCACGGAGCTCTTCGGGGTGGGCTGCCTTGATAGTATGAGACTGGAGACGTTTTGGGATAGAGAGTGATTAATTAACAGATATGAGTCTAGACGAGACGGTCCCGATGTATCATGATTCATGATATTTAAATAAATAAATAAATATTTTTTAAAAAACGACATATTAATTAACATGACAAAAACACTTTCTGCCTGGAAGCTGAATGATAAAAACTGAACATTCGGTGGGGAAAAAAAAATAACAAGCATCTGCGAGAGATGTGTAAGGATTATCTAATGATGGATAAAAACCCCATCCTTTCCTGGCCTGCGCGGCTTCTGACGCTGAGAGAATTAGGGCAGCCGTAGCCTCGGGAGGTTTAGAGGACATCACAGAGGGAACTGGTATCAGTACCCTAATCATGTCCATTTCTAATGCATGAATATTTGAGGAAATAATAAGCAATTTTTAAAAAATCAAATAGTGGTGTATCTATTCGGCAAAAGCTTGTTGTATATGTTTATACTAGTGCTTCTTCAAAACATGAAAGAGAGAAATCTGTATGGGCTTCTTTAAAAGAAGATCCATCTCTCTCTCTCTCTCTCTCTCTCTCTCTCTCCTTCATACGGTGCTGTTGAGGAGAAAGCCAATGGAGGGCTGATTGCCATTCCCTCAGATACAGAGCCCATCCGTCACAGGGAGGTGTCAGCTGGGTGGTCTCAGCTCCTCTCCTTTTTCCCATCCCCATATCTCCTCTCCTCTCTTTTCCCCTCTACCATCCTCAGCGCTACCCCTCTATTCTCTTCTGCAGCGTAACCTGACAGCCAGCCTTTCACTTCGCATACGTAGGAAACATGATAAATGACGTACGACGAGGTCTGTAAAATTGGATTCGGATGCAACTGTGGTTTCGTTCTCTCTGTAGTCTGGCACATTGGATTTGAAATGAAACCATGGCCGTGAGGTTAAAGTGCGGGATGTCAGCTTTCCTTTAATGGTGCGTACGACTGCACTGGGTAAACCTCGCTCTGACCTTTTGTTAAAGGAATAGTTCAGGCATCAAAAAAAAACAAAAAAAAAAAACATCAAACTTACACAAAAGTCTCCAAGGATTGTTTCTTTAGGCTTTGCACTAGAACCTATCTAACCCAAAGCCTTTTCTGTAAATCTCTGCCTCAAACCACACCCACTTCTTAACTGATGTAACACAGAACGTACTTATGTGGTTTAGGACATAACAGGACTTTCTGTCATCTGTAAACATGAGCTAAACTTTACCATGTACCTCAGCACTATCAGTGTTCAACAGTATCAGTGTGGCCATATTGGATAACCATAAACACTTCCTCACCACAATCTGATATCATTCTGCCTCTTGGGCTCCGCCCACCAAAGTTGGACAATAGAATCGTTCTGGAAAGCTGAAATAGGACAATATTAGGAGAATATTGCGCATCCTTCCCATGTTTAAAGCTCACAATTAAACACACTAACAGGAACAAGTCGTCGAACACTATCTTTAAACAATGTGTTTCTTTTTTTTCTCATATTCCTTGTTAAATCATTTTATACCATAGTGCTGTTGGATTCTGATTGGCTGATCAACAGCAGCTGCAGCTAATTACGGGTTTATACTAATGCGCTCTTTCTAATACTTTATTGTTTCTATAGCTCATTCACAGAGGTTTGTCGATGAAGTTAAAACTGATGTAGTGATGTTTTCTGGAAGGAGTCTCCAGTGTCAGCGCTTTGTAACAGTAAAGTTGTAACTAACTTTTCTGACATCTTCAGGACAGAGGAATTTGCGCTTCTTTTCGGTTTCTCAAAACATGATAAGCTCCAGGGTTTTTTAAAATTATTATTAACTTCAAGTGAGAGAGGATGGTGAGGGAACGACTGTTTATAACTGCTATAACATAAGTTATGACATACACACATATTTAACATGCTATAATGTTATAAACTGTTTCATGGCTAAAAAGTACAACATACCGTTCTATAATAAATATTTTAGCATTTGCGGTGGTATAAAGAGAATAAATCACTTTGGGATGTATTATTGTGTATGTATTCTTCCCATGTTGAAATAATAGCAATGTCCTGAAGACTTTGCTTGGAAACTTTGCAAAGTAGCATGACTGTTACAAAGCGCTGACACTGGAGACTCCTTCCATAAATGTCTCGTAAAAAAAAAAAAAAAAAAAAAAAAAAAAACTTCACCATCAATGATTACAGGTGCATCTCAATAAATTAGAATGTCATGGAAAAGTTCATTTATTTCAGTAATTCAACTCAAATTGTGAAACTCGTGTATTAAATAAATTCAGTGCACACAGACTGAAGTAGTTTAAGTCTTTGGTTCTTTTAATTGTGATGATTTTGGCTCACATTTAACAAAAACCCACCAATTCACTATCTCAACAAATTAGAATACTTCATAAGACCAATAAAAAAAACATTTTTAGTGAATTGTTGACCTTCTGGAAAGTATGTTCATTTACTGTACATGTACTCAATACTTGGTAGGGGCTCCTTTTGCTTTAATTACTGCCTCAATTCGGCGTGGCATGGAGGTGATCAGTTTGTGGCACTGCTGAGGTGGTATGGAAGCCCAGGTTTCTTTGACAGTGGCCTTCAGCTCATCTGCATTTTTTGGTCTCGTTTCTCATTTTCCTCTTGACAATACCCCATAGATTCTCTATGGGGATCAGGTCTGGTGAGTTTGCTGGCCAGTCAAGCACACCAACACCATGGTCATTTAACCAACTTTTGGTGCTTTTGGCAGTGTGGGCAGGTGCCAAATCCTGCTGGAAAATGAAATCAGCATCTTCAAAAAGCTGGTCAGCAGAAGGAAGCATGAAGTGCTCCAAAATTTCTTGGTAAACAGGTGCAGTGACTTTGGTTTTCAAAAAATACAATGGACCAACACCAGCAGATGACATTGCACCCCAAATCATCACAGACTGTGGAAACTGAACACTGGACTTCAAGCAACTTGGGCTATGAGCTTCTCCACCCTTCCTCCAGACTCTAGGACCTTGATTTCCAAATGAAATACAAAACTTGCTCTCATCTGAAAAGAGGACTTTGGACCACTGGGCAACAGTCCAGTTCTTCTTCTCCTTAGCCCAGGTAAGACGCCTCTGACGTTGTCTGTGGTTCAGGAGTGGCTTAACAAGAGGAATACGACAACTGTAGCCAAATTCCTTGACGCGTCTGTATGTGGTGGCTCTTGATGCCTTGACCCCGGCCTCAGTCCATTCCTTATGAAGTTCACTCAAATTCTTGAATTGATTTTGCTTGACAATCCTCATAAGGCTGCGGTTCTCTCGGTTGGTTGTGCATCTTTTTCTTCCACACGTTTTCCTTCCACTCAACTTTCTGTTAACATGCTTGGATACAGCACTCTGTGAACAGCCAGCTTCTTTGGCAATGAATGTTTGTGGCTTACCTAGTGAACCAAACTGAGAGACCATTTTGAAGGCTCAGGAAACCTTTGCAGGTGTTTTGAGTTGATTAGCTGATTGGCATGTCACCATATTCTAATTTGTTGAGACAGTGAATTGGTGGGTTTTTGTTAAATGTGAGCCAAAATCATCACAATTAAAAGAACCAAAGACTTAAACTACTACAGTCTGTGTGCATTGAATTTATTTAATACACGAGTTTCACAATTTGAGTTGAATTACTGAAATAAATGAACTTTTCCACGACATTCTAATTTATTGAGATGCACCTGTATATGTTTTTCTTCGTTAAACAAACTTTTTAAAATTATTTGGCACGTCCGCCGTACAAGTCCCTGTGAATGAGCCGTTATTATAGAAACCATAACATATTAGAACGAGCGCATTTGTACAGCCATGCAGTTATACAAAAATACACACCTTCTGACCAATCAGATTTGAGAATTCAATTGCATTCTGGTATCATTTATAATTAACCACTTGTCTCTATTAAAGGTAAACATTTATGAAATAGATTTTGGGTGAGGTGTATATATACAAAACCAAACACTAATAATTGTTTGTCTGATCCACTACTTTTCTCTTTTAGTTTTTCTGGTTAAAAGTATACAATATGCATAAATATGCAAACAGGTGTATGATGCAGTGCCATGGATGTCTCTGATCATTCCCATTCAGCATCCATCCTTGTCCCTGCGCTTTAGTGGTGCAGGTTTGACGAGGTGCTTGAATGTAAACAATATTTTATGGATGACACTGACGCTGTTGATGAGTCCTGAATATAAATGAGATGAGTCTTTTTTTTCCTAACGGATCTTTCAGAGATACATATGTAGAGCTAGAGATCTAATCAGTTGCTGTGTTCTCGGTAAAGCCGGGCGTTTGTTGAGTCTACGGTGTCCCTGAGCAGCTGTTTAAACAAAAGCCATGCTAAATGACTCTGTCTGCAAAATATAATAAAATTTAAAGGGAAAATATTTGAAAGCTGAGTGTCTTGAAGTGGGAAAGTTCTCACTACAACGAGATTGTCGTAGGATTTACAGTACGATGGTCCGATGATGTCACATGATTGGCTCTTCTTTCAGGTCCACCAACAATATAGGTCACTTTGTAGGTGTACATTTACTGAATGTTGCTCTGCACAATGTATTGGCACCCCTTTATCCTGTCCATCAATAGAAAAGGAGCACCAATGAGCACCCTGCTGGAAAAAACAATAAAAACCCTCATAGAATTTTTAATAGTTTTAATTGTTATAATGGGAATTTTATTGGTTTTAATGGAAACTGTAATGGTCCCTGTGAGTCTCTACTGATAATTTGTAGAGACCCACAGAGATTTATCTCTCTTGTAGAGAGATAAATTTCTATTGGTGGTATGTTGTGTCTAGTGGATACCATTAAGGACCTACATCCTTAATACATTTTGCTACGTAACGGAAACCATTTGGTAATGGTTTTAATGGTTAACAGCTGATGGTTTGTAATGGTATATGTAGTGGAAACTATTAGAATTTCTGTAATGCTTTCTATTGTTTTTTTCAGCAGGGCAGATATGATTCGAATAACGGTTTGTTCTTAGTAAAGCAGCGAAACTGACATGGCAGTGTGTGTGGTACTGACAGGTATGAGTGGATCGGACAGAGTGGTGTTTTTGCTGAGGTTGTAAACACTGCGTTAGACACTTACTGCTCTTTATAAAACGGAGACTTTCGATTCTTAAATCTGATTGGCTCAGACACGTTCATTGTGCCAGGGTTTAAACCAATAACCCTTTTATGCTTATGCTTTATTTTCAGGCATATTATTACATATTATTGCCTTATTATTATCAAACATGCTTGAAAATACCGAAGCATAAACCATTGTTCTGTCCATGGAATGCCTTAATATTTACCCGTTGTGTTGCTTAGCAACCAAAGCTTACTGTTAAGCCACAAGACTACATTGTGTAGCGGAAGAATGGTATTTGTTTATTGCGAATATTGTTAATAATAAATTAAATTTGTTTTTGAACATTGGGTTTTATCATATTTTTTGGAGATGCTTGTTTGTGTTTGGATGCTCCTCCTGTCAGTCATTTTATAGACACTCTACTTTACGGGCCACTTAAGATCCTGGGGCGGAGCTTCATGAACACAATCCGGAAAAATTCAAATGACAAAATTACCTAAACTTTAGAGACCTAATCTTAAAAAAAAGATATCTTACCTAATGCTCCTTTAATCAGCCAAAAATGTTCGATTTAGCTGCAGCTTTTTTCTGAATTTGCTATGCGATTTGCGGAATTGGCGAAATTGCAACTGTATGAAATAGTTTTGCACGCTCTTTCGCAGTGATGTTTGTTGGTAAATGAGACCTTTTAGCTGTACTCATGTTCGATGCATGTGAATCGAAGATGGCTTTGGCTGAATGCGTGCTGTGATGACGTCGCATGATGCGTCTTGGCCCAAATCTGTGAAAAATCTGGTTAGTTTGAAAAATTGCAAGCTCCTCCGAATATTGCGGAGTTTGTTTGAATTTGCATTCATTTCTGCGACCGCAAAATCCTGGAGGGACTGGATAATAAAATGTCATTTTATGGATTTGTGTGTCAGCGCAGTAATTTTTCCGACAAGTCAGGACAGAGTATGTTACGTTTCTTAGTTAGTCGGTAACAAGCTCTTTTTTTTTTTTTTTTTTTTTTAATAACTTCAAGAGAGGTTGAGGGAATGACTGTTTATAACGTCTGCTATAACGTAAGTGACAACAGGAACGAAGTAAATAGAAACTCGTCAACGTTGACAAGGTGTAAGAGGAAGAGAATACTTTGGAATGAAAACAATCGACTTTATGGTGATCTTTGTAACTCTACTCCATCACCCCAACCTGTCGTTGATTCATTTCCTGTAACTGCACGACGCCGAGTTTTTTTTTTATTCCTAATTTATCAGACACTCTTACCTGATTGTCCTGCCTTGTGGTAAAAAGTGGACTGTTTCTCAAACCTGTGTTGACACCGAGGTGTTTCAAACCCCAGCAACCACAAGACAGCTTTATCAAAACTTCTGTGCCTCTCATGTACCATTTATTACTGGACTAGAGAAAAGGAAAGTGAGATAAAGGAAAGGAGTGAGTGGGCTAGTAAGAGACGGCGTTGTGGAATGGCTCAGACGCCTCTATTCAAGCGGTCTCTATTCTCTAAGAAAGTCTGCCTGAGGGAACCTGCTGCTCGGTCTCGCCAATCCTTCCCCATTACGACCAGAAACCCACTCCTTCCTGCCTTCCTGCCATCACTAATTTAGTAATCACATGAAATTCAGAAGAGGGGCAATTTAATACGCTGCTTGCTCTGAGCAAGATTTAACGCTGGAGTATTTCATCACGGCGAGCGAGCCACTTTAACTAATTTATCTTGCGCTTTCCTGTGGGGCAGTATACAAAAGCAATTTGCTCGTGGCGTAAAACAAGAGACAAATTGCTTACTAATCTAGGTCTTCAACCGTTTAATGTCTCGCCTTAAAAACCGGCTTTGCCAACCTTCTTTTCTTCGGCGTCGCTGCCTGTCAAATGGCATGTTTCACGCCAAAAATTTTTTTTTTTTTTTTTTTTGTGAGGGGTCCTTTCATTCGTGGCAACGTGTAAAAAAGGATTACACGAAATCAAATCAAGCTTTCGTTTCCCTTTAGTGCTAGGTATAAAGCGCGGTTTTCTCTGCCGAAATCAGGAGGAAAATTTCACGTATCACGTGTCGGGCTCGGCTGGAGATGAGTCACCTCGGTGAGTTATGAAGAAAACAGTAATGGACGTTCTCTTCAGGAGACGCCTGAGGCCACTGAAACACAAACGTTGGTCAAAACCGGTGTAGCAATATAATGATGTTATATAGGAATATTTAATCGCTATAGCTCCAAAGCGCGCGCACACACACACACATTCACCCGTAATCTGACGTGACCTATACATCATACCTGGGCAGGTTGGCACAGCACCAGCTTCCATCAGCATACTTGTTTCAGACTGCAATTAAAAGAGAGAGAGAGAGAATCAATTTTTTTTTAAAAAGGCGCATAAAAATAAATATTCTGGGCCTCACATTTGTATGCAAATCCTTGAAAGGTTTACACACAATGGTTTGATTAAAAAAATTAATTAAATAAATAAATAAATAAAACACGTGCTGTGTATCAGATTATAATCTACACAATGTCGCCCTCTAGCGGCTGCACCAGGATTTACCTTCGAAGGTTTATAACCGAACAGCATGACAACAGCGATCTTAACATCCTCTCTGGATAAATAGCCCTTCTTTTCCACATCACACTGATCAAAAACCTGAACACAGAGACGATAAACAATATTTAAAAGTTTTAAACATCCCAAAATAGTGTTCTACATACCCGAAAAGTTTGGGTTGTTTTTTATATTGGGATAATGAAGGGACGTGTATAAATAAAACCCATCTAAAATTTTATGTCTTGTTGAGTTTAATCGAAGTTGTAGAAATTGAATAATAGAATTTGTAGAAACTGTAATAACATAGGTTTCAGAGCCCGGATAGCTCAGTCGGTAGAGCATCAGACTTTTAATCTGAGGGTCCAGGGTTCAAGTCCCTGTTCGGGCGAAGAAAATTTTCACTTTTTTCATTTCATTATATTTATTTTATATTTTTAAACTAATATAGAAACGTCGACAATACAAAAATACAAGCAGTTTGCAGTAACCGTGTAAGTTTGCAATGTACTTCTTACACTTGTTGATACTTCAGTACTTAATATAGTGATGCTTCATCATAGTGAATTATTCAGATAGCTAGTAAACAATATCTAGTTAGCATAATTATCCACGCAACTTATATTTCAGAATCTAGCTACTACACGCTTTGCCTGTTTGTAAACATCTTAGCTCTAGACAACCTTACCGAAACAAACCTCTTCCTGTCAACTGCTGTCATTTTTCTATCCTCATGCCTGCAAAATGCAGCGCCGCTACGAACAGACATTTCTATTTCTAACGCTACAAGCAGCCTTGCTAGCTGTCTGTTTCGAAAAAGGTGAACGTTAGGTTTTAAAAGTTTCCATAGTAACAAAGTAGGCACGCACGAGAGCCTCCAACGGGAATCGCTCGCGCCTGAATCTCAAATGGAAGCTTCAGAACTACATTAGCGCACTACCGAGGGTATAAAATAATCGGGTTGTACACACTACATAGTGCACTATGTATCCAATCAGACGTCGAATGTGATTCGCCCAATGTCGTATTGGCGTAATGGTGTACGCAATCTCTCCCAGAAAACAAAAAAATAAATGTATGTACTTTTCTCGTGAGACCGATTAAGAAAGTATCATATAAATACCATTTAATAATTCATATTACAGCTGCAAGCTATTAAATAAAAAAAAGACAGTTATGTTTTAAAACACTTCCATGGTAACGGACATTTTAAACGATAGCGGAGCGCCAACTGACACCGAATCTAAAATCGCGGCCTGCTCACTACATTAGTGCACTACTTAGCGTATGAAACCATGGATACTACACACTGCGTAGTGCACTATGTACCCAATCAGGAGCCGATTGTGATACGTCCAGTGTAAGTGTGACTTTTTTGAGTACCAGAAAAGTCAGGTTATGTGAAGTTAGCTACAAAGAAGTTACCACACACACGGGGTAATAAAAGTCATATTAGAAGTATGTTTGTGTAAATCACAAATTTTTTTTTTATTTATTAAAAAGTTTTTTTTTGTTTTAAGCACCAAAGATCTGGAAAACATTCATCAAGCTGTATCTATCACAGATGTTTTAATTTATTATTTTATTGGCATGATACGATGATATTACAATATTTGTATATTCTGTATTATTATTTTCTTATTTGTCATTGTTATTATTTCATCATTATTTGCCTAGTTTACTATTTTTTATTTTTGACTTATTTTTAGAGCTGCAATGGACATTTTAAATGAATGAAATGTGGTATATAAATACAATTGTTTTATTATTATTATTATTATTATTATTATTATTATTATTATTATTATTATTCATGGAACTTCAGTCTCAATGACCCTTTAAGGGACTTTTATTTTGATATTTTTACTCTGTCCCTACAGTGCATTCACATATGTTTTCTACAATGTGCACTGGACTTTAAATTACAAATGAATGATGCAAAGTGATTCATTTCAGATTTATAATCGATGAAGTGCTAGCTATATATTGTGCATTTGCATAATAACCTCAGTTGCATTATTATTTTCTTTTTTATTATTTTCTTGTTTTCTGTTAAAACGATTCATCTGCAAAATCCTGCCAGAGTAAGTCAGTTGTTGGTTAACTAAGTTACTGAACATTTTATGTCTTTTAAAGTTACAGTTTAGAAAGTAATTAATCATTCAGTACAGTATTTATATTGTAAGGCTAGCTAAACGCGTAATTTAGCTTTATTTGTGTTAGCCAGCTAGCTAACAGTAAATGCAGTACGCAGTAGCTCAAAGCAGTTATCTACTATTAGTAAACTAATTAAATCCAAACCCTAAATGGCCACTTATTGTTCTTCTTATTGGAGATATGGTGCACTAAATGTGTATAAGCTTATATAAACACTTGCAGTGAGACCATCGAGACCGTGTTTATGAGTGATGTGTCGTTCTCGAATAAGTCGACTCTTTGATTCGGTTCTTTTAGGTGACCGTTAGGGAGTCGATTTGCATTTCTGAAGAGCCGGTTCTTTTTTTGTTTTTTCTTTTTTTGGAAATAAGACAAGACAAATAGATGTGATCTTACTCTCGTGTCAGCACACACACACACGCACACACACACACACACACACACACACACACACAGAGAGAGAGAGAAACCGTAATCAAAACGAATCCGGTGAATCGTATCAACATCTGAGTCGTTTAGAGTCGGTTCAGCTTAAGACGTATGCTTGACTCTGTACATAGTGTAGTGTTTTGAGAAGGTAAACGGTTATTATTATAAAAAGACATAAATCATGCTTAAATTCTATTTTAATGAAAGTGAATGAATAGATGAATGAATATTTTTATTGCCAAACTATTTAAATCTTCATCCAATGGAGCTGCTCCTGTAATTAAGTCATTATCTGATCTTCTGTAGTGTGATATTAACATCACGACATTTATAGACGTATACATTGTAACAGTTTTCGGATTTTCTTTATCACAGGATTACCTAATAATAATACTAATTGGCCTCCGACTAAACATGTAATGGGGTCTTTTAATGGTTACAGAACTTATTCGTGTGCTGTTTTTGCTTCTTCTGTAATTTTACATTCCACATTGACTATATAATATATAACTGACTTCTTGCTTCCTACGTTGAACAGAATGGAGAGCCAACACGGCAAGTGGACGCTGTCTGACAGTGATGATGATGAGGATAATAACGTGGTACCACCAACACCACCGAAAGACATAAAGAAACCCTTAAAGAACATCAAGCCTGATCCGGAGCCCAAAGCCAGCCTAGTTAATACACTTTTCAAGCCCAAATCTGAGCCCAGGAAAGAAAGTAACGTGATGCTTGAAACTGAAAAACCACCCATCCCTGCCAAGGGCTCTGAGGCTCGACAAGCCGCACGCATCCATCAGAGCAATCCAGGGAAATACGACAGCAGTCCTTCTCCGGCACTGAAACGGAAGAGAGAAACAGACGAGGGAGGCTGGAACCTCTCCAGCAGTGATGATGATGATGGCGAAGCTCCCTCATCGGCCCCCAAAAACAAAACAAAACCCAAAGTGTCGAGTCCTCCGAGGAAGAAGCCCGAGCGGAGTCGGCCCCCGAGCCCACATGGTGATAATTATTATAAAGAGGAACCCGGTGATTTCTTCGAGGCGAGCTTAAACACCATGAACGATACGTACCGCTTTTATTTAAACAAAGTCACAGGGATAGAAAAGAAGTACAACACTGGAGCTTTGCACATTAAAGGTAAACACATGAATATTACAAACCACTTTTGTTGTGTACGTATTAGAGCTGCACCTGGTTACATTTATTCATTTTTCCCTCTTCTTTACTTTAATAGAAATACTTTCCCCCATGTTTGGCACACTAAAGGAATCCGTCCAGGTACTTTTCTTTTCTTCATGTCGCTCACACTGGGGTATGTTAAAGACTCGAGATGTAATGATGACGTGATAAATACGTGGTATGATAACTGTACAACACAAAATCATTCAATTTAATTTAAAACACTACAGCTGCAGTGCATAACTTTATCACTTTTAGCCTTTGGTATTTTATCAAACTCATATAGAAATGCTTTTTGCCTGATTTTTGCATGGTTTGTTCTTAAATAAGTGGCCAACCTTGTCTTAAAAATTGTGCAACATTCTTTATTTCAAGCAGCGCACCACACCCAGGTGCATGTAAGAACGCTTAAACAGTGAACATCCTAAAAGACAGAACCTAAAAAAAAGACGTAAATAAGCAAAAAATACTTTTAAGACTGCGCCTGATGACAGGAAGTACACTATTATAGGAAAATCATCAACGACAGGGTGGTGTGATGAAGCGTTACTGAAGAGTTATTCACCATCAACATCTCAAAGTTGATTATTTCCCTACGACAGCACGTTGCCAGCACTTACATTTTTTAATGTATTACAGAACCACATGTCCTAATTTTTATCCATTTATAGTCACATTTAAAGCTGAGGAACATTCACAAAACAAGTTACAGCAGCTATAAACAGTCATTTTCTCACCAGCCTCTCTTTTCCCCCCTTCTTTCTTGAAGTTTAATAAGTAAAGATGTATATCAACGATTATTGATGATTTTTTTTTTTAAATACCAGTATATTGTCATACCACCACCTGAGGCCTGTATTGAATTTTTTTTTTTCTGTCTTCACAGTTTAACTACTGCTTCGATATTCCATGGCTGGTGCAACAATATCCTCCTGAGTTTAGGTAAGCATAAGGATAATGTATATCACACAATATTCACTGGGGAGGATTTAAAAACAGATTAAAACCATGTACTGGACTAAACGATGCATTCTGCATAGAAAATCTTATTTCTATTCAATACAAATCTGTGCCTGGACTGTTTTCTGCCTCAATTGTAATGGATAAATATATCCATATATCACATGGATAAATATAAAAGTCCGAAAATCACCTGACTGTCCTTTATTAACACTCATCTTCTGTAAATTACCCTTTAATTTCAAATCTGTGTTGAAATACTGTATAATGTCTGTATGTTAGTTTTTCCTAATGGACATGTTATGTCTGGAATTTAGGGAGAATGTAACAGAGCTGCACAATTAATCATATATTCATTATCATGATCATGATTTTTTGCTCCTTAATTACTAAAATATATAAAAGTAGCCAAGTATAAGCAATGTAGTTTACTAATTAAAGCCTAGCGATTCATTGATAATTAATAGATTAATATTTAAGTATGAGCTTAACTTAATAATAATACGTTTTTTTGTAATGTATTTACAGTTTTTTTGGTTTTTTTTTAGAAATGTAGTAACAAAGATTACAAACTGTTTTTAAAATAGTTGAACCTCATATTAGTTGATATAAATATAAATAATTTGTCACTGAACGTTAAATTGAGCTTAGCTAAGGAAGGAAAAATAAAATGAAAATGGGATATCTTTGAACCAATCAGCTCCTCCGGTACTCAGAATAGTGCATCAGTGTTAAGAATATATCACAGTATGGATATCGTATCATCATTTTACCGAGCCCCAGAGCTAAATAATCAGCATGATCAGCATTTTATCCAGTAACGTACATCCCTCAAATCTAGAAACAGAACATTTTATTGAGGTTAAAGGTACGTGAGCTCATCGCAGTGTTAATAACATTCGTTACTAAAGGCTTTATCCAGATTTTGATATTTCACAGATATATTTTTGTACGTTTGCTCTGTTTTGTTTTTTTTTGTTTGTTTGTTTTTTTAGGAATAATCCTTTAACTATCGTGCACGGAGAGAAGCGAGAGTCGAAGGCTCGCCTCATCCAGCAGGCTCAGCCCTACAGCCATATTCGCTTCTGTCAGGTTCGGCTTTTAAACTCTTTTAAACCGACATTGTTTGGCTTTGTTCTAAATCCATAATGGACTATAGTCCTGTGAAAGGTGTAACAAGTTTTCTCTCCACTTGGGGGATGTGTACAGCTTTAGAACAGGTTTAGAATAGTCCAATCTGTGTGTTTTAGTCTTTTTCTAAAAAATGTTTCTCTGGTTAATAATTTTTAAAAAATTATAATAATAATAATAATAATAATACATAATTTTTTATAGTCCTTTTTACCGATACCAGCAAAAAATGGTGGATTGGATATCAGAGAAATTGGATCCTGTAACAAACAAGCAAAGGCTGGAATTGGAAATAGAGCCTTCATGATGTTCTCTGA
Organism: Cranoglanis bouderius; assembly: GCA_023630585.1. Taxonomy (NCBI): domain Eukaryota; kingdom Metazoa; phylum Chordata; class Actinopteri; order Siluriformes; family Cranoglanididae; genus Cranoglanis; species Cranoglanis bouderius. The sequence continues at coordinate 14,244,922 of CM042548.1, read as the reverse complement.
ATTTTGGGAGCAAACATCTTTCTCCAGCTGAGCTGCGATGATATTTGAGTTTAACAGCAGCTGAACAAAGTTCTCAGATCAGCAAGATACGCCAGAGCTCAAACCATTCAGAGCTTTAAATGCAGGACTTTTTGCAGTCAGTTCGGAAATTGAACATTGCTAGAATAAGACTGGGTGGAATAATAATAATATGCGAGTTTGAGTTGTGAGTTCAGTCAAATTAAACTTCTGTTTGTTTTTAAACAGGCCAAGCTGGATATTGCCTTCGGGACTCATCACACGTAAGTACCTCACTCTGCGAATACATTCAAATAAATATCAGCATATCATTACATTAGAATTAGCAGCAAACCCAGTAAATCCTTTCGTTGCCTAGTCTGATTTTAATTCACCATTAACTTTCTATTTACCCAAAATCAAGGAAACTCCACAATATTCGCAGGAGCTTGCAATTTTTCAAAAGTACTGCAGATTTTACACAGATTTGGGCCAAAACGCATCATGTGACGTCATCACAATATGTCATATGACATCATCAGAACATGCAATCGAACATGAGTACAGCTAAAAGGTCTCATTTACCAACAAACATCACTGTGAAAGACCAGGCAAAACTATTTTGTGCAATTGCAATTTTGCCAATTCAAGTAGTTTTCCGCAAAAAAGCACAAAGAACTCTCAAATTGCATCGCAAAATTTGAAAAAAGCTGCAGCAAAATCAAGCATTTTTGGCCGCATCAATCACAAAAAAACTCAGCGAAATCCTGTACGGACTGATTTACAGAGTACCCAAGAATTCGAGTAATAAAATGATTATAAATGCACTTTGTTTTATCTAAAGAATAATTATTTCCTCCTGTGTGAATGTCCAAATGCCAGAAATATTGCATTGTTATTACATTTGTGTTAAATGAAGTAAAAAAAAAAAAAAAAAAAACACTCATTTATATTGTTTTGCATTTTGTATGTATTTCTTCATCTACAAAACGTCAGATTATTTGCAAGGTAGCGTAACAAATTATATTAAACTTTCCTGTTAATGTGACGTTTCTTTCTTCTGTTGTTCAGTGAATTCAAATGCAGATTGTGTGTGCAGCCACTTTGTTGCTATGGTTTGTTTCTAAATTTAGATAGAAATGCATGAGAGCCCAAAGCAGAACAGAGCAAGTGCTTATCAGTGTAAATGATCAACACAACAGATGGATGAATTAAGTCACATGTACAGTTAAAATATGCCTAAATTGACAACTTGAAGTACGTGCTAAGCGCTTTCCCACGTGTCATAGTGATTCGTGTGTCATTTGCAAATGCAAACGAGTCGACTCTTTTCTCTGATCTGAGTCAAACGATCTGATTCACTTAAAAGAGCCGAATCCTCATCACTAGCATATCACTCATTCTGTGTGTCTGTCCATGATCACTTTACACACCTTGTGTGTCTGTGGTACAACCGAAATTCCACTCAGCGCTAGTTTTGAATCAACATATGGTTTAGGATCGAATTTTACACCTTGAGTTACCACTGTTGATTATTTTCCAGTAACAACACGTCTCGAAGTGTTTTATTCCTCTTATACCACAGCAGTTTCCAATTAAACAACATTGTACATTTTATGCTTTTATAGTTACATTCAAGTTTGTGGAACATCCATGAAACAAGTCAGTTCCTCTTCTCACTTAGCTATAAACAGTCGTTCCCTCACCAGCCTTTCTTTTTTTTTTCTCTCTTGAAGTTATTAAGAAAAATAAACACAGCTTGTCATGTTACCAAGAAACCGCACACTGGAGACTCCTTCCATAAACGCTATAGGAACGTCTGCTCAAAGAAAACTTCACCGTACCAACGATTACACACGTTTTTGAACGAGCTGTTGCTATAGAAACGATAATAGAGCATTAATATAAACCTGTGATTTGCAGCTTCACTAACGCCGAATAGTAATGAAGCTCATTCCCAGTTCACCATGTGTTAAAGGGTCAACATGTTTTATTCAGCGAGTGAGTGGGAGGAAGCATGGGAGATGCATGCAGGCTTTATTCCCCTCGGAAACATAATGCTGCCAGACAACAAATTAAATTACCTATGTGGCTCTAACTTTATTAATAACTTTCAGTGTAGTGTCTTTCTTCAAAATTGTTACTGTTAAATGATAAATATACTGAAGAAAGTAATTAAAATAGTTAGCAAAAAAATAGGATAAATATATAGGACATAATAAATAAGTTAATAAATAGATAACTATGTACATATATACACACAAACATACATACAGTAGCACTTTTTTTTTTTTTTACCCCAAATACAGAAATGGGACTCTGTGAACGTACCATTGTGGGACAGGAAGCTGGTTTCAGAACTGAACGGGTTTGTGAGGGAAGAAACGGCTTGTTATCGGGTTTGTTTACTGGCTGCGAAAAATGACAAACTGCACCTTTAATAAAAATCGTTTAATGAAAATGTATCCTGTGGTATTTGATGCTAAAAAAAATAGGTGCATGCGGAAGTGTGAAAGGTGTGCTCTGTTTCCAGGAAGATGATGCTCTTGTGGTACGAGGAAGGCTTTAGGGTCATCATCCTGACATCAAACCTCATCCAGGCTGATTGGTACCAGAAGACGCAAGGGTAAAACACACACACACACACACACTTGTACAAATTTAGAAATGTAGTATCGGTTTTATTTTGGGGGATTTTTTTAGCGCTCGATCTCTTCAGAAGTTCTTTTGTAATCTGATTATGTAAAGCCACTTCGTTCCTGTCTGACAGTTTTAGCGTTCTGGTCATTATTTATTTTTTTGGTCAGTTGCCATGACAACACGGAGAGCAGATGCTTTCTGGAAATTGAAATGAAGCTGATTTATTCCAAATAGATTTTAATGGAGTAGAACTGAGCTTTTTTGTGCATCTGCATTAATCAGTCACAATCCGGACACACGCTGTCCACAAACTGCCACTTATCCACACTGGTGTGCATTCTCACACGCTCATGAATATAATTAGTTGTTTGTGTTTTTAAATTTTTTTTAAAGTTTTTATTTGTTTCTGATGTGTGTAAGAAAATCACATGTTGCACGACTTGCTTGTAAAGCAACAGACTGACTACTGATTACAGCTGTGTGTGTGGATGAATTTCAGGGACACACTGTGTGTGTGTGTGTGTGTGTGTGTGTGTGTGTGTGTGTGTGTGTGTGTGTGTATCTCAGTCTGAACGTTTTGCAGTAAAAGCTCTCATGACCGTCTCCTACAGAAGGTAGACTGTTTAGTTTTACCCTCTTGAGAGATGTGAGTTAGCAGACGTGCTTTTTATTCCTTATGCCAGACCAACAACAACAATAATAATAACAATAATAATAATTTGTAATACCAATGCTAATAAGTATTATAATTATATTATAAAGTTAAAGGTACAGAAGCCTGACAGTGGCTAAAATGTATTTATTTTTTTGTATTTTTTTTTGTACTTATTTAATTGTTTAGAATTTAAATGAATGTTTTGTTGCGTTTTAAATAATCAGATTTTTTTCTACATAATAAATAATAATAATAATAATAATAATAATAATAATAATAATAGGTTAAAGGTTTAGCAACACGATTGCCTTCTTAATATTGAAATAAAGATTATTTCTTTATATTATATTATTTAGAAATGAAATGATGGTTTTGTTGCATTTTAAATAAACATTTTAAATTTAAAGTTAATTTTTTCTCTACATTTTTCTTTATGAGCATAGTACAAGATAATACAATATAATACGAGATAGCAAAGAATGAGTTACATTTTTAAAAAAATCAATTTAAAAATTTTTAAGTGCGATGTAAATTAAAATTTTTCTAGAGGAATCCAGACACTTGTTAAGCACTGGAACACTTGTGTTACAAAATGGAGATTATGTAGGAAAATTATATTTGCAGTAAACAATGCACAATGTTACTTATATAAATACAAGCAGTTTCAGAATAAAACGAGCTAATTTTATTTAAGCTCATCAATATCATAGTCGATATTTTGAATTATTGTTTAAAAAAGCCAAAATGTGATGACAGTAATCAGGAGCAGGTGTAGCAGTAGAATAATAAATAAAATAAATATTTATTATTGCTGACTGAAGTCTGTTCATGAAGAGATTTAGTTTAGTAATATCACTAGCTAAATGAATATGGATTTGTGGTGTTGATTATGAATGTGTTGCGAATCCTCTCCTCCATCCTCTCCATGTCCTGACATCTCTCGAGTGACACATTGTACACAAAGAGGTACCACCTCTTCACCGTCACCACCCAGCACCGTCACCACCCAGCACCGTCACCACCCAGCACCGTCACCATTCAGCACCGTCACCACCCAGCACCGTCACCACCCAGCACCGTCACCATTCAACAGCGTACCGTCAGTACCGTCACCACCCAGCACCGTCACCATTCAGCACCGTCACCACCCAGCACCGTCACCACCCAGCACCGTCACCACTCAGGACCGTCACCACTCAGCACCGTCACCACCCAGCACCGTCACCACCCAGCACCGTCACCACTCAGCACCGTCACCACCCAGCACCGTCACCACCCAGCACCGTCACCACCCAGCACCATCACCATTCAACATCATCACCATTCAGCACCGCCACCACCCAGCACCGGCACCATTCAACACCGTCACCACCCAGCACCGTCACCATTCAGCAACGTCACCATTCAACAGCGTGCCATCAGCACCGTCACCACCCAGCACCGTCACCACCCAGCACCGTCACCACCCAGCACCGTCACCACCCAGCACCGTCACCATTCAGCACCGTCACCATTCAACACCGTCACCATTCAACAGCGTGCTGTCAGTACTGTCACCACCCAGCACCGTCACCAACCAGCACCGTCACCACCCAGCACCGTCACCACCCAGCACCGTCACCACCCAGCACCGTCACTATTCAGCACCGTCACCACCCAGCACCGTCACCACCCAGCACCGTCACCACCCAGCACCGTCACCATTCAGCACCGTCACCATTCAACATCGTCACCATTCAGCACCGTCACCACCCAGCACCGGCACCATTCAACACCGTCACCACCCAGCACCGTCACCATTCAGCAACGTCACCATTCAACAGCGTGCCATCAGCACCGTCACCACCCAGCACCGTCACCACCCAGCACCGTCACCATTCAGCACCATCACCATTCAACACCGTCACCATTCAACAGCGTGCTGTCAGTACCGTCACCATTCAGCACCGTCACCATTCAGCACCGTCACCACCCAGCACCGTCACCACCCAGCACCGTCACCATTCAGCACCGTTACCACCCAGCACCGTCACCATTCAGCACCGTCACCATTCAGCACCGTCACCATTCAGCACCGTTACCACCCAGCACCGTCACCACCCAGCACCGTCACCATTCAGCACCGTCACCATTCAACAGCGTGCCGTTAGTACCGTCACCATTCAGCACCGTCACTGCCCAGCACCGTCACCATTCAGCACCGTCACCATTCAACAGCGTGCCGTCAGTACCGTCACCATTCAGCACCGTCACCACCCAGCACCATCACCACCCAGCACCATCACCACCCAGCACCGTCACCATTCAACAGCGTCACCATTCAACAGCGTCACCATTCAGCACCGTCACCACCCAGCACCGTCACCATTCAGCACCGTCACCATTCAACAGCGTGCCGTCAGTACCGTCACCATTCAGCACCGTCACCACCCAGCACCGTCACCACCCAGCACCGTCACCATTCAGCACCGTCACCACCCAGCACCGTCACCATTCAGCACCGTCACCATTCAACAGTGTGCCGTCAGTACCGTCACCACCCAGCACCGTCACCACCCAGCACCGTCACCACCCAGCACCGTCACCACCCAGCACCGTCACCATTCAGCACCGTCACCATTCAACAGCGTGCCATCAGTACCGTCACCATTCAGCACTGTCACCACCCAGCACCGTCACCACCCAGCACCGTCACCATTCAGCACCGTCACCATTCAGCACCGTCACCACCCAGCACCGTCACCATTCAACAGCGTGCCGTCAGCACCGTCACCATTCAGCACCGTCACCATTCAGCACCGTCACCACCCAGCACCGTCACCATTCAACAGCGTGCCGTCAGCACCTTCACCATTCAGCACCGTCACCATTCAGCACCGTCAGCACCATCACCAGTCAGCACCATCACCAGTCAGCACCATCACCATTCAACACTGTCACCATTCAGCACCGTCAGCACCATCACCATTGAACACTGTCACCATTCAACACTGCCACCATTCAACACCGTCAGCACTGTCACCATTCAACACCGTCACCTTTCAACACTGTCACCATTCAGCACTGTCAGCACCGTCACCAGTCAGCACCATCACCATTCAACACCGTGCCGTCAGTACCGTCACCACCCAGCACCATCACCACCCAGCACCGTCACCATTCAGCACCGTCACCACTCAGCACCGTCACCACTGTAATCGTTCGATACCACCACAACTCAGTACGGTCACCACTGTCAGCTCTGCACTCTGGCTCTGATTTAGTGTTGTTTTTCTTTTTACAGCTCAAACAGTTTTGTCTGTCATCATTTGTTGTAATGTTTCAGGTGACTTTTCACAAGCAGATCCAGCCTTTCTTTCTTTTTCTTTATTTCCTCCTAACCTTCCTTCTTTCTTTCTTTCTTTATTTATTTATTTCCTTCCTTCCATCTTCCTTTCATTATTTTTCCTTTCCTTCTTTCTTTCTTACTTCCTGTTTTTTGTTCTTTCTTTCTCCTTTTCTCCTTTCCTTTTTCGTTCAGCAGTGGTTGTAGTTGTGGTTAATCTTAATCTCACTTTGAAACTTTCCTGCTTTTGCATCATCATTAATTCACTGGTTTTCATCTCGGTTTATAGCCTTTATCTCAGAACAAGATTAAAAAAGCAATTTCCACAGGAATAAAAGCCTGAAATACGATAAATTTACAACAAAATAACCCAGTCTTACTTCATTTCGTCTCGTGTCATAACTTCTGTCCTCCTGTGATTTCTTAATCAGGACACATCCTCCTTCATCACAGGGGAGAAGCAGGTTACACACTGTGTGCTGCTTTAGTGCACTGTTTAATTCCGCTCTCGCTATATTAAAGGTGCCATTTGTTATGTTTACAAGTTTTTAGAATTGCACTCATAATTATAAAGATACTTTACAAACATTCAGTGAGATTGCCAATATTATCATGCATTGGATTTGGCTTTTATTTTTGAAATGTTTTTAATGTTGTATTTTTCTGGCCCAGAAATGAGCTCCGCTCCCGGACAAAACAGCGGTTCTCAGCTTTCCTTTAGAGGGAACCGACAAAGCAACCGCTTCAGCTGAGTGGGCGGGGCCTGTTAGGGAAAAGTCAGCGCCTGTCCGTGTTTTAGTTGCTTTTTACGTCCCAACCATCAGAGAGTGTCTGTCTTTCTTTCCCTCCTTCTATCTTTCCTTCCTTCTTTCCTTCATTCCTTCTTTCTTTTGTACCTACCTTCTGTCTTTCTTTTCTTTCCTTCCTTCTTCCCCATTGTTTCCGCCCTTCTGTTTTTCTGCCTTCTGTCTTGCTTTTACTCTTTCTTTCCTTCTTTTTTCTTTCCTCTTTCCCTCCTCCTTTCTTTCCTTCCTTTTTTCTTTCATACCTTCCTTCTGCCTTTCTTTTCTTCCTTCCTTCCTTTCATCCTTTCTTCCATCGTTCTTTTCTTCTGTCTCTTTCGTTCATTCCTTCCTTATTTGTTTGTTTGCTTGTTAATTTTTCAACCTTCTTCTGACTTTCTTTCCACAGTTACTTATTTCTTTTCTTCCTTTTCTCTTTCCCTTCTTTCTTTCTCTCTTTCTTTCTATCAAGGAAGCTACCTAGCACAGTAACTGCAGATATTTCCGTAATAATAAATTCTCTTCTCTGCGTCTCCCCCAGACTGTGGATGAGTCCTCTGTACCCGCGGTTACCAGAAGGAAGCCCCGAGACGGCCGGCGAGTCTCCTACACACTTCAAACGAGACCTGCTGGAGTATCTGAACGCGTACCGAGCCCTGGAGCTGGCCGAGTGGATCGAGCGCATCAAAGAACACGACCTGTCAGAAACCAGGTGAGGCCGAATGCTGTTCTTCAGCCTGGACGTGAAACCCTGTGCACGGCCGTCTGTACTCATCGACCCTGTCTTGTAGGATCTACCTTATTGGTTCCACACCAGGAAGGTTTCAGGGATCCAACATGGAGAAGTGGGGTCATTTAAAGTTAAGGAAGGTATGTGAGACTTGAGATAATCCCAGGAGGAGGAGAATTCTGACTTATTTCACTGTACTGAAGAAAAAATATTCTCCAAACTTAGGAGCAGGAGGCTGTTTAATTTCGTCAATAAACCTTTATTAGAGACACATTTTTATTGAGCGATTTAATGAATTTTTAGGCAAATGTGTTTGAAAATTAAGCCCATTAGAGGCTAATTTGTTGGATTTGCAGTTTAACCTTTCCAATTTGCATTTATAAGATCTTTGCAGGAGGGATTATTTTTGTTGATTTGATGGAATTCAGGACAGAAGAGTTTACGCTGTGCATTTTCTCAGGAACATGACAAGTGTTGGGTTTTTAACTTCAAGAAAGCAAAAATATAGAGCCTGGTGAGGGAATGACAGTTGACAGCTGCTATAACGTAAGCGATAAAAGGAACTACCTTGTTTACCCTGCTGCTTCTCTCCGGCTCGACGACCATGGGACCTTGACCCTCAGATTACCATCCGGTGTCACCCCCGGGGAATAAATGTCTGGAATCATCGACCGCTGGACAAAGCCTCTGCTTCGGCTTGTACGCTACGCTCCCCAAAGATGGCGCTCATCAATGTCCATTCTCTGGCCAATAAAACTTTCATTTTAAATCATTTTATCGTATCTCACAACTTGGATATTCTATTCATAACGGAGACCTGGGTAAAGGTAGGAGACCTAAGCCCTTATTCAGAACTCGTTCCTGCGAATTACTGTTTCTATAATGCCCCCCGCCTCTCTGGTAGAGGTGGTGGATTAGCTATCATCGCTAAGGATACTTTCAGACATCAGTGTCAGATGTTGCCATCTACCATATTCTCGAACTTTGAAGCACAGCTACTACAACTTGTCTGGCCTGAACCTATTGTATTGTCTTTGATTTATCGGCTGCCTCATTTAACTAAAGGTTTTGTGGAGGAATTTTCAGAGTTTGTAGGGGATCTCATTACTAAATATGATCATATTCTTTTATTAGGAGATTTTAATGTTCATCTATGCTGTCCCTCAAAGCCACTTACATCTGACTTCCAGAATACAATAAACTCTTTTAATGTGATGCAGTGGGATCACCCCACGCACATTTTAGGACACACCTTGAAATTAATTCTGTCTTTTGGCCTCTCTATAACAGGAATGGAGGTAATTCAAACCCTTATTTCGCATCATTTTCCCATTATTTTTAACGTGTCTCTGCCCGCTATCACCTTAAATACTGTTGATGATATTCGCCTATCTCATGCCTACTCGCCTTGTTTTCTGAAGAATTTACCAAGTATTATTCTGAAATCAGTTCCTCAATTCCAATAGAGACTTTAACATCTGACCTAGATGCAGATAAACATCTTGAGCATTTAAATACTGTATGGTCGAACATCCTTAACCATATTGCACCTGTCAAGCCTTTCAGGCCTAAACTCAAAACTGAGCCCTGGGTTGACCAGAATGTTCGCTCCTTGAGACAAGCCTGTAGGCAGGCTGAAAGAAAATGGAAAAAAGACAAACTACAAATTTCCTTTGACATTCTTAAGGACCGCTTATCCTCTTACCAGAGAGCAGTAAAGACCGCTAAATCCTCTTATGACCTAATTGATAAGCATCATCAGACTCCTAAAGTTCTTTTCAATGTTATAAACTCTGTGTTGAATCCACCTGTTACCGCTATCCAACATCCCACTAATACACTCTGTGACGACTTTCTGCGATACTTGGTGAAAAAGTCTCTAATCAGATTCAAGACACTGACCACGGAATTCAAACAGGCACGATTTCTGTGACTATCTGGACTACCTTCAATCCGGTTTCTCTACAATCAGTGAAGGACATAATTGTTAAACTGAAACCTTCCTCTTCTCCATATGATATAATACATCCTCGCTATCTGAGACTAAAATTGACACAGTGGGACCAGACCTTGTGTCATTGTTTAATAAATGTTTGTCATCCGGATTTATACCAGACAGATTGAAAATGGCCACTGTCTCTCCTATCCTAAAAAAACCTTCACTTGACACTACTGTTTTATCAAATTTTCGGCTAATATCTGTATTATCGTTTATTTCTAAGGTGATGGAAAAAATTGTGTGTTTACAGCTTCAGTCCTTTTTAACAAATAATCAGATTTATGAGATATTTCAGTCTGGTTTCAAATCTTTGCATAGTACTGAAACAGCTCTTATAAAAGTTCTTAATGACGTTTTAATGGTTACAGATTCTGGAGATTCCGTCATTTTAGCAATGCTGGATCTATCTTCAGCCTTTGATACTGTTGATCACGAGATTCTTATCTCTCGATTAGAATCTTTTGTAGGCCTAGGAGGTGCTGTTCTAAGTTGGTTTAAATCTTTTTTAACTAATAGAAGATTTAGGGTTAAAATAGGAAATTGTACCTCATCTCTGGGTCTTTCAACATGTGGTGTTCCCCAGGGCTCGATCTTAGCTCCTACTCTTTTTTTTTCTATACTTACTTCCTCTGGGTTCTGTGTTTAGAAAGCATGGTGTTTCTTTTCATTGTTATGCCGATGACATGCAAATATATTTACCAGTTACTAGGAAAAAAGAAAGTGCTGTAAATACTTTATCTGCTTGTCTAGAGGATGTTAAATCCTGGCTTTCAAAAAATTTTCTTTTCTTAAACACAGATAAAACGGAGGTCATAGTTTTTAACACCTCAGACCCTAGGCATCCAAATCAAATTGATTTTAAGCACCTAAATTCATTTGTTTCCCCTTCAGTGCGAAATTTGGGTGTAGAGATTGATAATTCTTTGAAATTCGATAAACAGATCAGTTCAGTCGTAGGTTCCAGCTTTTTCTATCTTCGCTCCCTTTCTAAAATTAAACCATTTCTTTCTGTAGCTTCCCTAGAGATTGCCATCCATGCTTTCATCACGTCAAGGCTGGATTACTGTAACTCGCTGTACTATGGCATTTCGAAAACTTTAATCTCTCGTTTACAGGTACTACAAAATGCAGCAGCTCGATTTCTGAAGGGGTGTAAAAAATTTTATCATGTTACACCCATTCTGAGATCCCTGCATTAGCTGCCTGTTCAGTACAGAATTGAGTTTAAAATTCTTGTATTTGTCTATAAATCATTGAACAATTTAGCTCCACCTTATCTTACTAACGTACTTCATCCTTACATCCCTACAAAACGATTAGGATCCGAGGAAAAACTCCAGATCCCTCACACTCGTCTAAAGACGAGAGGAAATAGAGCGTTCGAAGTGGCTGGTCCTACTCTTTGGAACAATTTACCATCCCATATTAGAATGGCCTCCACTCTACCTGTGTTTAAATCTTGTCTAAAAACTCATCTTTTTTCCTTGGCGTTTAATAATTGATTTCGTTATAGTTTTGATATGTGTATTTGACATTATGCTATTAATATTTTACTTACTGCATTTGTGCTATTGACAGTGTACAGCACTTTGGTTGGCTTTTAGCTGTTTTTAAATGTGCTTTAGAAATAAACCAGAACTTGAACTTTTGTTCCACAATATTAAACGTAACTATAAACAGATTTTTTTAAAAAAAAAAAGTTCTTTAAAAAATTAAAAATAGTAATCATTGGCAAATTGCTGTGGTATTTGACCTTATTTTGCCATAATACAAAGTTATCTAATGAACAAAGCATTCAGTTAGTAGCGCTAGTTCAAATTAAAGTAACTACTATTCAGTTGCAAAAGTAATTTCACTCTTTACTGCAAATATATTTTGACGATACACTGAATCTGCTACGATACGATTCGATTGGATTCTTAAGGCAACGATTCGATATTTCACAATACTACTAAACCTACTACGATATGAATCGATAAGAAACTTAAAGCAGCGCTGAATCATTTTACAATTTAAAAGATTATGTACAAAATATTAATATCACATCAGCGTGTTCCAGTCAATGTGTAACTTAAATTTATTTGTTTTTAAATGTAACATCACGATATCCACAATATTTCAAAAAAGTGTATCGTGACATCCGTAGTTGATCACAATATCGATATCCTATCGTCATATCGCCTAGCCCTATACATTTTGAAGTTGTATTTGTTCCATACGGTTCTAATCAAAGTTTCCTGTCCAGTTGCTGAGCGAACACACACATCCAGTGCAGAACGCAGAGAAGTGGCCTGTGATTGGTCAGTTCTCCAGCATCGGCTCTATGGGCCTGGATAAGACCAAGTGGCTCTCAGCAGAGTTCCAGCGTACGCTGACAACGTTAGGGAAGAGCGGGAAATCGTTAACCATCCCAGAGACACCGCTCCTGCTGGTAAGTGTTTTGGAACACCTCGCTAACACAGGCGCAATTAATAGAGCTGTTCCTGCCTTTTAGCTCTCTTTATTAGGGTCTGTGTGCCTGGAGAGACATTAGGATGAACACAGAACAATTCCTCCTCCTAACCCACGTCGTCTATTAGGATAAATGAGCACTTTGTTTGCCCTGACGGCTTCATTAAAGCAGTCGGGCAGAACTCCACGCAATGAGATTGCAGATTTATTTACGTTCACAGCAAAGTGAATTTGATTTTTTTTTTTTACCTGCTGCGCCAAATGAAATAACTGCTCCTTTTGAATCTCGTCGCGCAGGTTGTTTTATTCCCTCATCTAATGGCGCACCTGGTAAAGGCTCAGCAATCTGCAAAACATTTAAAACACCTACACACACACACATACACACACCCACACACACCCACACACACAGCACAGCTTTGTGGAGTTGTTTAATATCTCACAGATTTCTGACATCTATAAAATGGAGAAAAAGTTTGCTTTGGTGTCTGAAATGTATCTTCCTTATCTTTCACTGGAGCTACACAGCAAATGGGCAAGTAAAGGAAGCTTATAGCTACCAGTTTAGCATGATGCACTGAATGCATCAGCTTTCTGACACTGTTATACAAAAAAAGAGAGAAAAACCGTTTTATTTCACTCAGCTCCAGCAGTAGAGGCATGGCCTAAAGTTTGAAAGCGGAGTTACACAATCACTATGTATATTTAATTTTTAATACAGATTTACTGTTGTTTCATGAAATTGTGTGGCATTACTGAGTCAAAACATGTTTTGAAGCACAATGCTAAACTGGTAGCTATGTTTGTTTTTTTTTTGTTTTTTTTTTTACTTTTTTACCACTAAATCTGCTTTGAAACGATTTTCGATTCATATGGCAAGGGTCTGATATTTGACGGTACCTCTGAATCTGCTACAACATGGTACGATACAATAGGATACAATTTGATTTATAAAGCATGATTCAATATTTGTTGATGCCACTGAATCTGCTATGATACGATTCGATTTGATTCATAAGGCAACGATTCAGTATTTGAAGATCTGCTACATTAAAAAACATTACGATTCAGTTCATAAGGCAACAATTCGATATTTGGCAACACCACTGAATCTGCTATGAAACAATTTCAATTCCTAAGGCAGTGATTCAATATTTGATGATACCACTGAATCTGATATGATACAATACAATTTCATTCATAAGGCTATGGTTCAACATTTGACAAAGCCACTGAATCTGCTATGATACGATGCGATTCGATATTTGATGATACCACTGAAACGGATATGAGACAATTTGACTCATAAGGCAATGATTCAATATTTGGTAACACCAGTGAATCTGCTACGATACAATACATTACAATTCAATTCACGAAGGCAACGTTATTTGACAAAACCACTGAAAGATATTTGACAACACCAATGAATCTGCGACTCGCATCGCATCATAAGGCAACAATTCAATATTTGAACACTGAATCTGCTATGATACGATTTGATTCATAGGAAATGATTCAGCATTTGACAGCATCACTGAATCAGCTACGATACAATACTATGTGATCTGATTCATAAGGCGGTTCATAATTCGATATTTGATAATAACTGCTTTGATACAATATGATTCGATTAGATTCATAACACAACAATTTGATATTTGATGATACCACTGAATCTGCTACAACGAGATTTGATTCATAAGGCAACGATTCAATAATTGATGATACCAGTATACACAATATGATATTGAAAAAAAATTTTATACTCTATTTACAAATCAGTTTTAAAATATTAATGATTTTTTACACACCATTTTTCTGTACTTTTTCAGTAATAATTAAAATCGCCTGATTGCTACACCCCTAGGTGTTGAATAAATGCTTTGCGATATTAAAAAGTGAAGGATCAAGCTGTGAGATTGATTTTCTTTTTTTCTGCAGAGATTTTAGCAGCAGGAATTAAACTCTAATCCGTGTGCCGTCTGCTCCTGTGGTTCTTGGGATGTCGCTTCTCCGCGTTTTTAATATACGGGAAACGAAGAGATGTTCCTCACTCCGTTGTGAGAGGCGAACCAGCTGAATGGCCATCTGCACCGGCGCGCCAGGGGTTTAAAGACATGCGGTGATAAATCAGAGAGAATGTGTGCAGCGTTCAGCCTTACAGCTCACACAGCTGTGTAACGGGGTTTTACTGAGAATTAGCTCCTGGAAAATATAGCTACAGATTAATAGCTACATCCATGTCAACGATCTTGCATGGTTTTGTTTTTTTTATCCGTTTACATGCAGCGTCCACCGTAGAAGTCCCTGTGAATCAGCTGTTACTATAGAAACGATTATGTACTAATATAATATTAATATAAACCTGTGATCTGCAGCTACACTACTGTCAGTGCTGATGTTCAAGGAAATTAATCGACAACTTCCGACCAATCTGAATCGAGAATACAACTGCGCTGTGTCTTAATCAGGGTTATGATCTTTTTTTTCTAGGTCTATCCTTCAGTGAACAATGTTCGAACCAGTTTGGAAGGCTACCCAGGTATCATTAATCAAGAATTAGTTTCTAATAAATATTACAAATATTTTTTTAAATCACTGAAATCTGTATATGTGAGCCAAGACACCTTTTTTCTGTGTTGGAGAAGAGGCTACTTTAAATACCTAAACTATACAAAGTAAAATATTCTGTATGAATGTATATAGTTTTTTGTATAAATAATTACACAATTATTAAATCAATTTTAGATCATTTTTTGTTTATTAATTTTTATCAAGTGAAATTTCTTACTGTATAGGTACATAATGACTTCTTAGTATTTATTTATTTATTTATTTTATTTTTTTTTTTTCAAATATCTAAATTATACCAAATTATAGACAAAAATTTCCAAAATCTGGTTCTGATATTCTCAGGAATTATTAGATATTTTGCCCACATTGATGTTTTTCACTCTGTAAAATTCTGTTCTTCTTGCATGAAAGAGGCTTTATTACTTAGTAAATGCTATTAAATGTTATTAAAAGTTATTTATAATTTTTCTCTGCAGCTGGAGGTTCTTTACCCTACAGTATACAGACAGCACAGAAGCAGATCTGGCTCCATTCCTATTTCCAGTGAGTCTTCCACCTTTCTCCTGTTTGTCCCTCTTCAGAGTTTTTTGCCTCTCATTATGCCAGGAGCCTCTCTGAAGAGCCATCCACATCCATACATGCCCTTTTAGGGACATTTTAAAAGATCATTTACTTCCACTGGCCATCTTCTGCACTAAATTGAACGATAACTCTTTTATACTGCCTTCATTTTGGCTTAGAAATCAGAAACGGCTCATTACGATGCATTTTTTTGCGTTCTTCCTGAAACACATCTCAAGTGATGTTTTACTCATGTTCATGTATTTTTAATTATACATTGTCGAGTGCGTTTCTCTGACATCACAGCCCGTTCTTACTCCGAATGCCCGCTAGTCATTAATATGCATAAGCAGAGCCCCAGTGCTTATTAATATTCATTAGCTGGCTTGCATAAGTTCTGAAATACAACTGGATCGAAGTTAGTGCAAGTTTCCAAACAAGAGGGAAAAAAGAAAAAAATGGTTAAACTGCACACCGTGTACATTTGAAATAATTTCTTTATCTGTAAGAAGAACAAGATAAAAAAAAATCTAGAAATAGACTGAAATAGACTGGCAGTTTGTGACCTTATAACTTATTTGTTGTATTGCAAAATTTCTAATATCTTGACATGCTGTATCTTCACATTTTACTATGTGCATTCTCTCTCTCTCTCATACTTTCTCCCTCCATCCTTCTGTCTCTCTCCTTGTCTTTCTCTCTCCCTCCTTCTGTCTCTGTCTCTCTCTCTCTCACTCGTCTTCACTCCTTCTGTCTCGCTTTTCCACCCTCTTTCTGTCTCTCTATGTATCTTTCTGTCTGTCTTTCTGTCTGTCTCTCTCTCTCTGACTCACTCTTTCTTTCTGTCTCTCTCCCTTACTCTCTTCCTCCATCTCTCCCTGGCTGTCTCGCTGTCTCTTTCTCTGACTCCACCTTCCTCACTCTGTCTTTTTTTCTTTCTCTCTCTTTCCACTTGTTCTCTCTCTCTCTCTCTCTCTGTCTCAGTGGATGGAGAGCTGAAACCTCAGGCAGGAGCAGTGCGATGCCCCACATTAAGACCTACATGAGGACATCGCCAGATTTCTCTCAGCTGGCCTGGTTTCTCGTTACAAGGTTAGAGACCTTTACTGTCAAATCAGACCTTTAATTTAATGTACTTTAAGGTCCGCCATGAACATGTCATTCTAAACTCTTTGTAGAATAACATCGCTTCAATTCCTTTTTTTTTTAAATGTAGTCACTTTTACATTCATCAAAAATGGTAGGATCTGTAAATTATATGAAAATTGTAGCCACACCCACCATCCCAAATAAACCAAACACCAACCTATATAATCAGCATTAGAGGAATCCAAGTAGGGGTGCAGGGCTTAGGGTGCCATTTCTTTTTTTTTCTTTTTAAAGAAAGGACAAAGAATACACAGCTGTTTCTCCCAGCCCAATAACCTGACGCCATCTTGAGAGAAATATTCTCACTGTCAATTTCTTGAGTGTGACACAAAGCTCATTTTCTCAGACTTGTGTGTTTGATCAGTGCATGCATTATTCACGTGACCCTATTTATCCATGTTTAGTCAGGCTGTTTTCACTGGCCATTGCCTAGCAGCAGAGTCATAATCTTCTACCTTTATTGCACTGTTTTGAAGCTCTCGTGTTTATGAGGCTTTATTGAGCAAGTGTGTGTGAGCGTTGCGTCTCGGACTCCGGACCAGGGCTGTGTTTGCATGTTGGAATTGTCACTCCCTAACACTCGGCGCTTAAGTGGAGCGAATCTGTACCCTGTGGACTGTAAAATGCAACGAAGCGTGGCACTGGAGCACGATTCACATCGAATAGCTTTCAAATTAGGTGTCAGGAGTCAGAGAAGGAGGGCTGCAGGAGAGACTCAAGAAACAGAATGCATCATGTTGTAACAGGGGTGGGAGGGTTTTTTTTCCTGGAGATTCAGGGTGCGAAGTAAGTTCATAAATAAATAAAAATTGTAATTGTTGGCAAATTGCAATGGTATAAGAGGAATAAAACACATGGAGATGTGTTGTTATAGGAAAATAATCAACAACAGGGTAGTGTGATGAAGCAAGGTTACTGTTACCAACCCGAAGTTGATTATTTTCCAATAACAGCACATCTACAAGTGTTTTATTCCTCTTACACCACAGCTATTTGCCCATTTATTATTGCTATATTTAAGGTTGTGGAACATCCACAATACAAGTTAGTTCCTGTTCTCACTTATGTTATAGCAGCTATAAACAGTCGTTCCATCACCAGCCTCTCTCCACCACCTTTTCTCTCTCTTGAAGTTAATAAGACAAAAAGCTTGTCATGTTACTGAGAAATTGCAAAGCCTGAACACTTCTGTCCTGAAGATTTCTGAAAAACGTAAAGTTACAGCTTTACCTCAGAATGTTACAAAGTGCTGACACTGGAGACTCCTTCCATAAATGATAAATAATCATCTCCTTACAGAAAACTTCACCGCATCAGTGGTTATCCAAACCCCTGTGTAAGCAGTTACGATGGATACAAATAAGACGTTATTGTTTCTATCATTAAAAAAAACCAATATATTTCCATTTCAGCTATCAGAAAAATTGTCATTTGATTTTTTGAATTTTATTTACACATTTAAAGGCAAAAAAAAGCACATTTGAAAGACTAAGATCTTCTACGTCTGTCAAAACACACTGGCTTCATGAAGTATGCCCAGTGTTTGACAGGGTCAACATTACGGTAAAAAATATAAATCAAAATACGAAAAACAGATACAAATATTTTGAGCACTAAAAAGACACAGTTACATATAATACACCTGTTATCTTGGCGTATCTGAGGAGATTTTGATAAGATTTCTACTGAAACTCAAGAGAGAGACGTACGTGTTGTGACTTCAGGAGAAAAATCTGAGAGACGTAATACTTCAGCAGACTCTTCTTTCCATTTGATCTATTGCTTTCCAGGAAAAAAGTAAGATAATAATATCTCTGTTTAGATTTTTTCCTCTCCATGGGCAATCAGAGGACATTGGGGAATCCATTCTATTTCCCACTCTCATTTCCTGCTAAGTTTGTCTTGTTAGTCGGAGTGCATCAGCCTGAAGAGTGTGCAGAGTGGGTCTCGGTACATTTACACAAGGATGTGGACTGGATTTAGCGGAGGTCAGCAGCACCAAGTTATTCCTTCTCTTTCATGAAGATTAAACCTGTTGAATCGGACACGGCCTCAAAGTACGTTCTTACTCCTCCATCAGCATTCCAGCTCGCTCTGCCCAGGCCCTGGGAGCTCTCACAGCATTGCTGCTGAGTAATGTTGGAAGTTTTAATGGTTGTTGTCGTAGCGATTGCGTCCGTAATGCGAGAAGATGGGTTTTTAGCGTTTTGGTGTGAATCTACCGTGTGTTGTACATGTCTTCTGAAATATAGACACATATTTCAGATATATAGTTGTCACTGTTCTGTCAAGTACCCATGAACATTTTAAACCACCAAAATAACCTGTGTCCAAGAAACTATTAAAAAGTGCCTAGGAACATCTCTACACCTTTTATTCTCAATCAAAATATACATGCGTATTTATAACACCCCATGTCTTTCTGTAGACGCAAATAGCTAGCCGGCTAGTTATCTGTTGCTAAACTAGCTCATATTTGTCACATATTGTCCTGGCTAAGTTAACTAGAAAGCTTAGCCCGAGGGTTGTGGCTACAGAGCCCTCCACTGATATTGGCATCCTTGGTAAATATGAGTAAAGAAGGCTGTGAAAAATTGTCTTTATTGTTTAACCTTTTGATCTTTTGTTCAAAAAATTCACAAAAATACTTTGTTCACATGGATATCAAGCAATTGCAAACACAACACAGGTTTATCAAAAAAAAAAAAAAAAAAATCTTTGTTAAATATAGGTGTGCAACAATTGACACCCTTTTAGTCAATACTTTGTGCTACCTCCCTTTGCCAAGATAACAGCCCTGAGTCTTCTCCTATAATGCCTGATGAGGTTGGAGAATACATGGCAAGGGATCTGAGACCATTCCTCCATACAGAATCTCTCCAGATCCTTCAAATTTCGAGGTCCACGCTGGTGGACTCTCCTCTTCAGTTCACCCCACAGGTTTTCTATGGGTTTCAAGTCAGGGGACTGGGATGGCCATGGCAGGATCTTGATTTTGTGGTCAGTAAACCATTTTTGTGTTGATTTTGATGTATGTTTTGGATCATAAACAAAATGTCCAGGTCCTCTGGCAGAAAAACAGCCCCAAAACATTAATGAGCCACTACCATATTTAACTGTGGGCATGAGGTACTTTTCCATATGGCTACCTCTCTGTGTGTGCCAAAACCACCTCTGGTGTTTATTGCCAAAACGCTCTATTTTGGTTTCATCTGACCATAGAACCCGATCCCATTTGAAGTTCCAGTAGTGTCTGGCAAACTGAAGACGCTTGAGTTTGTTTTTGGATGAGAATTGAGGCTTTTTTCTTGAAACTCTTCCAAACAACTTGTGGTGATGTAGGTGACTACAGACAACTTGTGGTGATGTAGGTGAATTTTGGAGACTTTCTGACCCCGAGACGCAACTAACTTCTGCAATTCTCCAGCTGTGATCCCTGTTGATTTTTTGGCCACTCGAACCATCCTCTTCACTTGCGTTGAGACAATATAGACACGTCCTCTTCCAGGTTGATTCATAACATTTCCAAACTTCTTAATTATTGCCCTGATGGTGGAAATGGGCATTTTCAATGCTTGTGCTATTTTCTTACAGCCACTTCTCATTTTGTGAAGCTCAACAACCTTTTTCCACACATCACAGCTTTCATTGTTATGAATGACTAAAGGAATTTGGCTTATGTGTTACCTCATATTTATACCCCTGTGAAACAGGAAGTCATGGTTGAACAATTTTTCTGTTCCTAGTCACCCAGTTGTACTAAAAAAAAAAGTCAAATATCAATGGCAATATACTTCAATTATATTTTTCTCATATGAATTCATAGGGGTGCCAATAATTATTGCACACCTATATTTAACTAAGATGTATATTTTTTATAAACCTGTGTTTTGTTTACAAATGTTTGATATCCATGAGAGCAGAGTATTTTTGTGATTTTTTTTTTTTTTAACAAAAGATCAAAAGGTTAAACAATAGAGTTTTTCATAGCCTTCTTTGCTCATATTTACCAAGGGTGCCAATATTAGTGGGGGGCACTGTATATTTCCAGATAAAGTCACATAGTCGATTTGCATACTGAATGCGATTGGATCACGTGAATATATTTTGTGACATCACAAAATTGTGCTTATATAGTGCATAATACTGCCCAGATCAGGTTTATACAGAAAAAAATCTGACCCAAGACCAATCTACATTCACTGGAATAACCAAGAACCAAGAGGAGCTGAATGTTTTGTTTTTTGTTTTTTTCCAAATCACATTTTTGAGTTTAGTGGTACTTTAAACCTTTTTCCAGAATCTTTGCCTATATGTGTGATCCACAGTGCCAATTTGTCCAAAGCTGCCTGGGGGGCGCTGGAGAAAAACAATACTCAGGTGATGGTTCGTTCCTACGAGCTGGGAGTTCTGTACCTGCCTTCAGCCTTCGTAAGTATCCTAACTTCCTAACTCAGAAAAATGTCCCAGTATGGATATTAGTATTCCATATATAAATGTATGAAAGACCAAAGTTGACCGAAAAAAAGATTATACTAATTAAGCATATCCAAAGAGAAAATCAAGAAGTACCTGCAGTGTGCATTAGTAATAAAATAAAGAAGTAGGAAAATTTCAGTGTAATAAACAAACAGAACGTTTCAGGCAAAAGTCTAGCGCTTTCACATCCAGCAACTTCTTAGCTTTTTTACGCAAAACAGACCAAAGGTTATTGACGTTCACAAATCAGGTAATGGATATAAAAATAAAGATATAATGTTGATTGGCATTTTTACAATGAAATTAAACTGAAATGTTTATTTACCAGTATTAATTTATGGATTTGTTTTTTTTTTGTGGAACTTTGGTTCTCCAAATAAATGTCAAATTATTTGAGCACTTTGTGTTCACACAGACGAGCTCTTTAAAAATGCAGAGTTTTTTTTATTTTTTTTATTTGTCAGTATGCACCAGTCTCGGCTTAATGTAGTAAAGCCTACACCATGCTACAGCAGCACATTTCTTTTTATCCCCCCCCACCCTGTGCATGAACATAGACGGCTTTTGTGCAGTCCGTGTACATTCTCGCTGGGTAATTTGTCCTTGTTGGATTACTTCAAAAGTTGCTAAGCAACAGTAAAGCTCAGTTCACTAGCTGTGGTAGAAATGGAGGGACCGTGAGTGACCAAACTGTGAGTGTGCCGGCATAGGATGTGCTCTTTTACCAAAGAAAATATGTTGCACGTTTAATAATGCCATTCTCGCTTCTTTCCAGGCGGCTGAACAGCCTGTAATCAGGATTATTTTATTCAATCGTTTAAAGTATTTAAATGCCTCAGAAATGTATCAAATATGAATTCCAGGTTAATGTCATCACTTATTTTCCATGCGAAATGTGATATTTTATGACACATTAGAAAATCAGGTCACATTTTCTGGTTCTGCTTTACAATGCCAGGCCGTTTTAACATTTGCTCCAGTGGTGCGTTAATTAAAAGTCTTATCTGATGAAAGTCAGACAGTCAGACAGGTTCAACTAACCATATTTCTGTTGTGCTCCTAATTAAAGCGTAATCAAATTCTGCAGTCATTAGCTATGGCCAGACAGGACTCCGTCTCTGTAATTATAAAGTGTTGCCATATAATATCTGGAGTGTACGCTGTAGTGACTGTTAGCGAGTCATAATCAGATTTCATCGACCCCAGTATTACTGTTCAGGCTGAACTCGGGGTCACCCCTGACTGCCTGATGTAGTGGTTAAAATCAAAGCCATGTTAAAGTCGCATTCTTGAGGACATGGCATGCTTGGAGGTGTCAGATGAAAGCTAGTCGAACTCAAATCTTTCAATTAGTCACTCGCTTCCGTGTCCTTTTTATGCTTAGAGATAACTTAAACAGCGGTGGTTTGTCGTATTAACTTTCACCATACACCAACATCATTAACAGATAGATAGACTGGATGGACAGATAGCATGATTGATTGGTGTATGGAGGGTTTGAAGAATACAATGGATGGGTCAACTGGATGGTTAAATGGAGAGATTGTTGATGGATAAGTGGATAATGGGTTGGATGAACAGATGACTGGACGAATGGATGGCTAAGATAATGGATGGAAGGTTTGGTTGATGGATCGATGGTTGGGTTGGTGAATGAATTTGGATGGTATGAATGGCTGAATAGATGGACGGATGGGTGTTGATGGATGGGTGGATGATTGGTTGATGGATGAATGACCAATGAACAGATGGCTTGATGGATAGATGGATGGATTAATGGATTGCTAGATGGACAAATGGTGAAATGGATGGAACAATGGACAGAAGACAGACAGACAGGTAGATCACTTTATTAATCCCAGCAGGAAATTCACAATTGAATTGTGCTGGGCAATTCACAAGATTGGTTAAATGGATAATTGGAAGGATAAATTGGTTGACAGACAAATGGATTTGTGAATGAATGAATTGGATGGCTGGTTGGATGAATGGATGACTAGATAAGTAAGTTGACAATAATAACAATAAGAATACAAACTGAAATGTACAATATTATGTTAAGATCAAACACTTTTAATAATATTTAATAACTAATAAAACAGTAATAATGTAGCAATTAATATTCATGTTTGGTCTTGGTCTGTAAATATCTTTCCAGACTGAACAATGTAAAATGTATTTTCTATAACAAAAACACTATACATGTTTATATATATATATATATATATATATATATATATATATATATATATATATATATATATATATATATATATATATATATTTTTTTTTTTTTTTTTTTTTAATAATAAAGTAAAAAATTAGAAAAACAAGACAGTTTAATGTTTACAATTTTTCTAGACCTGTAATAAAATACATCATTTTAAAGATAGTTTAGATAAAAACTGATTATCACTACTACCATCCCATGCTAGGTTTTTTGGTTCTGTTTATATTTTTCTGGCCATGAAATAAGCTCCGCCCCAGCTGGAACACAGTCACTTTTCCTTAAAAGGCAATTCAAATTGCAAACAGTTTAAACACAGGAGACTGAAAAATGCTGGCTTGTCGATGTTCTGTTATTTTGTCAGTGTGACTGCAGTTTACCTCACAGACATCAGATGACTCTAAACATTACAAACTGCTCCTTTAAAGGGGAAGATTTGAACCACAGAACCTGTACTGGGGGAAAAAAGTGGAAACAAGATAATCACAGCTCCCCCAGCAGATTCAAGTTTCCATGGTTATGTGAGCGAGGGGAAAATTCACTCACAGTGCAGAGGCATTAAAGGTTTGCGTAAACTATAGTACAGTGGTCTGTTCCTATATTTTTGTGCCTTTCATTGATCTGCTTTAGCTCTGAGTTTCAGGCAGAAACCCCTGAGGTGCAAGCAGTCAGTATAATCAGTAAGCACTAGCAGGTTCAGGGGACTGATCACAAAGTCAGTGCTGACTCATATAATGGCTTTAGTTCCCAGTGCACTTAGTGCTAAATCAAACATTTGCAGTTTTGCCATCCTGTAACTACACCCTTGTTATTGTTACCCTGGAGCTGTGAGTGCAGCTGTAGTACTCTTTATTTTAAAAATTTATTATTATTATTACTTTTTCTTTCTAAGCTTCTGGAGCTGTGGGCTCACCAGATTAAAAAATGACATCTTCAGCCTGAGTTCAGACTTTATCAGAGTACATAATCTGTCCTGTTCAAGGTGATAAATGATCTGCTGCTTACTGTAGATTCTGGAAACTGTCCTATTTCTAATCTTGCTAGATCTCAGTGCAGCTTTTGACACCGTGGATCATGAGATTTTTATAGAGCGCCTTAAGCACTCCGAGGGCCTTAAGGAAGTAACACCGGACTAGTTTAAATCCTATCTTAGTCGCAAGATATTCAGTTAATATCAGCGACTTGTCTTTATCGGTTGATCAACACTAGGTCCAATACTTTTTTTTGTCATGGAGTGAGGGTATTCAGACACTTTTGTTTTTGTTACTCAATATACTTCCACTGCATATACAGTGTCCACTTCAAATGTACACACCCTTATATCTTTTGTCTTTGTAAATATGAACAAAAAAATGTATGTATTTATAAAGATAACAAGTCAATTGAAAAGAGTTGCAGGACGACTTGAAAGCAGCAGCATTTACAGAGAGAACAATAAGCGAATGAACTGCAGTGCAAGTCTACACCTCATGCAAAACTTCTCTGCTAAAACAGAAGCACAGCAATGCACATCTAAAAGCATTTAGATAAATCAGAACACTTTTGGAAACATATACTCTGGCAATAATTCAGTTTGTCATGTTTGGAGAAAGAGTGATCCACCATACCGGCAGTGAAGTACGGAGGAGAGAGCATCATGATATATCGCTGCTTCTCTGCAAATGGTACAGGGGCATTACACATCATCAAAGGATATGTGAATGGAGCAATGTACCAGGACATACATGTATTAGATGAGAATTTAATCTCACCTTCCAAGAAACTCAGTCCAGGGAGAAGATGGACAGTTTAACAAGACAATGACCCCAAACACACAGCCACAATAACTTAGGAAGGCCTTGCATGGCCGAGCCAATCTCCTGACCTGAATGCTTGTGAAAATTTATGAAGGATTTTGAAATTGCGAGTCCATCAGAGGCTCTTCTACCTTGGGGAATTGAAGATGATTTGCCAAGATGAATGGACCACAACTGAATCACAATGTTGCAAAAAGCCAATTACCTCTTACCGTAGACTTCTCAAAACAACAAAGTACTGATGTTGGTACTTTGTGGTGTCTGAATACCTTTTCCTGATCAGTTATGTTTTTTAAACATATATTTGTGTATGCTTATGAATACATACTTTTTTGGCTCATATTTATAGGTACAAAGTCAAAATACATTATGTGTATAATTTTGATGTATATTAAAACAACAAAACCAAAAGTAAAGAAAATACTTATTTCCCCTCACTGTGTACTGTATACTCCCACTGGGCAAGAACATCCTGAAATACAACATTTCATTCCACTGCTATGCCGACGACACTCGGTTCCATCTCCATTTAAGGCCTGATGATTTTTGTCTGAACAAGTGTCTGGAAAATATCAAAAGCCAGAAGCGTAATTTTTTCCAGTTAAATGGAAACGAAACATTTTTTGGTCTATCCATAAATGACCAATGAATACTGTCAAACTATGTTCATATGTTTTCATGTCAGGAACTTGGGGGTACTTTAATTTAATTTACTATCCACATTGTGGAAAATTGTATCTGGTTTCACCATCACAAACAATATATAAATATGCATTTAAAAAAAAAAAAATTAATAAAAAAATAATAATTTTTCACGCTGATCTCAGGTTTGATCTTCAAATCAGTGTAACTTAGAGCTATTGCTAAAACCAAACCATAAACTTACTTAGTCAGTGCACACTGAGAGTGTAACTAATGAGACTAGTGCACTAATAAGACTTTATCTCAACAGGATAAGGAGAAATGTTATAGCCTTTCCTGTCCTCATTGTGCTCCACAGGGATCCAACATAGAGCTCTCGTTATTATGGCTGCTGACTGACTTCTTTATTTTCTTTTTATAATGTCCCTCTGTAGCATATGAGCACATTTCCAGTGGAGAAGAACATCTTCCCCGTCTCAAGCTCCTCCACAGGTTTCCCTGTGCCTTTCGATTTGCCACCACTTCACTACACCAGTAAAGGTGAGAATGATCTCGTCGTTCGTGTAACTCAAGACTCGTGTAAAACTCCAGCAGAGATTTCACTA
Source organism: Cranoglanis bouderius (assembly GCA_023630585.1). Classification (NCBI taxonomy): domain Eukaryota; kingdom Metazoa; phylum Chordata; class Actinopteri; order Siluriformes; family Cranoglanididae; genus Cranoglanis; species Cranoglanis bouderius. Next base: position 14,218,307 of record CM042548.1, on the reverse strand, counting down.
TGAAAGGGCAGTAAAATGATCTCTATATAGTTATAAATCACGTAGCGTAAGACGGGGAGTAAGAATCCAATCTCCAGGCACCTCAAAATTCGATCAGCTTAGATTACTGGTGCAAAGATGTAACGCACGTAAATTTTTGGATTTCTGTAAATTAATTTATAGTTTTAAAAAAATGGGGCTGTAATGACCTGAAGAGTATTTTGCCCCGAAGCACAGTCAGGAGGGTGGTTAGAGGGGCAAAAATGTTTCTAAGGATCACAGATGGAGATTTGCAGGAGATTGAGGCATTTAAAATTATCTGGAAGAAAAAGCCTTTTCTTTCATTTAACCACAAATTAAAATTCTCTCTGGTTTCAAAACCTGAACAATTAAATCCAATTAAACATCAATTTGTGGAGAGATTTCTGATTTCTGTGATTTGCAAATTAGCAAATATTTATTCCATCTTTTGCATATAATTAGAGGGGGAAATGTATTTGAATGTTTCATTTAGTTTTTTATTTTATTAACTTCACTATAATATCAGTTACGAAATTTTTAGTGAAATTTTAGTTTTAGTCTGAATGAGATATAATGTCATGTTGTGTTGTGTGTTTGGTGCAGATCTTCACTGCCCACTGGACAAATCAGTGTTTTTATGTGTATGTTTTACGAGTGTCTGTCAAAGTGTATTTGAGCATTTTGATTGGTTGGTCCGTAACTGCTGTAGAAAATCACCTTTGCTACATTTCTGTAAAAGATAATCACGGGCTCACAGGTCTTTGACCTGATGCTCTGTCTACATGACCTTTAATCACGTCGAGGAAAGGGACTGGCTGTAATCAGAAGCACCATTGAAACACACAAAGTCGCTTTATGAACCGAGGCAGAAAACATCTGCGGTTGCCATGGCAGTGCACATCTTTAATGACAGAGGACAACACGGCCGAAAGCTGTCAGCCGTGTCGCCAGATGAGTGGGTTGTACAGAAAAAAATTATACGATCTGGTTGGCGTGAACGTGAAACGCTGAACACTTGATTTTTAACGAGTCATGATGAAAACCGACAGTCCTCAGGCCTTTTTCTGCTGAAAACTGTTATCATGGCCTCGTGGCCTTGGACATGTGCAGAACAGCAGTCACAACAGCCTCCTCTTTCTGCACGTTACAAACCGCCTAAGAATAATCATTGTTTCGCTGTGAATACATGGCCGCCGTCATGCCCTTGAGTGTGGTATTTAATCTTACGATAAAAAAAAAAAAATCAGCAATTTCTCTCCCTCAGACAAACAAACTGCTGTTGATAATACACAGTGAGGGCTTTTTACAGCCTGGTCATGCAATGCAGCTTGAAGTCAGTGGAATATTTCACGGTTGGTTATTTGTACCTTTCTCATAAAATTCCATAATGTGAACACATTTATCATTTTCCTTGCGCTTGTCAAAGAAGCAGCTCTCCACCACAATGCTGGTGCAAAAAGACATTTCAAAACGGACAATTAAAGCTTTTTTAGGAAAGAGACATATAACCTCGGGGCAACTCGACATCACTTCCACTTACTCGACCTCCTGAGTGCATTTCTGTCACTGTAGTGCTTAAAGTTAAGTATCCTGATAATTATGAACTGGAAAAGATGAGTAGACAATACATCATCGATTTAGCGCTCTTCCTTAGCTCTGGTTGTCGCTCAGACTGTAACAAGATGCTAGAAATCTTGCAGTGATGTTTGCACTAATGGCTCTGTCGCCAAGAATAAAGGGGAGCTTTTGAATTGAGGTGCATGCACTGAATTCGGGGAATATATTATTTATTTCAGAGTAACAGTGCTTTCTGATGATCTGGTATTTGGGGCATTGTGTGAGGAAATGCAGCTCTGTCTCCATCACTCCCAGACTGCAGTGGGAGCACAGCCTCTCATCACAGAGCAGTCATGTCTGCCTGCGACGGCCCGTCTCTATGGCCAGCCCGTGCTCACTGAGTCTGTACATCGTCAATATCTTTCTTAATTTCTTAATCAGTCACCACGGTCAGGTAGTCCGCCATGGTGAACTCTCGATTTATAGCCAAATAACGTTCCCGTTTGTGTTATTAATGGTTTTTGTCCAATAAGTAATGTACTTTTTGTTTTCTGTGTTTGTAATTTGGTTGGGCCGAATGGTTGTGAGTATGTGGTTCTGAGTGTCAGTGACCTCCGTAGGTGAGAGGTCAGTCAGTCTCAGGACCAGCTGGCAGAGGGAACTCCTCGCTACGTTCAGCTCCTGGTATTTTAGGGCTTTATAATGGTATGTGATGGGGTCACTTGTATTTAAATGCATCCCAAATTTGATGGCTCTTTTTCGGATATTTAGAAGGAGAGGGTATTGATCTAATTCTGCCCTGCAACCATTATTTAGTGTTTTCTTTGGATGTGTAGTATACTTTTGCAAAATTAAGTATGCAGAGTTTCAATTGGATGTTTTTTTCCCCAATTTATAAGGTCAGTTTTTATAAGTGGACCCCACGTATACTGCCCTATATGGTAATGGCATAGAAAGCCCTTTTAGCTTTCTCTTTGAGTTCACAGCCAGAGAGAAGTTACCGGTTGAACTGATTTTTATGCCGAAGTAAGTGTACGATTTTGTGGTTTCTATGTGCCTGTGTGATATTGAAAATGTGTGTGCAAGTCCCTGAGATGTGGATCTTTTGTGGAAAATCATCATCATCTCTCTCTCTCTCTCTCTCTCTCTCTCTCTCCCCATCTATCTTTCTTTCCCTCTGTATTTCTCTCGTGCTCTCTCTTCCTCCTTTTCTCTCTCTATCCTTCTCTATCTTCCTCTCTCTCTCTCTCTCTCTCTCTCTCTCTCTCTCTCTCTCTTCTCACCTTACATGTCAATGATGAGGAAGACATGGTTTAATTGGCCTCTAAATCACCACAGGAACTTACCCATATACTTCCCATTACACACACACACACACACACACACACACACACACACTCACACACACTTACTTTCTGGGAAATGTCAAGGGAGAAGTGTGACACAGATAGTTCATGGAGAAATAATTAGTTATTCCTTCTTAATGGTTTTTCATTTATATTATTTAATATTTTTTATATTTGATATTCCTATTATATTATATACACTTTATCATTATGTTTTATATATGTTTTAGTTGTGTGTAATTTTTTTGAAATGTTTGTGTGAGCTGCTAAACATATCTTGCCAGATTGATGAAAACATTTTCATATTGTGGAGGATTGCACTGTTGTTGTTCATTTAGATAATTGAATTCGCCAGTCATGTCCTCAGGCAAGCTGTAATGCTCGTGATAAGCATCATTCCGCTTCCTCTGAAAGCATCGTTTCTTTTTTTCAATGATGTTTCGACCTGGATGCGAATATATCAGACTAATTGAGCACTGAGCCGTCCTCTGGTTTTATTAATAATGATGCATCCAGCTGTATGTGAGCATGTAGCATTTTATGGGAAATCTTATTTTCTTCAGTTTTCTCATCCTTTATGATCTTAACTCTTTAAATCTTAAGAAGCTTTATAATGTCAGCTTGTGATGGACAGTAACTCATAATCTCTGCTGGGTTTATGCAGGTCTTATCCTCGACTGTTTTTATGGTTTAATCTGTGTCTGCTGGTTGCCATGGATACCCCGGTCCTTAGCCTAGATCCTCCTTTTCGGGAAATCTAGACCTTCACTATTAAGTCAATGTGACACGGCACGTCACCGAATCCTTAGACCTGTTCCCTTAATAAACATTGTATGATAAATTGTTTTAATGTTTCAGAAACTATTAACAATTGCACAGTAACATCTCTACACCATTACTGTCTTCAAAAAATGCACAGATCTTTAATAATGCAGTAATCTAGAAATGTCCACATAACCTCCTGCCATCGCTAATAGCTAGCTGGCGAGTACGCTAGCTCATATTTTAACAGGTTTGGCTGCTGTTAAGTTAAACATGTTTGAAACATATTTGAGATTTGTAACATGTATTTTAAAAGTCTTAAAGGTCTTCCAACTTGGTGACTGTTGCTAGACATTTTAGACCCCTTTTGCAAATTTTTTTAATAGAGACAAATCTAGCGACTTTTTGAGCAGATGTTAAGCTCGATTATACAAGTTGAGCAGGTTTACTCAACTCACTAACAGTGTCTAAAGTTTGTACAAGCTGGTTCCCAACAACCAATCACCGATCACCGCTGTTCCCAACAACCAATCACCTATCAGCGTTGTTCCCAACAACCAATTACTGAGCACCATTTTTTACCAACTAACAATAACCGATTATCGTTACTCAACGACCAATCACTGATCACCGTTGTTAGCTAATGACCAATCACTGATCACCACTGTTTGTTCACCCACACACTTCTTTGTTCTTCATTTTAAACTCCCTTATTTTAAAATTCCTTATTGGTGATATTTACAATAATAAAAGGGTGTCATTCCATCCATAACCGTTTCCTTCGTGTCTATCTCCTGACTCCTCACAAACGTTGCTTCACTTATTTGCATTCTTGATTGAAATTATAGAATTTTGTTAATATGTAAATTGTTTGTTTGTGGTGCCCTGACTAAAGACAACTTCTTTTTAAAAGAAATTAGTTATAATCTATGGTTTCTGATATATTCTGATAAAACGATATTCTGTTTCCTTCTAATCGAAATACCTTCAGAAAATCATCATCGATGTATATCTGTCTCTTTAGATCAGCCGTGGATCTGGAATATTCCATACACACAAGCGCCAGACACTCACGGCAATATCTGGGTCCCGTCCTGAAACCCATTCCCATTGCTGCTTGGATACAAAGGGCCAAACGAGGACAGGAAGTACCTGCTGTTTATTACTGCTTTATTAACTGGACTCTCGATTACAGTAAACATGGTGCTGAAAATAATTTAAAAACACCAGACTGTGAGTATTTTTGAAATTGATATTGTTAGGTAATAAAGAATTAGTACTGATAAATGTGTTGAGTCTCTTGAGCTTGTAGTATTTTTATTTATGAACAGTATTTCAACGTGTAATCCATGTCGTCTTAAAATAAAACCTTTTTTCCCACTCTCCACACTTTCACCACAGAATGATGCAAATAGCCAAATGGTCCCTCTTGAGACAAATTGCTGTTTTCGAAGAAGCGCCGCTTTTTTTCTGTCTCAATGGCACCTGCATGCAATGAGACATCGGTAATTATGTTCCAGCTCCAAACTGAGGGCCTGCGAATTAGTTTTCATCTCGACCTTACCCAATCAGTTTGGGCACCGTTTAAATGTCATCATTTCACATCTCATAGTGAGAGCACTTCCCTTTGTGTGTGTGTGTGTGTGTGTGTGTGTGTGTGTGTGTGTTTGCAGTACAGCATAAGAGAGCAATCTGTCTGCGGAGGGCAAACAGAGACAAACGATAAACGATAAATGATGTGGGTAAGAAAATTCAAGGAAGGATTCTGGGTGTTTTCACTCCGTCGTGCGATTCGGATTCTCACTATTCATTGCATTACGTGTATTCTTATACCTGCAAAAGCCTCATATACACCTGACACGAGTGATACTTTTTAAATTAGGAAATCGATTAGTGTTTATTCAGTGGCTTTACACAGAAACTGATATGTTGCCTAGCAACCGCATCATAAATTTCCATCACAGCTGTAACAGCACGATCTCTCGCGACTTGGATCGTTTTTTTTGTTTTTTGTTCGACACGAGTACATCTCAGATCTGCATACATTACCAGGAAAAAGGAGTAGACTACACGGCACTTGAGAAAGCAGTATGAATTATGGATGTCGCTCAAAGCCTACGTGGACATTTGTGACATTTACAGATACCGTTTTAGGATTTGACGGAATCCTGTCTTTCATCCTAAAAAGGTCATTCGGTATTGATCTCGGACTATTTCGGTTATTTCTAAACATTGTCGGCAGAGGACGACCGAATGCTGGAGACGTATCGCGTTTCCCAGTCCGTGTGACCTTACGGAAAGGTTGCCAACTTTTAGACTGTTTATTTCATACACCAACAATTATTTTTGCTGTGATGCACGATGTTATACGAGACATTTAAAACGTTACATCTGCATTCTGATTAAATTAAACACCTGCAGTCCGGGTGGGAATGGCCGAGAGTTTGATTGTGTGATTAAGGTTGCCCGGTCTTAGCAAGATTTCCAGACGCGCAAAAAGACTGGAAATGTACTTTAAGTTTGTTCTTTTGTTTGTTGTTTTTTTAGTCACCTGACTTAAAAATACACAACCGTCTTTTACCTCATGTTCTCTAGAGTTGAACTGTTTGCAGCGAGGGACACCTTTAACTTTAAAAAAACATCTATTTATATCTTTTCTAAACATAACCCAAACATTAGGCTCATCATTTAACTGTGTACAATAATATTCTGCCTGCTTACTCGAGCCTTAGAGCTTTTAATTCCTGAAATTTCCACCAACATTTTTAGGTTTACTTGGTTTTTTTTTAGTTCATGAGGTTTGGATTAAACTTTAATAACGTTGCGCTGTGATTTCCAACACTGTAACTAAATTGAAAAAATTAAAATGACAGACCCCTGGCTGTGCTTCAAGGACCACTACGGGGACTGTACTTTGAGAAGCACTGCTCTTGATGTCCCATCTTTCTTTATTTAGAAAAGAAAACACTCAATAGAATTATGAACAGTTTTTGATTCATTATTTCTAAGTGCTCTCCTTGACAGGACACGAGTTCCCACTGCAACAGAAATGTTTGTGTAGATACACTTACACTGCAGTCTGCATGTACACTTCATCTTTTTTGCCGTAGCTTATGTTTTCTGATATTGATTACATTTAATTACAATTATTTGCTTTGAAATTAAATTTTGGTGACCATTGTTTATTTTTAAACTAACCCAAAAACTGCCACCCAGTGATTTGCTTTTTTTTTCCACCTGAGACCTTGTTCCATAACTAGCTCAATCTGGAATAAAAAACATCACCCTGGCAACCCTGATAAGGGAGTATTCTGTGCCTGCTGGGTTACATGGCCTTCACCATGTTCACGATGCCAATCAAAAGTATTTGAACCCCGTGTATTAATGCCAAGAAACAGGTATAAGTGAAATGAGAAATGTTTACTGGGGGAAAAAATGTAAGACAAATCTCAGCTTGTAGTAACTTACAGCCTTACGCTAACTGCTTCATCAAACAAGGGCACTCGTCCTTAATAAAACACTCATTTAGAGTCCTCTCTAAGACTGGATGATGAAGTCCTTAAATACAAAGGTTTGATGAAATACTTGATTATCCCTTTTTCCTTATTTCCTTGCCAACAAAGAGTAAACTGTAATAAAGCATTAAAAAGTGTTCAAAAAACTCTGACTGTATTTTGGAGTGCATAAGAAATAATGCTAATAATCTCAGAAAACCAAGTCATAACCTACTTTACCATCTTCTTCTACAAATATCTACAAGACATCCAGTCTTCTCTGTTTTAGCGTACTATTAACTAGAAACAGGAAGTACTAGAATTTATGCTAGAACTAAATGGACCGTTATTAGACATCCAACCCTGGGAGAACACTCTTTTTTGTGTTTTCTTTCCACTTTGACCAAATGTACCAAGCCGCTGGTGCAAACGGCCTCAGGTCTGATGGTAAAACACCCTTATTGTGGAAATAAAAATGTGATTAAATTGCTATAAATCACTGAGCGAAAACACTGAAATGTGTGCTGCAGTGTGGTGTGATTCCAGAGACAGTCCACTGTAGCAGAATAAATCAAGTAAACAAAATAAAATAAAATATATATAAAAACATGTCCCAACATGCCAGACTATTTCTTTTTATATTTTTCTTTTCATCTCTCCACACTGAGCTCCTGCTGACAAATCTGACAAACACTTTAGAACCACAGACAGAACACAGCAATGTCTCAAGCTGTGATTTGGTGTATGAAATGCTCAGATATAATTGTTTGGACTTTGTACTCCAGCTGATTGAATTTGAAAAAACCCCACCCCAGGGCTGGGCATTATGGACAAAATCTTATATCACGATATGGATAATCGTATATTTTTAAACAATATAAACAATATTTTATGTTTTCTCTAAAACTGATTAAACAAATTATCAACACAAAATAACTGCATGTATTCATGACTGCTTTTTGATAATGCTGTGAACTAAACTCCAGTGAAAGGCACCTTTTTCTTTTCTCCTTTTATTTGGAAGTGAACACATTGCACAGAACTATCACAAATGAGAACAAAAAAAAAAAAACATAACACTGTCCAAATAGGAACAATATGAATACAAAATATAAAAAGTAAATATTAAAAGACTCTATTCAACTTCAAGTTTTAGGAATCCAAATGACAGAAGTACCTTCCTTTTTAGGTACAAGTTCCTCATGTTTCACAGTTGTTTTTTATTATTACCCAGACCTCCAATTGATGAGGACCATGTAACTGTCTACATGACTCTGTAGTGCATCGCTGTGTTATCAATTAAATGAAAGGTCCACAGTCATATCTCTGTCTTATTAACATCCGGAGTCTGTTTTATCTCTCGTGAGGATCGAAAAAAGCATCAACTCCACTAAAGCAGATCATTATGAGGCCCGAACAAGCAAAATAAATCGATCAGCGAAAAAGACGAACCATTAGATGCGTCAGAATCAACTGTTCAATACTTTCTTAAGAAACAAAAACGCAGCGCGGTGGATCGTCAACAATGTCATACAATATGTACCAGAGATAAACAGGTGAATAGTGAAAAAAGCTGTGCAGGAGACGACTGACTGTACTTAGAATTTAAAATGCTAAATGTCACGCTGGTCTATAGTTTTATTTACAGAGTATTGTAGCTGGTAAATAAGTCTATGATTCATTCCTGTGTTATATTAAGTGTCCTTTCCCAGACACTTGACATTTCTGAGATAATACAGCGGACATCAGGGGTCACACTGAGAAAGAGAAATGCTCTTATGTAAACAATGCAGTGCACATTAAAAACATAATAACATTAAATAGAAAATTCACTGACACATTGTTCGGCTTTGTTTTGTGCTTTTTTTCTTAAAAAAAAAGAAAAGATTTTACTGAAAATTTTACTGTGAACAGAAATAGCAGCAAGTATTTGGTCAAATCAAGTTGGATTTAAAGGTGCGATCAGTGTTGTTGTTGTTTTTTTTTAAATGTCCAAAAACAATTTTTCATATTTAGACAAATTTCTGTTTTTTTTCCTCAGATAATAAGTATTGTATAACCAAGTACAGAGCAACATCCAGGCCGAGTAACAGAAAATTAAATCACAGGTTTATATTAATGTGTTCATTCTATTACATTACAGTTTCTATAGGGAACTTTGTTTATTTGTTTGTTCATTTGTTTATTCAAGATTCAATATTTTATTTGTCACATACACAATTATACAATACATAACTTGCAGTGAAATGAAAAATACTCACTGATTTGATGAAATTTTCTGTAAAGAGAAATGTGTTTATTTAACATTTCTGGAAGGAGTCTCCAGTGTCAGCGCTTTGTAACAGTCAGAGGTAAAGAAGTAACTTTTATTTTTCCGACATCTTCAGGACAGAGGAGTTTACGCTTCTTTTCGGTTTCTCGGTAACACGACAAGCTGCATTATTTTTTGTCTTATTAACTTCAGTAGAAAGTGATGGAACGACTGTTTACAGGTGCATCTCAATAAATTAGAATGTCGTGGAAAAGTTCATTTATTTCAGTAATTCAACTCAAATTGTGAAACTCGTGTATTAAATAAATTCAATGCACACAGACTGAAGTAGTTTAAGTCTTTGGTTCTTTTAATTGTGATGATTTTGGCTCACATTTAACAAAAACCCACCAATTCACTATCTCAACAAATTAGAATACTTCATAAGACCAATAAAAAACATTATTAGTGAATTGTTGGCCTTCTGGAAAGTATGTTCATTTACTGTACATGTACTCAATACTTGGTAGGGGCTCCTTTTGCTTTAATTACTGCCTCAATTCGGCGTGGCATGGAGGTGATCAGTTTGTGGCACTGCTGAGGTGGTATGGAAGCCCAGGTTTCTTTGACAGTGGCCTTCAGCTCATCTGCATTTTTTGGTCTCTTGTTTCTCATTTTCCTCTTGACAATACCCCATAGATTCTCTATGGGGTTCAGGTCTGGTGAGTTTGCTGGCCAGTCAAGCACACCAACACCATGGTCATTTAACCAACTTTTGGTGCTTTTGGCAGTGTGGGCAGGTGCCAAATCCTGCTGGAAAATGAAATCAGCATCTTCAAAAAGCTGGTCAGCAGAAGGAAGCATGAAGTGCTCCAAAATTTCTTGGTAAACGGGTGCAGTGACTTTGGTTTTCAAAAAACACAATGGACCAACACCAGCAGATGACATTGCACCCCAAATCATCACAGACTGCGGAAACTTAACACTGGACTTCAAGCAACTTGGGCTATGAGCGTCTCCACCCTTCCTCCAGACTAGGACCTTGGTTTCCAAATGAAATACAAAACTTGCTCTCATCTGAAAAGAGGACTTTGGACCACTGGGCAACAGTCCAGTTCTTCTTCTCCTTAGCCCAGGTAAGACGCCTCTGACGTTGTCTGTGATTCAGGAGTGGCTTAACAAGAGGAATACGACAACTGTAGCCAAATTCCTTGACACGTCTGTGTGTGGTGGCTCTTGATGCCTTGACCCCAGCCTCAGTCCATTCCTTGTGAAGTTCACTCAAATTCTTGAATCGATTTTGCTTGACAATCCTCATAAGGCTGCGGTTCTCTCGGTTGGTTGTGCATCTTTTTCTTCCACACTTTTTCCTTCCACTCAACTTTCTGTTAACATGCTTGGATACAGCACTCTGTGAACAGCCAGCTTCTTTGGCAATGAATGTTTGTGGCTTACCCTCCTTGTGAAGGGTGTCGATGATTGTCTTCTGGACAAATGTCAGATCAGCAGTCTTCCCCATGATTGTGTAGCCTAGTGAACCAAACTGAGAGACCATTTTGAAGGCTCAGGAAACCTTTGCAGGTGTTTTGAGTTGATTAGCTGATTGGCATGTCACCATATTCTAATTTGTTGAGATAGTGAATTGATGGATTTTTGTTAAATGTGAGCCAAAATCATCACAATTAAAAGAACCAAAGACTTAAACTACTTCAGTCTGTGTGCACTGAATTTATTTAATACACGAGTTTCACAATTTGAGTTGAATTACTGAAATAAATGAACTTTTCCACGACATTCTAATTTACTGAGATGCACCTGTATAGCTGCTATAACATAAGTGAGAACAGTTCCTATCCTGATTTACAGATGTTCCAAAACATAAAATGTAGCTAAAAACGGATAAAAAAAAATACAACGGGATTTGTTAATAAATGACAAATTATAATCGTTGGCAAACTGCTGTGGTATAAGACTTCGGGACTTGCTGTTATAGGAAAATAATCGACTTCTGAATGGTAACCGTAACTCCATCATTCATTATATACCGAACATTGTCTTACAGCAAGAGTTGTTTTTGTACACATTTTACATTTCAAAACGTACACAGAAATCACTGACTACATTTCAGAGTAGCTAACATGATGACGTGGAGCCGTGCTGAACCTCATACATCAGAGTCAGGTTTGCAGATTTACTCAGATGCATACTGAGCTGTTGACACAGTCATTAGTGAACAAGATGTAAAATAAAATGGGGGGGGGACATCTTTGCAATTAACCAGTGATTAGTCACTGATATCTCTGACCCTGTGTGCTCTCTGACTGAGGAAATCCATGAACCATGTGATCACTTGATTACTGAATGCACAGTTACGGTTTCTGCCTGACACCTTCTAGGTATTAAGAAGAAAATAATTACTAATTGTACCACACACTTACCCTGTTACTACACACACTCAGAAAAAAAACTGCACAAAATTCATAATCAAATAATCATGAGAAATGTATACGTTTTTTTTCCTCACATAGACACATGCATATGATGAGGTGAAATGTATGTGATTTTTTCAGAAGGGAAGTGTTTTTTTTTTTTTTTTGTTTTTTTGCAAAAATAATCATATCGCAGTTTTATTTTTATCGTACCATTCATTGACACTGGTATACACTCAAAGGGTATATTTTGTCCTTCTAATACGTATCTATTAGTCAAAAAGTTAATTAAGATCCACATATGTTCCTCAGTCTTTTCTTTTAGGATACAATAAATGTACGTTCACAGGTGAAAGACACATACAAAAAAAATGCACAGTTAAAAATAACTCAATTCAGGTTCATTTTTACACTCCAAATATGGACTAACCCAACATGGGTTTTAACCTGGCGAGGTTAGGTTAGGATGTTGATTTTTTTTTTTTTTTTTTACCTAACTTGTGAGTAAAAATATAAACATTGCAATTGTGGTTGTTATGGTTACAGCGTGCATGTTGCATGATCAGATTTTTTTTCTTGACTAAAACACTATCATATCCTTGAACATTTTGAAATCATGATAGACGAAGATCAAACACAAAATTAGAATCAACTCAATACGTTTATACCCGAGATAAAGTTACAGAGAGAGAGAAAATGTTGATCTTGGCCAATTTCCCACCCACCAGCCAGCGTGAAGTCACACGTCAAACTGCTGCTCATGCTGCATCACTAACGTATTCGGAGGAAAGCGCTATCTACCCTCTTCCGCATACTTTACATGAGCTCACAGACGGCCATGATTTGCTAGTGTCACTGTGGTTGACAGCAGAGATAGAGTAGCCCCTCCCTCCCTAATAGCACAGCGATTTTACACCTGGTATCATGGCTATGATATGAGGGCAGTCGTGGCCTAATGGTTAGAGAGCCAGACTGGTAATCCGAAGGTTTGCAGGTATGATTCTCAGTATCGGCAGGAAATGACTGAGGTGCCCTTGAGCAAGGCACCTAACCCACCAATCGCTCCCCTGGCGCAACGGCAAAATGGCTGCCCACTGCTCCGGGTGTGTGTGTGTTCACTACTCACTACTCCTAATGTTTGTGCACTTACTTGGATGGGTTAAATGCAGAGGACAAATTCCGAGTATGGGTTACCATACATTGGCCTTCAAATGTCACTTTCATATCATCGGGATCCGAACTCGCAATGAGGCAAACACTTTCCCGTTGGGCCAGTAGTGAGCATGTGAGGTAATTTTTAACTAGAAATGATAATAGTTATGTAGCAGCCCAACAATATGTAATGTAATGCTAACTGTATATATAATTATGTTAATTATATGTTAATTATATGTAAAGCCAACTTTAGCCATGTTTTCCTCCTCAGATAGTGTTAGCTGGTGCACTTTGTTTTCAGCAGGCTAATACTGGCTATCAAGCAAAGCTATACTTTTAAAAAGTTACTGCCTATTAATAATAATTACAATAATTATAATTATAAATATAAATATCATTTCCTGAGGTTCAACTTAATTATACAATACGTAAAATGTGAGTAAAACCTTACATTTCTTCGAGCTGCAGCTGATTTCTCTTACTTCAGACACTTTCTTTTTTCTGTCTGGACGGTTGCAGTGGAAAATTCCAGAAAACTTACCTTGACGCAGCGACGTGCCTGTTCCCTTTCAGGTCCGCATCCCCATTATCAAGCCCATTTCCAATCCCATATCCTTCAGAAGTGTACTTTAAGAAAAACTGGAATTTCCTCCCGAATTAGTTAAAATGGCGGAAGGAAAACTCAGTTGGTCAAGAGTTTTAATTATGTCTTCTTACGCACCGCTCGCGCAGTAATTGGCGCTGTTCAGAAAAGCGGATCATTCCACTGCAATGTTGGCGGGGCGGGGGTTGGGGGCACGACGTCTTATGCAATGCCCTTGGAACATTTCCAAGAGCGAAATCTAGATGACAAATAGTCTGGAATTGCTCAAAGCATCAAATTGATTCGACATTATCACTTTGTGTTATTATTTGCTTAAACAATTATTACTACGTCCACATTTTTTGGTCGCACCTGATCAGTAAAGTTTCAGGGTTATTAAGAAACGCCCCGCCTCCAACATCATCATCATCATCATCTCTCTCTCTCTCTGCACGCGGGTGCGGTACCATCATAAAAACTTGTGCGCACCAACATCAGATGTAATGTTTTAAAAATCATGTGTGGAGATATCCTGTCATCACATGGCAGAAACTCAACGATTTTAAGACTGTAGTGCGTTTGTTTGTTGTTGTTGTTGTTTTCTGAAATGGGTTTGGCTGTGTAATTTAAAAAAAAAAAAGACATTAATGTCTAAGAGGGATCATTATAGACTTTTTCGCGCGACTCGGATGCGTTTACTTCCATAAATGACGCGGTGTGTCCATGATATCTGTAAGGATGACTCTTCTGTGGATATGAGAAATGTTTTTTCTTCTTCTTATGTGGTTGAATGCATTTGATCGCAAACGCAGACTTTGTGTAAGGAGAACAGGACTGCATTTTGCGTCTCTAAAAATGCCTTTTACCGGGAATGATGAAGACGCGCGTGGACGTGTGAAGGCGATCCTGCAGGAGTGATGGGTTTTATTCCATGAAATATATTTTATGTATGTTTAAACACGTTTGTGGACACGTGAAACGTTCTTCTTCTGCTGCTGCTTTTATAAAATTGCATGTGATTGAAGTATAAGGAGAATCACTGCAGACTTTGGCGCGCGATCCGACTGCGTTTTCTTCTGCAGATTCACCTGCATGCGGTGATAAGACGCAGAGCCATCATCATGATCTGATCGGGAAGATCTGCGTGACAATTTTTTAGTAAAACACGTTTTTATTGAAAGATACACACCAGCCTTGATGTCAGGATGGCGCGTGTGGACCCCAGACACCATCTATTACACTTTTTAGCCAGTGACATTAATATTTTATTGCAAAAGAAGACCGGAAGCCCTGCCCTGAAAGGATGATTGTGGACATGAGAGATTTTCATGAAATGCATTTTACTGTAAATGAAGAGTGAGTGTAATGTTTAGTGTTGTACCGAGGAGGATTTTTGTTCTATGAAATACAGAGCGCGCATCATGACTAAAGAGGACGTGGAACTTTTCGGTGCGTATCTGGATGGGAACTCTGGTGCTCTCTCTTCTGGAGGCTGATCAAACTCTTGGGACAGCGATGTGTGAGCAGGAGGTTTGGGGTGTTTGCGCTCGGACCCGGGGACAGTGTAAGATGCGGAGCCCTGTTCTATTCTCGGTGGGAACATGATGGCATGCCGAGGGTCGTGCTGCTGTTTGGGTCTGGGCTCTGCGAGCGAGGACACGGCGCGTTTCGCCATGCTGGCGCTCCTCATCCTGGTGTACCTGGTGTGCGGCGCTGCCGTGTTCTCAGCGCTCGAGCGGCCGGAGGAGGAGCAGGCCAGGGGCCGCTGGGCGCGCAGTTTCGACCTCTTCAGCCGCAAGCACAACGTCAGCCACAGGGAGCTCGAGGGCTTCCTCAGAGCCTACGAGGAGGCCACCGGGGTTGGTATCCGTGTGGACAGACCCAGGGCTCGCTGGGATTTCCAAGGAGCTTTCTACTTCGTGGGCACTGTTGTGTCCACTATTGGTAAGAGAGAAAGTCTGAGGCATCACCAAATTCACCAAATCTTTATTGTGGGGGGAAAATCCAGAGTTGATCTAAAGAAAAACTTTTTATAATGTTCACAAAAGCAGTACTAAACCATCCCTTGTGCCATCAATGATACACATTTTGTACATTTTGTACATTTTACCTAGGGTCCATGCAGTGCACCCTCAGGCCTATATCGTTACTCGAAATGGCAATTAAGGGCCACCTTAAATAATTTTTAAAGGTACATCAAGTTATATCCAAATTTCCAGGTGTTAAAGGTGCAAAAGGGTACCACCCAAGCAACAAGAGGAGCTCCAGTTTAGTACCCGTTTTGTCTGAGAGTGTGGATCTGAACTCATAAACAGCGTGGGATTTAAATGGACACTGGGTATTTTGATCACTTCTCAGTTCAGTTCATTATTTAAGCTGTTAATTATTGAAAATAATGCATGTGCTGGAACACAGGGCACTTTAGTCCTGTTTAATCCTGACCCTTGGCTTTTCTGATGATCTGTGCTATAATATGAGCCATTACACTATATGTGTATGTACTTAATTAAATATATATGTCATGATCCTGAGTGTATTATGGCATATTATATTTTTAAAAACAATTTTTTAAAGCAATTTATAGGCATTAAATACGGTTCTTTAAAGAACCAAAAAAACCATTTTCCATCATAAATGCTTGCTTTGTGGGATTTAAATATTTAGTTCAACTTAGTTCAACCAAAAAAAAGCTTAAAGACCAAAACACTGAATGGTTCTTCAATGGTATTGCTCTATAGCATGCTTTGGTACCTTTATATATTTTAAGATTCTATAAACTGATCATTTCACTGTCCAAAGGAGCAGAATGATAATTAATGCTGATACAGATTACCACCATGTTTTCTTCCAACACATGTATAACTAAGTGCTCACTAAACTAAATCTTCCTCTGTTGTGCGCAGGGTTTGGGATGACCACGCCGGCCACGGTGGGAGGCAAAATTTTCCTGATTTTTTACGGACTAATCGGCTGTGCAGCAACCATCCTGTTTTTTAACCTGTTTTTGGAGAGAATTATAACGGTGCTTGCGTTCGTGCTGAAGTCATGCTACGAAGCCCAACATCGGAGGAAAGGCGTGCTACCTCACGACAGCAGGCATGAGGCGGGCCACGCGAGGCAGCACGGTGAGGACAGTCTGGCAGGATGGAAGCCGTCGGTGTACTGCGTGATGCTCATTCTCTGTGTAGCGGCCATCATTATATCGTGCTGCGCCTCTGCCATGTACTCCTCGATGGAGGGCTGGGGTTATTTAGACTCTCTGTACTTCTGCTTTGTAGCGTTCAGCACTATCGGCTTCGGGGACATGGTGAGCGGCCAGCACGCTGCATACGACAACCAGACTCTGTACAGCCTGGGCAATTTTTTCTTCATCCTCACGGGTGCTTGTTGTATTTACTCGCTCTTCAATGTCATCTCTATCGTCATCAAACAGGTTCTTAACTGGCTTCTGAAGAAGCTCGAGATACCGTGCCGCCACTGCCCGGGAAGGAACCTGCGTCCGGGAAGGAATGCCATAATGCCCGGCCACTTCCGCACCCGAGTCCGGAACATCTCAATAGACACGGACGCTGTTAACGAGAGCGAAACGGACGGACGCAGGATGTCAGGGGAGATGATCTCCATGAGAGACTTTCTGGCTGCTAATAAGGTCAACTTGGCCATCATGCAGAAACAGCTGTCTGAGACCGCCAATGGATATCCACGACCGCCCGGCTCTGTGAACCGACACGATGAATTCTCCGGAGGAGTTGGAGCTCTGGGAATCATGAACAACAGACTGGCTGAGACAAGTGTAGAGAGATAAACCTCCACAATGACCAAAAAAAGAAAACCCAAGAACTCTAAGGCCAGCCCGCACCCATTTGTTCAGCTCTGTAGCTACAAGTAAATTGCTGCGTATATCTTGCTCTTGATCTCTGCTAAAGCGGTACATAAGCTCAGGTGTGGTTTAAAAGATCTATAAACTCTATAAACTCTTTGCTGCTTCAGAAAGTTGTTTAGATTTAAAATCCTGTCTTCTCTGTAAATTAGGCTACATGATATTTGCAATCTAGTTCAGCTTATTTATCCAAATTAAGCTATTTTTAATAACAGAGTGCATGCTTTGCTGAAAGTTTTATCTCAAATGGTGTACTCTGCATACTTCAGGTGTGATTAGTGTGCTTGCAGTGAGATCCTGTGCTGCTCATACCCAAATGATGTTAAACCGCCTACAAATGAAATGCGTAATGTTGGACGTGTTTTTGCACTTGGTAAGCACAAACTGAAAGACCAAGCCACGGAGCAATTTAGGACCAGGTGTAATGTGTATAAACTCAGCGTATTTTATAGAAACATCATCATAGTCAGTAGCATGGGTCAAAGCACAGGGAGAGAGAGTTGAACACGGATAATCCAGGTCAGAACCACAAAGTAGTCCAAAAACTCAGAAAACATGTGTTTGCTCTCCTTGGCAAGTAATCAACCAATACATCCTTAGTTTTTTGGGAGAATAAAGAACAATTTGTTTTGTTTTTTTAAACTGTTCTTGGTTCTTGTGTATTGGAATGCAACTTGGGCATTAAAAGATGACACCTGGAGAGAACACAGCGACTTAACAACACATGATTAGGCTTCGTAACGAAACAGAAAACAGCATAATTCATGTAATCATGAACTAACACAATCAGGTAACAAACCATTTACAGGACAGGGATGGAGACAGGACTAGTACAGAAACAAAAACACACGTCTCCTTGGGAAGGAGGAATCTGGGCTAGAGGTCGACCGATGTTGCATTCTACAGATACCCATAACTAAGTTGGGCGGGACCTGCCGATAACCGATTAATCAGCCGGTTTTTAAAATTGATACTGAATGAAAACATAACACTCAAAGTAAATTACTGAACTTTATTACAAAAATAAACAGTGCTGACTGTACCATGAAAATGTCCTGTACTTTTTAAAATGAAATAAATATATAAATATTAATAGTATATTAACTATTAATAAATATTGAAGTAAATAAATGATGTACATCCAAACTGAACCAAAAAATTACACTCCAAATAACAAATAAAAATAGAGACTTCCAAAATGAATAAAAAAACACTTCAAATAACACAAAAAAATTTGTCAGTGGTGGTTTTTATTTAGCCTCTAGAGGCCGTACTGAGAGCGGAACCTTCTCAGCCGCTCCCACAACCGACACAACTGGGAAAAACTATCCGTGTGGATTTCTGCTGATAAACGATAGTTCCAGCAATTGGTTATCGGTGCCGATTAATCAGCAAAACCGATCAATCGGCCGGCTTTTAATCTGGGCATGCTGGATTTTAAAATCACAGCAATTTGTTGCTTCTGTTTAGGATCGTTTTCATTATAGCTACACAAATCAAGTACTAAATACTTGAGACTCTAGTATACAGTGCACAGTACACCATTTGACACGCAGCTCTAGTGTCACTTTACAGCTGTTATATTTTATATCAATAATCCGCAATTATTCCTCCTGACTTGGTATAGATAGAGGTATGAGGAACAGCACAGTACGGCTGCTGTCGTTACTGATTAGTTCTCATACACAGTATTTCTCATGTATTTCATCTAGGGACACTTTTATAATAGTTTTGAAATGATAACACAGTTAGAAAAGGTGACAGATCTTAGGAAATCATGCTGATTACATTTCATTGTAGCCCACTGAAATATTCTGAAATTAATGTATAACATAAAATATAAGAAACGTTACGGGAACATATGCTACATACAGTAGATGCTACTGAATCAGTCACAAGCTACACTCTCAGAGAAAAGGGTGCCAAGTGGTACTTTTCTTCGCTGCTTTGGTGGTACCCTTGTGTTTCACCTGGATATGTGGGTGTAGTGTAGCTTTAAAATTATTTAATGTACACAATTGGACCGTAATTACGTTTTAGATTTTTAAAGGTACACTTTGTAGGTAAAATATGCAGTGTATATACATACATTATATATATATATATATATATATATATATATATATATATATATATATATATATATATATATATATATATATATATATAGATGTGCCCTTTGTGCTACCACATGAGCAACATGGAAAAGTACTCGTTAGTACCGTTATTTCTGAGAGTGTACAAGTACAAAAGGTGTACGCTTAAGGAAATAAAGAAAACTACAGTGTAGTACCCTTTTTTCTGGAGAGTGCATAATAACCGTTAAGGTCCAATTAAGTACCTTATGTAAATATAACAAACCTAACTTAACTAAAGATGCAAAAGGTTAAAGGTCACACAGCATGACAAGCATTTACAAGCGTTGTTTACTGAAATATACACTTTAGTTCTCAGATTTCAGCTGAGATGTGCTTATTATTATTATGCAGTCAGAAAATAAAGGATGTGTTATACCATATGATGTCTCAATTGTGAATGATGCTGAAGATTGATTCTTTTTCAGGACTTTTGTATTAGAAAAGCCAGTTCATGAATCCCATGAACTGAGGAGTGATTTGCGTAGGCATACGACACGGCAAATTCACATTTTACTCGTTTTGACCTGGAATTTTATCACCCTGTTCTTCCCATCACATTATAACACGTTATAATACGAATACAGTCTTTTATTAAAAAATGTCAGAACTCTGTTCGGTTCCTGATTACGGGTCAGATTCTGTTGTACGCTCTATACTGTGTGTGTTGGGGTTTTTTGTTTGTTTTTGGTTTTTTTTTAGAGAAATGTTCCTGTTTTTGGGTTACAGAACATCATCCTGGCCCTCTGTCTCGCTCAGCATGAGGAAGGGAAATGTAGAGGTAATATGTAAAAGAAAAGAAAAGTAGAATCTCATCCCGTTGAGTGTAAACATCTAAACACTAAACACGAGCAGACTAGCAAATCTGTGCTTTTTAAGCCGTAAAGATGTGTCCATGTTCAGGGAATAAGTCAGACAGCAAAAATCCATTCTTTTGATAATTATTTTAAGTGCTGCTCTCCGAGCCTTTGGAGAGACACAGAAGTGTTGTTTTGTTGTTGTTTTGTTGTCAGCAGGGGGCTATTCCAGAAAGCAGGGTTAACTTACCGTCAGCTAAACCCTGAACTCTCGGTTGATTAACCCAAACCTTGCTTACTCAGGGTATGTCGGTTCCAAAACACCTGAGAAGAGTTAGTTTAATCAACCTCCAGTTGGTAACTCAGAGTTAACACGCGTGCACGGTGAGTGTATAAAAACATTGTCGATGGGTCGCCGAAAAAGTGAGCCGCGTACTTTAGCGAAGCAAAATTAGAGGTTTTAATGCATTCTTATGAGGAATATAAGCCAATTATAACCACAACAATAAAAAAGTAACACTGCTGCACGGCAGGACAGAGAGTTGGCTTGGCAAAAAATAACGGATCGAGTAAATGCGTGAGTTTATAAGTTCATAAATATATGAAAAGTTTCCTTTCATTATGATGCAAAATTGAATGCTGATCCTATTACACTCGTGCTGTAATATTTAATAGATAAGCCTTTACTTTTTGTCTTCCATCAATTTCTTAACATTGTAGCCTACACATTGGCTTCATATTTTATCAGGTGTAATTTTTCTGGACCCAGAATAAACTTCCTAAACTGTAACCTAACTAATTGGCCCAACCTTCTATAATAACTTTTCTCTTTGTTCTCTATAGCCAACAGGAAGAAGAAGAAGGCTGAAGGCTGTGAAAGGGGTGGGGGACCACCCTCACCCACTCCTGCTGAGGGGCACTGTCCCTTAATCAAGGGCGACTTGTGGTCAGTGGGATTCCAGGGGACAGTTCATCAGAGTTGGCTACCTCCTATGATACAGGTGGCCTGGTAGCCTGGTAAAATGTATGTGTAGCATATTAGTACTTATGACCTTTTTTTTTTTTTAGGTTTCCAGTGCTTTAAGTGACTTATCCTTAAACACTCAAGATAACCATACACCTTGAAAAAGGTATTTTGAAATAATCCTTTATTGGCAATGTTGCACTTGTGTATTATGCATGCTTATTTTATTTTACTGCATATGCTGTGTACTGTAATCTTAATTGTGGTGCCCCTACGAGATGTTCCTTATGTCTTTGTACAGCAGTTGTATTTGTTTCAGAATGTACATTGAGCATCTTACTGGTTTCATTTTCTTACAGTTGCTGATGGACACATTGTATTAATCTACCCTCCTGCAACAGCACATCCTGCCACAGTTGTAAGTGATTATTGTCTTCCGGTATTGTTTGTTTGCTAGACCAAACCATTAATCATTAGTAATGTGCACTGTAGGATGAAGATGAAGAGACCACATCTGCTATGACAGAGGTACAACATGAAGATGCTGTGAGGCCCACAGAGGTATAACACATAATACATTCCCTTGTTTAAAGATAAGATGTGTGATATTAAAACTTTGTCATTGTCCCCTTAAAGATTATGGCTGGGGATTCCTGTACAGTGGAGGGTCCATCTACCTCCACACAGAATCTTAGCAGTGTAAGAAATTGTTTGCAGTTGTCCTGATTAAAAATAATTGGTCTATTACAGACATTTATGTTATCAATTATACTGAATTATCATTGTCTTCCTAGCTGCCTGCAAAGGAACTGTATAAGGTCCATCTGCAAAGGCAAATTAGAAAAAGTGACATGGAGGTGGACCATCTACGACTTCAAATGGAGGAAAAAAAGCTGCACATGAAAAAAAGGCCAGGCTTGAAACTGAATTGCTGGAGCACCGGTTAAAGGTGGGCAAAGTACTGTATTTGCCTACTGATGATTATTGTTGAATGGTAAAGCAATAAATTCAAATGTCTTTTTCAATTACATGAAATAAAGAAACAATGAACCACACATGACTGTTCACTTTGTGCATTAGTAATTTAATTAGGAGTGATTTTGGCAGATCACATCTCAACACCACCACTGTTTGAGTGCAAGTCATACTGTACACACGGCCCTACACACAGTGTCCTTTCCCACATGCTCTGCATCACGCGTGTTATAAAGAAATTCCCTGGGGTGGTGGTGGGGTATGGGGGGGGGGGGACGAAGGGCAATGCATAAAATGTGCTCGGTGTTAAGCGCTGGTCCACGATGTGTCCCATTGCCAGTGAGGTTGCAAAGAGTTCGTTAAATAAATTACTGTGAAAAACAGTATCGCTCCCGCAAATATTCATCCGGATATGAAAACACACACATATACGTGGTCTTGTCAAACTCTCACGGCGAAAAAAAAAAAAATTGTGTAATCTGTGCTTCCTTGTCCACAGGACATTCTTCAAAAGGGCACACCATGCTCCGTCAGCTCTCTGAGACAAACTAACCCTGGAACATAACCTGCTCCGGAGCAGGCTATCTTCAGAGAGCAAGTTGCCATGGTTACTTACATACCCAGAAAGTTACCTCCGTTTTTGGAACCGAAAGTTGAGGTTTATCAGCTAAACTTACCCTTAAACTTACCTGGGTATGTCAAATAACCAGCTTTCTGGAATACCCCCCAGGTGAAATGTTTATTACAGGATAAAGCAAGAAAGAGCGGTATGAGTCATTTACAGCACACTCGTAATTATTATTCTCCTAGAAGTCATGAATTTATTCAGCGTGAACTGGCTGACGCACTGAATTCAGTCAGAGTTTGGTTTATAGTTTTGATAAAGTTTACGCTTTTTGAAATATTTCAATTTAAGTGTTTTGAGGACCCTTCATTGATTAATGCAGATAAATAGTTCTATGTTTCACCTACATCATAACCCTGACCTTAACCAAAGCTTTTGTCTATTTTATTTCTTTATTTTTATTTTTATTTTTATTTAAGCAAAAAGAACTTAAAGCACCAAACAGTTTCCTTTTGGCTACTGAGGTTACAGTTAAACTTTTACTAATGTATTAGTTTGTTTGTTTACTTATTTACATAAAATCTGTGGTTTCCGTTTTTTTAAAAAAAAGAATGTAATGGACTGGCGTCTCATCCGTGTATTCCCGGGATTGATTCTCCTCACGCCCAGTATTCCCGGGATAGATTCTCCTCACGCCCAGTATTCCCGGGATAGATTCTCCTCACGCCCAGTATTCCCGGGATAGATTCTCCTCACGCCCAGTATTCCCGGGATAGATTCTCCTCACGCCCAGTATTCCCGGGATCCACTGGGACCCTGACCAGGATAAAGTGCTAAAGTCAGTGACAAAGTGAAAAGTGAAAGTCAGTGAGTGAGTTTTCCCTGTGCAAATGTTGTCCACATGGTGAAAACTGTCAAATATTCCTAACACCACACACACACACACACACACACACACACACACACACACACACACAAAACCACAATTTTTAGATAAGACAATTCAGTTTATTCAACTATTCTAGGAAAACCACAGATTACTGTATAAATAGCTATTCTTCTAAAATAATCATTTAAATATAAAATTTTATATATTTTTTACTTTTAATAAAACTAGCAGTGCTGTTAATATAATACAAAATGTTTTATTCTACATTTACATTTTAGCAGTGTGTATCAGAGTTTGGGTTGTGTGGGTGAAAATCGACCCCCCCAACAAACTGCCACACCTTAACAAAGTTACCGTAGGTACTTTTATTTATTCTTTAACATTATGTACTATATACGTGTGTGTGTGTGTGTGTGTGTGTGTGTGTGTGTGTGTGTGGGTGTGTGTGTGTGTGTGTGTGTACTACTTAGTGAGGTAGTAGCCTCTGAAATTTATGTTGTATACTTAATTAATACTTACTAATTACTAGTAATTACCTACTAATAATTACTTACTTAGTAGGTAATAACTCATTATTAATTACTCCGTAAAAGCTGATCTTTCTACTGTACAGGAGTAAAAAAAAAAAGAATAAATAACGAGCACACGCTAGAGGTCGCCAGTGTGTCTATTTACATCCAAACACACTACAATACGATACAGTACAATGCGGTACGGTACGATACGGTACGGTACACTTTAATTACATGCAGCTGTAGAGTTTTCCATCCATCAGTGAATCTATCAGCAGTTGGACATGAAGACATTATGAAATATATTCTGTTTAGGTCAAAAATTCCAGCCTTAATTTGTGAAGGGTTTAAGCGTGTAAGAAAGTTTTCTTTTTTTCTTTTTTTCTTTTTTATTTTTTTGGACAACATTAGGTCTTACGGGATTAAATCACAAAACACAATTAAAATTAACATGAAGTCAGAAAATATATATAGAAATCTATCAAACATCAGAAAGTTCAGGATTAAAATAAAAAAAAACAGAATGCCTAATGTGTTTAATCTTTATATATTAATTATTATAATCATAAAATAAATATGTAAATCTATAACACAGATTATCAACAATGTTGCTAATTTCAGGAGTATATAAAGTAAGACATTTTACTACTACTACTAATAATAATATATTCATAAAATAAATATGTGCTGCAATTTTAGGAAACACAGACACCGAAGGAGATGCAATTTTTTTTTTTTGCACATCTATCTATCTATCTATCTATCTATCTATCTTTCTGGTTGTAGTCCAGTTTTCCGGGCAGAACTACATTTCCCATGATACCCCGCGCGCGACTCTACTGTTCATATCAATATGGCTTCTGTCAGTCACACAAAGGCAAATTATATTTTGCCGTGAAATGCGGGTTTGCTGATTAAAGAGGAAGGCAGAGAGAGGGGGAGAGAGACTCGGAGGGAGGCTGTAGGACATGTCGCGGTGTGTTTGGTGACAGAGGGACTTTAACGACGCGTTTTTTTTTTTTTTGCTCCGGGACCAAAAAATTACTGCAAAATAAATTAAATGTTATGGTGGACGGAGGCCCAGCTGAAGGTAAGATCCAGTGGAGCTGCAGGAACAACACTGCATGCAGCCGTGATTTCCTCTTTCTCTTCTGTTTCTGTTGTTGCGATCTGTGTTACAAAATCACCTCGGTGCAGAGAGACAGCACACAAACACTGCATGCATGCACGAGCTGTGTATTATTATTATTATTATTATTATTATTATTATTACATGGATAGAGTGCAGATCTGTCTATCAGACTGATAAACTCGACAGACATCAGGTTTAGTTAATCCTGATCAGTCCATCATGCAGGAGGGGGTTTCACCAGGTTTTAACTCGCAGGTCCATGGTCAGGTCCGAGTCAGGTTCTGTGTCCTGTGCCGAATCCTAAATAAACACTGGATTCACGAGCCCACTGTGTAGTGCACTTAAACAGGGTGGTGTTTGGGACGTAGCCTGGGTGTGTGGACGACTGCAAGGAAGCATCAGGGTGCAGGATTATTGGGTATTGATTACTGATTGATCTTGAGCTGTGCATGAGGCTTAAAGAAGCTGATATACAACAAATTTATCAGTAATAATAATAATCATCAGGGATGCGTCGATACCGATGCTGATATCACGCATCGATCAAATACCTGATATCGATACTGGTATGGGTATCAGGTATCGGTCAGAAACTGCTCATTGATTTGTACATGCACTCGTAAAAAAATGCTTAAACATGAAATCTGGACGTAGTTCACAATTAATGATTTTTTTAAAAAATGTAAAAGATTTATTAGCAGTGCACACTGATTTGCATATTAATTAAACCAGTGATTACCATACCCGAATATCATAGAAACACTTCCTGGAAGCGGTGTCACAGTGTTCTGAGGACGAGTTCCTGGAAAAGCGGCAAATTTCTAGACTAGTTTTCCATCATGGAAAGTAAAGCGGCACTGTTTAGCAAATACGATGTAGTGTGCAGTGTGATTTCTCCTGTAGCGATAACCTGAACCTGTAGAGAATGATTTATTTTACCTCTGTTTCAGCAGGAATCTTGTGATCAAAGGATAATTGTGGTGTGTGTTTATATATTTCAGTCAGTGTGGATAGGAATCTTAGGGAGTATTAGTAATATCAGTAGTATCGGAACACAACACTCCGGCCGTGCAGGTATAGGAAAATAATCAACGATGGAATGGTGTAATGAAGCAGAGTTACTGTTAGGATGTCAACGTCGATTATTTTTCAGTAACAGCATGTTTTAAAACAGCGTTATTTTTTATTCCTTTTATAGTTTTAGAGTTTTTTGTGTGATTGTTGCGTCCAAAACTGCTGGATTTTGCTGCGACTTCTTTCAAAATTCAAGATGCAACTTGTTGAGTTTTTTGTGTTTTTTTTTTTGCAGGAAACTACTCGAATTAGCGAAATTGCAGTTGCACAAAATAGTTTTGGACGCTCTTTCGCACTGATGTTTGTTGGTAAATGAGACCTTTTAGCTGTACTCACGTTCAAAGCATGTGAATCAAAGAGGGCTTCGGCTGAATGCGCGTCGTGACGACGTCACATGACTTGTCTCGGCCCAAATTCTGGGGAAAATATGCGGTAATTTTGAAAAATTGCAAGCGCCTCCGAATATTGCGGCGTTTGCTTGATTTTGCGTTAATTTCTGCGATTGCGAAATCCTGGAGGGACTGGTAAAAGAACATGCCGTGGTTTTTAACGAGAGGGAATCAAAAACTGTAAAAGTGCAGCACAAATTGAAATCAAACCAATTTTTTTTTTTTTTCTAGAAGAATCTGAACTCTGGTTAACTGCTGGAACATTTTCACTGAATGGAGATTATGTAGAAGAATGATGTACTTTTGTGACACCTGATTGCAATAAACAATGTTTTTATATATATTATAAAGCTTTTCATATGGCTGATCCTCGTAATTACATTTAATGCTGTGGAACATCTGCAGAACACCTAAGTTAGTTCCTGTGAATTAATGTTTTTTTAAATTTTTATTTGACGTGTGTATTATTAATGTAAATCTCAGTTTCATTGCTGCTCTTATTCTCCAGGGTGTGCAATGAAATATGGAGTCTCTGTGAGGTGAAAGCAAGGATAATACATGCATTCCTGCAGGATTTTAAATGGCCTTTACGCAGCGCAGAGGCAGAGCTGAGCCCGCACCCGGGAGGGAGGAGATAAATTTAAGGAAAAACCACCAAAGGGGGGGGGAATCCGTCCAAGATAGCTGAGCTAGTTTTAACAAAAGAGCCTCAGAGCAGGAATTTTATGTGAGAATAATTCTCTCAGTGCTGAGCTCAGCCTGCACACACACACACACACACACACACACACACACACACACACACACACACACACACACACACACATGCGCGTTTATATTTTGTGAGGTAATTCCATTGACTGTGTAGTAACGTAGCGAAACCTTAACCTTAAAGAACCTTGAATACATCGCTTTGATCTTTCATGTGATTTTTTTTAAACAAAAGCCTCATGTTTCTTAATCTGTACCGGACAAAATAACTGATCTCAAAATCGTCACACATTTCTATAATCATTTTGCAATCTGGTCCTCACAAATGACTAAATGCAGGCGCGCACACACACACACACACACACACACACACACACACACACACACACACACACACACACACACACACACACACACAATTTGCAGTCATGGCTTCGAGTGCCGATGCAATGTGCGTTCCATATGGAACAAAGTCATATAATATTCCATGAATATCCAATCAGGATTTGCTTTGCTAACGGTTACCAGACGGAAAAGAATAATCCAGCCAGCGCAAACACTCGCACGACTTTGTGCTTTTATCATCAGCCAATGTACACTAAAATATATTTGTGTTTAGGACCACACCGGCTGTATATCCACCAGTCTTGAGATCTTTCTAAACCAAATCCTTGACTTCCTTTTGTAACTGGACCAGAGGTTTCCTGGTTTTTTTTCTTCTTCTTCCCGATGATCCTATCGCCTCGATCACCGTTTGAGTCTAAATCTGTAAAATATGTGAGTTCCTGACAGCTAAATTGATAGCCTCGTTTATTCGCTCTCTTGTGCTCAGCAGTCATATTTCCTGGTTGCCTAGCAACGAGCTTATGATGTGATTGTTTAGATGTGTATGTTTTTAGCACATCAGTAATAGTAATTAATGGGTGTGTCATTTTCATTGCACTCTCTCCTTACGTTTGGTCAGAATGTCACATTACACCGACGAGCCTCGCTTCACCATCGAGCAGATCGATTTGCTGCAGCGGCTGCGCGGGAGCGGCATGACCAAGCAGGAGACCCTGCACGCGCTGGACACATTGGAGCGCCTGGAGCGCGAGCACATGCAGAAGTTCGGCCCGCGCCACTCCTACGCAGGAGGGACTCGAGGAGGAGGAGGAGGAGGTGTCAACAGCCATGGCAGCTCCAGTTCTGTTGCTCCGTCCAGCACCGCTCCTATTTCGTCCTCATCTGCCAGTGTGGCCACGCAGACCGTTTTCCACGGCAGCACTCCGTCCCCGTCTCCAACCAGCTACGACACCTCTCCTCCCCCAACCATCACCGTGCCCATGGGCGTGGTGGCGCCAGCGGCTCAGAATGGCCGTGACGGCTTGGCGCCCGTCAGCAACGGGAAGCTCTCACCTCCCCAGTACCCGGTACCCGCTCGGGCCTTCGGCTTCGAACCTGTTGAGGAGGAAGTGGACATCGATGACCGGGTGGAGGAGCTCATGAGGTCACTATGATCATTCAATTAATAATGAATTATATTACGTTATTATTATTATTATTATTATTATTATTATTATTATTATTATTATTTCTCTTTTTAGAAAGGACAGTAATATAATTAAAGAGGAGATCAAGGCCTTCTTAGGGAGCCGGAGAATTTCGCAAGCCGTCGTTGCCCAAGTCACAGGTTGGTGCTCGTGACATGCTGCTCACTCACTTCTGAGTGCTTTTTTCACTGCACAGTGAAGTATGGCATCATTTATCAATTAACAAACAAATTCCACACAGGGGCCAATATTCTTTAGAATTGCACAGCTACAAAATGGCTGAATTGATTGGCGTGCTCGATAAAATGCCGTCCGTCTTGTGTGTTGCGCAGGCATCAGTCAGAGTCGGATCTCCCACTGGCTCCTGCAGCAGGGTTCCGATCTGAGTGAGCAGAAGAAGAGAGCCTTCTACCGGTGGTACCAGTTGGAGAAGACCACGCCCGGTAATGCCACACTCCACCCACACAGGCCCCCTACCTCCACCCTGCTGTCACTATACAGCTACCCGACCTATCTGTTATTAAAGCGCTCATATCAGAGCTGTGGCTTTTGGTTCACACTGGTGTGTGTGTGTGTGTGTGTGTGTGTGAGATTGTGATGGAGTGATAAAGATGGAGTAGGTGTAGTAACACAATTTATACATGTATATAAGCGTAAAGCAGCCCAGGCTATTGATTAAAATGCACTATACTGTCTGTCTAGTCACCCAAAATCTTCATACCTGCTTCAGACATTATTTTAAATAAAGTGGACTTCTAGTTTTTGGGTCAGTTCTGGTTTTAAATCATTAGAGTCATTTAAATCATTAGAAAAAAAATTGTGAAAGTAGACAAGTGTATGCAGTATGCACAGTGGAGATGATTCCACCATGAGTTCCAGAGCAACCAGCATGTTCTGTGTGCAGAGAACCACACAAACTGACCTACGCTGAGAGCTGTACAGCTAATACGCGGTCGTTTTTGTCGTCCCAGGAGCCACTCTGGCTATGAGACCCGCCCCCATGGCGATGGAGGACATTGTAGAGTGGCACCAGAGCGCTCCACCCATCAACTGCAGCCCGGGGAGTTTCCGTCTGCGCCGCGGCAGCCGCTTCACCTGGAGGAAAGAGTGTCTCGCCGTCATGGAGAGGTGAGGGTCGGAGAGTTTTAGTTTAGTGCTGTAACGCTCCTGATTCAGCGTTTAAGTAATTAACTATCGAGCTGAATCAGGTGTTTTACCTCAGGGACAGTACTCACTGCACCTGCCCAGTTTATTAACATACATGGCTCAGTGTTTTATTATTATTATTATTATTATTATTATTACTATAATTATATATGCTGCTTCAGTTACTTTAATGACAACCAGTATCCTGACGAGGCCAAGCGGGAGGAAATCTCCAATGCCTGCAATGCTGTGATACAAAAGCCAGGTGAGGCGACGCCTAATAGCAAAGCCAGCCTTTTATAAATGCAGGTCAAAGCCATGAAACTCATTTCTGAACCTCAACAACGTCTTTATGTTTAGGAAAGAAGCTTTCCGATCTAGAACGGGTCACATCTCTAAAAGTGTACAACTGGTTTGCTAACCGGCGAAAGGAGATTAAGAGAAGAGCCAATATAGGTAACGTTGAAGCCCTGTGGGTGGGTTTACAAAAACACGTCAGCTCTTCTCCTGTTCCTTCAGTAAAACCACAGCACTTTATCTTCTTTAAACGCAATACTCTAAAATTATTTAATTATTATTTAATTATTTTGAAGTAGTCATTTCCTTCTGTGAATTTATTGCTTAAAGGGGCAGTTTGTAATTTTTCCAATTCATGATTATATGATTTTAAAGATACCTAAGAAAAACACAGATTCACAGGGTTAGATTGGATTTGCAGTGGATTTGGCTAATTGTATTTCATTTTATTCAAGCCTTGGATTTTTCTGGCCTGGAAATGATGCCAGCCCCATTTTCCCTTAAAAGGCAATGCATTAGGAATATATAGTTTCAACAGAACAGCAAGGGAATATTTATATTATAGCGCTAAAAATTACAACCTGCTATTTTAATTTATGATATGTGGATGCTGTGCATCCGAGTCCACTCTGACCTCTGATATGTTATGGCAAGGTGTGTTTTTTTTCGAAGAAGCAGCAATCCTGGAGACTCATGGGATCGATGTGCAGAGTCCAGGCGGTCACTCCAACAGCGACGAGATTGACGGCAACGACTTCAGCGAGCCGGGCGCTGAGCCGGGTTTAGGGACGGTAAGGAGCGTATTTAACTCCGCTTTTAATAAATAATTACTCAACATTTCCAGGCTCCACTGTCCCAGTGTCTTTCCTTTTAACATCGAATATAAAAGACAAATTCAGGAACTGTTACAAAACTGTGATTGAATTTTTTTGTGTGAAAAGAGAGCAGTGGCCAGAGGTTTTGGTTTCAGCAGAGGGGATTTTTGTGTCGCCCCCCTTCCAGGTACACAGGACATGCCTAGAACTGGAACACAGTCTTTACTTACATTACATTACCACAATGTAGCTTTCAAGGCCTCATGATGGATCAAGTGTGACTTTTTCCACTGCACATTGTACCAGAATGCTTCACTTTTGAAAATGGCCTTCTAAACCTTGGACTTTCTTTTCCTCGTGAATTTGAACTCGGCCAATAAAAGATCAGATAAAACAGCTAATCAGACAAGTAAATCCAAGCTCTTCTGTTATCATTTTGGACTAACACTGTCTTTTCAACCATGAAGTCCTGACAACTCAAGTATCTTTTTTAAAGGTCTGTTGGTTCCTGCTTGGGCCACTTCCTGTCTTTGAAAGTGCAGTGGAAAAAGAAAAAAAAAACAAAACCCTAAAAGGCCACTCTTGCGTTTGTAGGTACCGACTTTGCTCTCTGGTTGGTTGGAGCATCCCATGGGGGCGGGGCTGGGCTCAAGCAGTGGGGGCGGGGCATCGAGCTGATTGGCTTCAGACTGACGGCTGTGTCCTGGTCTTGTCGCCCCTCCCCCACCAGGACGAGAGCACGGGGACGAGCGAGCACCAGGACCCCATCAGCCTGGCGGTGGAGATGGCGGCGGTCAATCACTCCATCCTGGCGCTGTCACAGCAGGGCAGGGGCGGCAACGACGTCAAGGCCGAGGTGCTGGATGACGACTGAGGACTCTTCCACACACACACACACACACACACACACACACACACACACACACACACACACACACACACACACACACACACACACAAACACAAACACTGTCACATTTACACACTGTATCTGTGAAAGGAGGAGACGGCACTGGGATGAGGAGGCGGGGAGTGATGTGACTTTAAGACTCGCTAGCTTTGCTAGTTTTTCAACTCAAACTTGTGCATCACCGTGCAATTTAAGCATTTTAATAACTGCATATGTTCAGATCAATTGTAATATTTTTGGGAATATAATACATATACGCTGTTTAGTCCTTTTCTTTGAAAGCCTTGAGGGAAACTAATACTCTTAATGCATGCTAGTCATGCTAGTTTAATTCCTCAGGCCTTCGTAAAAACAAACAGAGCCATCAATTTGGGAAAAGGGAAAATGCCGTGTCGTGACTCATGACCAAAGCTGAAGAGGAGTCAGTTAATCTCACGCCACCCCAATCGACGTTCCTCCTACAGCCATAATCTCTTTATTGTACTATTTAAACAGAGGTTCTGTTAAGTAGAAATGCACTACTGGTCGGATTCGGTCATTAAGATCACAAAAACGAGAAGTTAGTTACCTTTTAGCACCTTTAACTGTTCCTTTAACGCAGCCGGTTGTTATTTTCAGCGCCCTCTGCTGCCTGTCAATGAAATTACAGTTGCAGTGAAAACATTGACGTACCTCCTATTTGCCCTGCTCTGACTCCACCCCCTTTATTGAAACCTTGTAGGGAAAAAGGACAGTCGGAGGCGGAGCTAATTTCGATCCAGAAAGATTTAAACACAAGCCTGAAACGTAGAAACGACTGAAATTCATGGCAGTGTTGCAAATCAAGTTAGATGATTATTACACTATTACGCACTATAGTCGATGATTATTACAAGTACTAATTAAAAATAGCAAACTGCACCTTTTAAGGCTGAGTCGCACTAGCGCTTCGTCAGGAAAAAAAAAAGACATTTGCGATTTGCATCACAAATTTCTGGTGTGAATAAATTTTTTTTTTCAACTTTAGTTACATTTTCATGAACTTTGACATCCAAAATGGAGAAAGTGATTAGATTAGATAGTATAACCATCTTTTGCTTTTGTGTTTTTACATTCTCCCCGTCTCCTCCTCTGCTGTACATCACCTCCTGGCCTGACATAGTGGCCTCTTGCCGTCTAGCTGCCTGTAAACATGAATCTCCTCAGTAGTGAGATCTGGTCCTGAGATCACATGAGCCTTATCAATGATCATGTGCTTCATCGTCATCATCATCATCATCATCGACACTCGCCCAGGGTCTGCTACACGTCTTTAGGCTTCTTTAAAAGCAATCGGACAAATGCTGTTAACCGTACCATGTGTAACCTCATAGTATTCTGTATCAGGGTGCTGTACTCAACTCTAAAGAGTGTCGGGTTTAACACCGAGGCCCTGATTTACTGAGATTAACGCAGATAAAGTGGGCGTGGTTTTAGACATAAATAATATGTAAATTACGTTTTTGTGTGTCCAATATAAGGGTGATTATCTTTATCTTTTGTACCTTTAATACGCATGTTTTAATTCGGAAACTAACATGCAGTGGGCTTTCTCTCAGAGTGAGAAGGGCATACTCTCTCTCCCCTGTCAATCACGACGACACTACCCAATCCTGGGCGTCTGTGAGGTCATGTATGAGGAAGAGGCCGGATAACGTTTTCAGAAAGATGTAAAACTCTGTAGTCACGGTTACACTGTATATCATTTTAAGAAGCTTCTTAATCATTGAGATTCTAGATAAACCTTTTTTATTATTAAAAACTAGTGTACAGTCTAAAATTTACCTTCATCTGACCGACTTAAAACAGAATTCTGCAAATTTAATACCTGCTGTCCGGTTGTATTAATTTGCCCATGCAATCGCTGCTCCTGAAGTGGCTTTCAGGTTTAATAAATCACATTGTGGGTGCTAAATTAATCTGTTTGCATCGAGTCCGCTCTGCACTTTTACACAGAAATGGCCCAAAACTCGATATTAATTAAGGCGCACACAACTGAACGACACATGCTATTTTGTTCATTTGAAAGTCGCAGTCAGCTTGGATGTTTGTTTGTTTTTTATACACACGGAAACCTTTTAGTAAATCAGGGCCTGACTCTGTAGAAGCATCGAGCAGTGCTTGGACTGAAGGATGGACGCAGGCGAATGTTCAGAGTGTGTGCGGTCAGTGCGTGTAAACACGGTAATGTAACATGGCACATAAATAACGCCAGTGCACATTTGTCAGTTCAGATGGTTTCATCCAAATTATTGCTGGGCATCAAGAACAGCAGTGGAAAGGTCAGCAGCAAGAAATGTTAAAATAAATTTTTCAACTTAAAATTGTGGAAGTGGGGGGAAAAAAAAGAAAGAAAACGTTCACTAATTAAATGTGTTGGCACATATGTGTTTTCATAATCCTCGTTTTCAGGAAATAATTTCAGTTCTGCTGTTTGTATTTGCCTATTATTTTCTTTGCGTGTTCCTCTGGAGTATAAAGCTCCCTAAAAGTTCGCACTTTTTTGTTATCCTGTTAATTCAAGAAGCGTATTTCACTTTAGGGTTCAAATGTGAAATAAAAAAGCGGCATTTGACAATCTTTCATTTTCTCGAGATCACACTCGGTGTTCCGCTTTTTTCCTGTGTCAGCTTGAGCTGATGTTTTGCTGCAATTAATATTTATTTCACTACATTTGAAAGCGTTAGCGCTCGTCAACTCAAGTCCGACACCGATGACCTCTGATAGCAATCTCTTTATTCACGATCAGTCGAACGTCTAGCTGTCTTTGTGTTTAGATCCCACTCTTTACTGATGGTGTCCAGAGAGGAACCCAAACGGTACCAGAACCCAAATCCTCTGATCAGGGTGGACGAGTAGTTGGCAATTTGTTTGACGGGAAATCAGGAGCTTGACTGTCCTGTCGATCTGTCCATGTTCAATATGTGAATATATTAAAATATATATAAATATATATAAATATTATATGACGCAAATACTGTTGTATCAACTACAGATAGTTAAATCCTGTAACTCCTATTTCAGAATTTAGTGCCTTTTTTTGGACAGTAGACTGTTCAGTAATTAATATGTAGTATATGTATGCTTTATCACTTTTTTAAGACTTTTTTTTTTTTTTTAAACCTGTGTTTATTTTAGTACTGTATCTTCTAGAGAATAAAGTCTAAATCAATGACGAGCTCTGAATTGTGTTTTCCTGAATAAATAATAAATTGAACGGGAGTTATAACCAGTGTTTCTCCTGCCCTAACTCACCCAGTTCAACTCACCCAGTTCAAGTAGGAGAAATTAAGATGGAGGAAAATGGGAGTAAGAAAAAAAAAAAAAAAAAAAAAAAAGATAAGTATTAAGTGTGAAAGAAAGACAGAAAAAGAAAGGAAGAAAAGTGGTGTAATGGAAGGGAGGATTTAAAGAAAAAAAGAGACAAAAAGAAAAAAAAAAACGAAAAGCTAGAGGAAGGAAAGAAACAAACAAGATTAGAGAAACTGATCACTTTTGAGAAAGTTAGAAGGAAAGAAACAATAGAAAAAAGAAAGATCAGCAAGAAAGTGAAAGAAGTAACAAAATACGAGAGAACAAATTATTAGAAGAAAGAAAACTTAAGGAGGATCGAAAGAAGATGGGAACAAGAAAGACAGAAAAAGACTAGCCAATCCTGGGCATATGTGAGGTCATGTATGTGGAAGAGGGTGGATAGCGCTTTCAGATAGAACGAAAGAAAGTGAAAAAAGAAAAAAAAAAGCAAGAGAAAATAAATGTTAGAGGAAGTGACAAAAGATGAGAGAAATAGATTGCTTTAAAATGAAAACAAGAAAGAAGAGACCAAGTACAACAAAAAAGTTAGGAAAAAAAGAAAATATGAGAGAAAAAAATACCATTAAAGTTGTTTCTGGAAAGAAAGGAGCAAGAAAGAAAAAGAGTGACAAAAGATAAGAGAAATAAATCAAATAGTGTTTTCAGAAAGAAAGAACAAAAGAAAGAGTGAAAGAAGAAACCAAGTTACCAATAAAGAAGTAAGTGGAAAGAAGAAAAGAAAGAGAGAAAGAAAGAACAAAAAGATGAGAGAAATAGATCATTAAAAAAAGTTAAGAGTAAGAAAGAAAGAGAAAAGGTTGGAGAGGAAGAAACGGTGTGAGAAAAAAAATAGGGGGGAAAAACAAAGAAATAAAAAGAAAAGAACATTCTGGAGAACATTAAGAGTGACATCAGTGCTGGTGATTAATAAAGACAGTGAGACGCCGTCAGTTTGATAAATCGGTGTTTTTTATTTTTCCTTTCCACAGAGATTACTGTACAGTCGATATAAAAGAAATTATAAATGAATTATTATACATGATTACTCTTTGGATATCAGCATCAAATTACAAATAATTAAATTAATCCCAAACTTGTGCTCAGATTGGAGTCTCAGAATACACACACACACACACACACACACACACACACACACAAAAGGAGCTGAGAGTCGGTGTAGACAGCACACAGAGGTGGAAGAAACCATTTTCAGGGGGTGGGGGGGACAAAAGGAGCACCGGAGTCACCGAGCCCAGCTGGAACAGAGCTGAAAGGACACTTTGTGGTCGCTTTAATATATAATATATAATATTTAATATTGCTGAGGATCAGAGTCAGGTTTGAGGAAAGGTACACATCAGATATTAAAATGTACAAGAGATCACCACATCACGAACAGGTTATGAAACGAGATAACAGGAAATCAACAATAAATCTGTGATAATTGGTAAATTGCACTTTAGCGTTAAATCCTGGCAAAATATTTTGCGTCAGTAATACAGATGTCAGTAGCTGAAATGTTGGCCGGTTTTACACTGTACGATTTCAGCGCTCGGTAAAGATCACGCTTTACGAGAAATACAATTTAAAAATCTCATCCGAATTCTGAGTGCGTGTGATAACGTGTGCAATTCGTGACGGATTACACGATGAAGATCCTCCAACGATAGACCTGCGATTAAAGAGATTTACGATGTACGATGCTGTTAACGACAACAATCAGTGTGATGCTCGCATAAACACAAACGTTCAACGTAAACTTGAGGTACTTTGCTACTATGGTATTTTAGCTGTCGTGTGAGTTTGCTGTCCTCCTATTGGTGGGTTTTAGACAAGTGTTTTATGACGAAAATTTCTCACACTGACAGAACTTTGTCGTCGGCCATCTTTGGTTGCAGTGGAACCAAATCAACCGTGATATTGTGAACATCGCATTATACATTAAACGATTTTTGTCTGCAAAACCATGATGAAAATTGTACAGTTTAAACCCGGCGATTCTTTATTGTCTGCACTTGCGGGATAAAAATCTGTGAGGCTTCTCTGGAAACAAATCATTATTACACTCAACACAAGTCACATTTACAACACTGGATACGATAAAAGCGTCGCTGAAATAGTTTAGGATGTTAATCTGAGTTCTGTTAAATGCGTAATACTTATACAAAAACAACCCCAGTGTAGAGAGAGAGAAAGAGAGAAATCAATGAGACCATAATTTTATGAACATACAGGTTTTAGGACTACAAATCACAACAGACATGCTTACGACATTCATGCTACATGTACGAAACACATGATTAGACACTGCTGTAACATGTTGAGGGGCGGGGCCAAGCAGACGGCTACTGATCCCCGAAAGGGACGGGGCTTAGTCAAAAAGTTCTACAAGTTGCAGCCGCAAATGTTTAAACTCGTGTAAAATGGAAATGTGTGAACACAGTGAGTCGGGTACAAAGTAAATATGCAAGTTTTTATTTGACCATTTTACGAAATCTTTATTTGCAATTCATAAAATGACGATTTTTATTCATGCACCAGTAACCTCCGTACTCATCTCGCCGACATGTCTGCCAATCCGATCGGAGCAGCGCTATTCTCAGCAACTTGTGCGTAATTTTTCAAATATCTCGATGCACAAGGCACAGATATGATTACAAAAAATTATAAGATACATATCCGAGACAATTGTTTCGAAGACTTGCAATGTGCAAAGACAAGATGGAGAAGCCATGTCTAAAGACAGCGCGTGCGTGCACGCACACACACACACACACACACACACACACACACACACACACACACACACACACACACACACACACACACACACACACACAAAAACACAGTTCTATTAGTTAGAAGACTCTGGAGTTATCAAAGAAAAATTAAATCAGGAAAATAAATACTACTTTAAGGAAATCTTACCCCTTCCTGGGGACCTCTTGTCTCTTGTGAGTTAAAAAGATGATGGCTTTTTATTTCAGCACCGAGTCCTCTGTTAGATTTGAACTCTCTATAAAACGAGAAAAGACACCCACTGGGTGGGCTGGGATCTCATCTAAATCAAATGTGCAATGATTCCTACATTGAAAACTTTTATTAAAAAAAAAAAATTCCACAGCTATCTATAATCATTAAAATATACTTTAATAAAATCAATATTGCATTCGAATTAAGAAATCACATTAAATGGCCGTAACCCTGCGTTCACACTAACAAGCAACAAAGTGACATTTTAATCAAGATTTTCTCAATTATATGCAAATGCCGTATATCGAGAAATCCAAACAACCGGGTCACATGATTCCTCGGATGGACGTGTGGTTCGATGTTCCCGTTAAAAAAAAAAAAAAAAAAAAAAAAAAAAAAAGACTAGAAACTTTTAATCATGGTTTTGTTAGTGCGTTATTTTAATCTGCAGTTAACTAGTTAGCTTTAGAAGCTGTATATAAAAAGGTACTACTGTTTCTCTGACGCTGGACTGTGTGACGACATACAAGTGCCACGATCGGCTTGTCGTGTGCTAGTGTGAACGCAGGGTAAGGATTAAAATGCAATGGTATAACGCATCTTTCTGGTCTGCTCCCATGTGCAAGAACATTCATCCGTGCTCCTTCATATTGAAGTACGTGCATCTCTGACTTCGTAACGATGCAAAACATTTAATACTTTCTCTTGGAATGACTTTCGTTCCACTTATTCGCTTTACGCAAATGTATATAGTGTAGCCTTAGGCACTGCCTAGGCTTAGCCTTAGGAACTGGTCCGTCCTCTCATCTTCTTTGTGAAATTCAAAGCTCCTTGTGGAAGACTGAACTTTAGGAATTATCTCACACGGTCACGAGCCATTCTTAACTGGAGG
The DNA here is from genome assembly GCA_023630585.1 of Cranoglanis bouderius. Lineage (NCBI taxonomy): Eukaryota > Metazoa > Chordata > Actinopteri > Siluriformes > Cranoglanididae > Cranoglanis > Cranoglanis bouderius. The sequence goes on along the minus strand of CM042548.1, from coordinate 14,178,830 downwards.
TTTATCCTCATGAATTCCAGTGCAACGTTAAAACCTCTTGTATCCCAGTTCAACTTATCCGTTCTCTTAAATCACTCAGATCTACGCGCTACATGCTCTGAGGTATGTAGTGGCCTTCCCCCCCATATGAGCTACAGACTTTTCTCCCAACGCAATACCATCTTTTTCTTACTCTCCCACATGCAGTAAATACAGCACATCGCATTGAAAATGCAACTTCCTGTCTTTAGGCCTATTCATACTAAACACGATGCACCATGAAAGTGTAAAAGAGTTGGAAATTATTTATTTCCAACACAACGATCCCTAGCAGCGGTCGCCCGTACGTTTACTTATAGAATTAGATTGATCTAATTTATCTAATCTATTAGATTAGACAATCTATTGAAGCAAGATCTGAGCTAAAATAATGCCGTAGCCATAACCTTGCACTTGCTTTTACCACTGATACGTTTTATTTTTAAAATAAGCATCATACAGCTCTAACATCAGCGATGAACCTTTCAGTATGACGTTGATAACGTGAAATGCCTAAAATCATCTAAAAACCGCAGAAATGAAGCTTTAAAAAGCACATAACGCATCACGCATAAAATTCGTGTTGGGTGTGAATAGGCCTTTAAAATAGCAAACCTAGTATTATTTATATATCTATATAATATATATATAAATATATACTATATGCATAAACCACACTTTTGGCATCTTCTGATGCAGAACCTGCTTTCTCTTACATCAGACACAACCGTTATATCTGACCGATCCCTGAGATCAGACCACGTGCTGACAGAAGGCTTTCTCACTAGTGTTAAAGAGGAATAAGGGATGACTTTTATAAAAAAAAATAAAATAAAATTAAAAAAAATTTAAAACCTGAATCACAAAGGCACGTTCGGGATTCTCGGCACAGATTATTGACTAAAGGGGTAGGAAGATTAATCATGCATAATCAGGGAGAGAATCAGGGCAGGATAAAATCGACCATTTGACCCCAGAGAACAGGGTTCCTCGTTATAATCGAGTTTCGACTCGCACAGTTTATTCAGTGTTGAGATGTGACGTCACGCAAGCAGGTAAGCTGGTGTAGAGGTGAGAACCAGGGAACGCCGTAGCTCCTGCGTGTAGAACGGAGCACCAGGGTTATACAGCACAAGTGCATGAATTTGATTCTGTCCTCGTACTCGTGAAGGAATGGCATTTAGTTGCTCCAGGATTTGCGGTTCTCTGCTTTCTGATTGGTCAGGCCTGAATCCGCCTTGACCTGTAGGAACTCGCCGCTACGCCGGTTCTCCGCGTGCCGTCTGGACACGTTGCGCCGGCTCACTCGGTCCAGCCGGACGAGGACTCCGTAACCGGGGTTACATCGGAAATACTGACGGCCCCCTACTGTACCATCGTTTTTACCTGGCAGGAGGAAAAACAAATCAAAACAATGTCACTTAAGTTCTTCTTTAAGAACCAGAGAGATCAGGGAGCAGGCTTTAACTTTAAAACCTGGCAATATATACCACAGTTATGAGGATTTTGTTCATCGCTAAGTTCCTGGGGTTTTCTAATGTTACGATAGATTCTAAATATATGTAAGAAAACTCTAACCCTAAACCTACTCCAGTAGGCCTGGGGGATATTACGATATAATATCGATATCTTCATAAATTATGTCACAACATGCTTTTCTGAAATATCATGGATATCTTTTAATAATTTTTTCAATTAAAAAAATCATTTAATTACAAACTGACTGAAGTGATGTTTAAAAAGTTTGTGCTTAATCTCTGACATTGTAAAAATTATTTTTTCCCTTTTCTTTTTGTCAATTTCTTCTCCAATATTTATTTATTTATTATTTTTAATATAAATAATAATAATAAAATACATTTATTTTTGTAGACATTAAAAGCATCATCGTACAGTTCGGGAATCCTGATATGATATTTGTGTCATACTGCCCAGGATATTAGTGTGTAAGTAAATATTACACACTGTGTGACTGACCTGCGGGCGTGTCGAGCTCCACGCCGACCCAGATGCCTTCTGAGAAGTCCGTGTGCCCGACGTAACGCACTGTGCCACACTTACTATTGGCCACCATGACGCTTTCTCCAACTCTGAGCCAGTGAGGGATTTCAGCGCCTCTGCTCGTTTCGTCAGAGCTGCCCTCCGCCCTGCCTCTTTCTCCTTTCTCCATCTCAGGCAGGATGGGGCTGAACGACTTGAGGTTCGAGGCTTTGACCCTCTGGAGGGAGAACGCGTAATCTGTAGCAGCTTTAGGTACTACAGGAGGGACGGTTACTAGTTTTGCTTCGGAGTTAGAACAGGGAATGCCGTTCCGAGGCGCCGAAGGCTGTAGGTCTTTGGGGTTCTGGTTCTGCCGAGGTTCCTCGTCGCGTTTTAGGCCAGGAGGAACGAAGGCATCCTCACACTCGTCAGCACCCCGCCGGGATGTATCGTAGGTGTTGGGGCTTGGCGTAAGGTCCCCGGACGCAGCAGAGACATCAGAGAGGGTTGCAGTGGAGACGCTGGTGGAGAAATAACCACTGGAAGCTTCACTGATGGGGCTGAGGGGTAGCTCATGTGAGTCCTGCATGGAGGAGGTGGACACATCAGGGCTGTCTGAGGGTTTTTCAGAGCCAGGACTCCTCCCAATCACTGGCACCTGAGGGAAGGCATGAATAACACCACAGAATAACTCAACACCGCTCATCACACATTTTACTCCCATCTAGGGTTGAGGAACTCACCGGTTCACCTCGAACTCTGCTTTCATCTGGGCTGCTGCTAGTTTGCATCATGATACGAGGCACGTGCTGGAAGGATGGACGAAAAGTTACTTTCTTACACCTTTTTTTGTTGTCATGGAATAACGTTATTCAGGTTTTGCAGATGGACTGTGCAGGAGCAAATTATTCTGTTGCTCTTGGAGCATCAGTGGTGTCAACATTGCTAACAAGAAAATCCTAGCAGGCAGAGAGGGGAAAAAAAAAACTGTGACGAACATTAGACCGCTTTTCTAACGTGAGAATTTTATTCGTGTTTGCTCTGACCGTGACTTTAGATGGAAAAGCATAAAAGCCTAGTTTTGAGGTGTCTGTCGTAGCAAGGGGTCAAAATAATAAACGCTACGGCTAAACAGGGACTATGCATTTCATTCCGCTACTAAATTAACGTCCTATCTATATTTAAACCATCCTTGTATTTTGACAGGTTTGTCTAAGAGATGAATCACTAAAATCACTCGGATATTAAAAACTTGACAAACACACGCTAGTTTACGCTAGCTAGCTACCCGAGATGCCATAATCCTTGGCTCATTTTATTAATGATAAAAGTATACAGATATTCCTCTATACATTTTTAGTCTAAAATGGCACACTCTGAGTACTTTAAATGAGCAGAAAGACCAAAGGTTTGTCTCAATGTATGTGAAGAAGTGCATTTATTAAAATGTAAAAAAAAAAAAAAAAAAAAAAAAAAAGAAGAGGGAAAAAAAAAAAAAAGCAAGAAAGCGATAAGGTTGCATACCTGTTGCGATTGCGGAGAGGGACGCAGGTCCTTCTTGTCTTCACGAGCGGGGAAAAGGGATTTGAGTAGCTTGGGCATCTGAGGGACGAGGGCCTTGACTGGGGAGAGATAAGAAGCAGCAAGCCCTGAAAGGCCTGAGGGGAGGTCGGGGAAGAGACGGAGGAGGAGGAGGAGGAGGAGGAGAGGAACACAGAGAAGGAAGAGACGGTGACAGGGAAACAAGGACGGACACGATGGAGGCAGACGGGGAAGAGTGCGAGAAGTTGAAGGCCACATTGACATGTAGTTGGACACGACAAAAATATGGGAAATGGGAAGCCATATAGTGAGAATCTCTTTGTACGGCGACAGGAAGTAAAACGCTTATTTATGTCACGTATTCATAAAAGTTCATTCAAAGTGAATCGCATCAGCTGGATCGACTGTGTGCCTCGTGATATTCTTTTTAAGGGGGGAAAAGGCGGGGCCAATTTCAGGGTCAGAAATAAAGAAACTAGCCAGATGTGTGTGAAAATATTGTGAATCAAAGTTTTCAAGGCTTCTTTAAAAATATATGAATCACATTATTACACGTCTAGAAACATTTTTTAGATCCCTCAAACAGCAAAAACATTTTACTTTAGTGCGAAAGTACTGATTTTCCCTCAGTGTATGCCTAGATAAGATTAAACCTTGATTATAAATTTATAATCAAGTTTACAAAAGTTGTGGTCAAAGAACCCCCAAGTATTTTAAAATTCAAATTATTCAGATACATTGCTCTTAAATATTGTGTAAATAACATGCATCAGCAACACATAATAGAGTGTACAGTCAATCTAATACAGCACCGTATATTAGATTAAGAGAAAATAGAAGCTGTAAAGCAGAGGAAGAGTCTGTGATGGAGATGAAGTGACACGTGGTAACAGAGTGCTTGTGAGGAGAAAGGCATGGCCGGTTTACCTTGCTCTGGATCCTGGGTTTGGGGTGGGCTCTGCCCCTGTGGTGGTGGCGTGGGTTCTCTGGTGGGCCGAGGCAGCGTGCGGCTGAACTGCGGAGCCGTCAGGAAGATGTCCTGCTGACTTTCCCATCGATTCTTCACAAAAAAAAAACAACAACAACAACAAAAAAAACGAGAGTTTTTAGACTTGTAGAATTGCACACCATCGTAAGGAAAACAGGAGGTACAGTTTGCTCACCTTGTTGTCCTCCAGGCTCGAGTTTAGAGACAAATCCTGTCTGCTCCCAGACAGCTATTGGAAAAAAGATACACGTCACTATAAAAATTTGCATAATACTGTATGCGTTAGCATTAACATCCAAATATTTTTCTGTGTCACCCATCCCAAACTCTGGTGCGTACACAACTCTCGTGAGAACATTTAATTTGAATTGTTCTTGCTATACTCACAAGTGTGCTTACCCTGTGCACACTGGGCGAGCTGAGACTCCGTCTGCTTCCCTTCCCTTTACCGGCCAAGTGCTCCTTCACAGCCACCTCCTGAAAACACAAAACCATCATGAGAGATCCAGCAGCACTGAGAATCACCATCACAGATCTGTACTAACATCTGTCAATTAAACATGATTAACTCCCAATCGTTTATCTAAATCCAGCTGATGAATCTTGAGAAGTAATTGACCTGTCTAAGGCGATCTAGCGTGAGGATGTTTTCCACAGCAAGGACACTGCGCAGGTATTTCTCTATGGCCGCCTCGTTGTCTGTTGATTTGGGGTTCTCTGTGTTGGCAGCCATCCGGGCAAGCATCTCCCTGTCCTCGGAGCTCTGAGCATCCTGAATATTAACACAATTGTATATGGCATAAATAACATGCAAGTTCATAGTGCAGTAACCCACAGCGTGCAGGTTTTTCCATATTGCGTATAAGTCTAGCATTAGTGCGCACTCGCTTACCCCTGGGATATTGGACACAACCTCGAAGGTCACCCCGCAACCAGGCACGGTGCTCCGTGTAGACATTCTCTTTAGGAAGTTCTGGGCAAAACCCTGCAGACCCACAGACAAACACGTATAGCAAAAAGAACATTAGATTACCACAATTTTCTGGGTATGAGCTTCAGAATCGTGAAGGTTATTGGCTCTCTATAATGTAAAGTGAGAATTCTTAATTAAAAGAGAAATCAAGAGTGCGCTTCAACCTGTCGTCCGGTGAGATTCACGCAGATGCGTTTGCGCAGAACGAGCTGCATCTCTGCCGGGTGGCTGAGCTGCACCACGGTGCGTACGGTCAGGTAGACCCTCTGGTCTGGAGCGCCACCACGACTCAGCTGAGGACACTCGTGAACTGTGGAGTCCCAGGAGGCCTCGGCTTTCACCTGCAGCAAAACAGAAGGAATCAGGGTTAGCGCTGGTGAGCTCAAGTTAAGCGTGTCACTCATAGTTCCCTGAAGTGTTGGTACTTGTTTAATTGAGAGTGTTATATCAGTGTCAGAGAGTTCTCTGATTGGCTGTTCAATCGAGTAGGCTAAAAAAAATTAAATAAAAAAAAAAAAACGATCAGTAACTCGCCATTATTATTATTATTATTATTAAATCATTATGGTTGAGCCTCAAAGGCATAAAACTGTTATTGTTACTTTACACACAGACACAGAGCCCTAAATGTGGATCCCTCACCTCTCCATCGTAGTGCTTGACGATCTGCAGATCAAAGAAGTCGTCCTCGTCCTCTTCACTCAGCATGGCATCCCAGCCACCGGCTTCCAGGCTCTCTAGGTTTTCTTGGGAGTTAAAATCATCAGCTGAAGTGGAGACAAAAACGAATGGAAAGAAAGAAAAGAAAAATATTGGTTATATGGGGTTTTTAAACAGCGACCAAAACTGGAGTTCTGGCATTTCTAACGCGTTCGAGTTAACATACCACTCAGGTCAAGGAAGAGGACTGGAATGTGAGTTTCCATCCCAGGCACTGGTACCCTGCCAAAACAAAAATATCAACATGGCAGTATCCAAACATGTAATTTTAAACCATGATACATTACTTAACCTTTTGAACCCCAAAGAAAGTGTTAATGGTGTAGGAAATGGTCTATGAATTTACATATTTTTTGCTTATCATGATCTGAGAGATTTATTTGTATCACTTCATCAGCAAATAGACTGCAGAATGGATAACAGGATGCATTAAGTGTCATTATGAATAATAACAACAGCAGAACACATTAAGTATTAAAAACTCTAAAGCCTCACCACTCTGCAGGAGCTCCCGGGATGCCGCTACCAGCAGAGGGCACCATCACTGCATTCCTCTCCTCGGTGAGAGTCAGACGGCACTCGAGCAGCTGAGCCTCACGTTCCATATCGTCCTCCGACTTATCTGATCACATTTCACCAGATTAATGTCTGATATGCAGCTCAATATCAGTCTCTTCAATCTGAATTTTAAAGTACTTTCCTCAATACTGCCATTTTATCAATTCCAAATCCAGACGATCCGTCTGATTCGTCTAAAATATATCCAGAATATTTTAACCACTATTTTCCTTTTTATGTTAAATGTCAAACTTGACTCTGCACTCCAGATTTTCTTATTTTTATTTGATTTCTGTCAGCAAACAAGCCTGAAAGGTTTAACAAACATATTTTCACATTATCCGCCTTCAAATGGTTCATCCCTAAAGTCAGGACCCACTCTGGCTCAGATCTTGAAATTTTTTTAATGTTTTGAACTGAAACAGATCAGGAGCGCACAGCAGCAGGGATAACGCTACCTGTTTTGCTGACCAGACTCTGGAGATGCTCGTCCAGGTATTGCTGTCTCTTAGTGAGAGCGGCCAGCCACTGGTGTCTCAGCCTCTCCAAGTCTCGCTCCTGTGATCGAACAGTTAATTATTAACCTCGCCAGAGGAAGCAGACTCAATAAAAGTTTATTATTGCAAACCGCCGTACCTGATAACTGTCCATTTCATCCCCTTCCGGCTACAAAATAAGAAAACGACCCATTAAGCCATCGTAAACGACTTGGCAGCCATTTGGAACAAAAGTCTCTGCTAAATGAGTAAACGGAATTTTCCTTGGAAGTAAATAAGGTTTTGTATTGCACCTGTTGTGAGTCATTGCCTTTAGCGGGGCGAACCTGTCTGATCTCCACACACCCGATGGACACGCCCAGGATGATCTCGGCTATCAGTGGCATAGTGCCAGAGTCCTGCACCGAACACACTTCCACCTGCACCCGCCGAGACTGACCCTGCAACATACACAACAAATACAACACTTTTACATGGAGTAAATTAAGAAAGTTTAAAGACGTTTCAACATTCCTTAAATTTTTTTTTTTTATTATTATTTATATATATATACACACACACATATATATATACATATATATACACACACACATATATATATACATATATATACATACAGGTGCATCTCAATAAATTAGAATGTCGTGGAAAAGTTCGTTTATTTCAGTAATTCAACTCAAATTGTGAAACTCGTGTATTAAATAAATTCAATGCCACAGACTGAAGTAGTTTAAGTCTTTGGTTCTTTTAATTGTGATGATTTTGGCTCACATTTAACAAAAACCCACCAATTCACTATCTCAACAAATTAGAATATGGTGACATGCCAATCAGCTAATCAACTCAAAACACCTGCAAAGGTTTCTTGAGCCTTCAAAATGGTCTCTCAGTTTGGTTCACTAGGTAAGCCACAAACATTCATTGCCAAAGAAGCTGGCTGTTCACAGAGTGCTGCATACAAGCATGTTAACAGAAAGTTGAGTGGAAGGAAAAATTGTGGAAGAAAAAGATGCACAACCAACCGAGAGAACCGCAGCCTTATGAGGATTGTCAAGCAAAATCGATTCAAGAATTTGAATGAACTTCACAAGGAATGGACTGAGGCTGGGGTCAAGGCATCAAGAGCCACCACACACAGACATGTCAAGGAATTTGGCTACAGTTGTCGTATTCCTCTTGTTAAGCCACTCCTGAACCACAGACAACGTCAGAGGCGTCTTACCTGGGCTAACGAGAAGAAGAACTGGACTGTTGCCCAGTGGTCCAAAGTCCTCTTTTCAGATGAGAGCAAGTTTTGTATTTCATTTGGAAACCAAGGTCCTAGAGTCTGGAGGAAGGGTGGAGAAGCTCATAGCCCAAGTTGCTTGAAGTCCAGTGTTCAGTTTCCACAGTCTGTGATGATTTGGGGTGTAATGTCATCTGCTGGTGTTGGTCCATTGTGTTTTTTGAAAACCAAAGTCACTGCACCCGTTTACCAAGAAATGTTGGAGCAATTCATGCTTCCTTCTGCTGACCAGCATTTTGAAGATGCTGATTTCATTTTCCAGCAGGATTTGGCACCTGCCCACTCTGCCAAAAGCACCAAAAGTTGGTTAAATGACCATGGTGTTGGTGTGCTTGACTGGCCAGCAAACTCACCAGACTTGAACCCCATAGAGAATCTATGGGGTATTGTCAAGAGGAAAATGAGAAACAAGAGACCAAAAAATGCAGATGTGCTGAAGGCCACTGTCAAAGAAACCTGGGCTTCCATACCACCTCAGCAGTGCCACAAACTGATCACCTCCATGCCACGCCGAATTGAGGCAGCAATTAAAGCAAAAGGAGCCCCTACCAAGTATTGAGTACATGTACAGTAAATGAACATACTTTCCAGAAGGCCAACAATTCACTAATAATGTTTTTTTTATTGGTCTTATGAAGTATTCTAATTTGTTGAGATAGTGAATTGGTGGGTTTTTGTTAAACGTGAGCCAAAATCATCACAATTAAAAGAACCAAAGACTTAAACTACTTCAGTCTGTGTGCATTGAATTTATTTAATACACGAGTTTCACAATTTGAGTTGAATTACTGAAATAAATGAACTTTTCCACGACATTCTAATTTATTGAGATGCACCTGTATATACACATATACACACACACACACACACATATATATATATATATATATATATATATATATATATATATATATATATATATATATATATATATATATATATATATATATATATATATATATATATATATATATATATATATATATATACACATACACACACATATACACATATATACATACATACATATATATATATGTAAAGGACGGCATGGTACACAGAAACATTAAGCCCAGAACTGAGGTTATCATTATGGTATCATAATGGTATCACTATAGTTTTACAGGTTTGGCTTCTTTTATTTAAAAAAAAAAAAAAGAAAAAAAAGAAAAAAAAGTGTCACTTGTGACAAAAGCTAGCTAGTTTACTAACATTTAGCTATTAGAAATGGCAAGAGGAAATTTGCATAATTCTGCATATTCATAAGTCTGGGCACTTTTAAAAATTATGAAGATATAGATCTTTCTTGGGCATTTAAAAAGTTTAAAATGGCATGTTCAGGGGTTAATGTCACCTGTCGCAGCTGAAAGATGCCCCCTGTGCGAACATCTCCGGCTGACACCACCTCCACGGGCATGTACTCCCCGTTCTCATTCAGCTCCAGGATCTGCACCCACATCTCCAGCTTTCGCGTCACCTCACTCCATCTGGGCCGGGGTGAAAGGCACGTACGTAACTGATGCACACGCACTTTCTGATGCACTCAAGTGGATTAATAAGGATGCACTGTGCTGCATTGTGTTGCATGCTTTTGTGTATTGTACTGGTCTGTATTGTATGGTATGCACAAAAAAAAAATCGTTGCCCCGAGCCAGAGGAGCTAGAGAATGCCACAAAATATGAATCACTGGAGTGTAAACTTATCCGAGGCTGCTCTTCTGTGTGGGTGGTTTGTGTACCGTGTGTTATATCAGAGGAAGTGGTTTTCATTGTGGCTCACCTGTCACGCAGTGTGCGAGTCTTGGCCTGAATAATGCTGAGGTCCCACAGGGCCAGGTTCCTGCCTGGATCAGCTTGCCTGTGGCCATATACCTCAATAGCCAGCGCTCCTTCGGTTAGATACTCGATGAAATCCTCTGTTACTGCCACGGCCAGCTCCTAACACACAAAAAACACACGCACAGACACATGATTAGAAATATATCCATAGATGCATTTCCACAGAAATTATATAACCTTCTGATGAACTAAAGGGTTGCAGATCTATTCAGAACAAAAATTCAGGAAAAAAGTGGTTTGTTGTTATTTTGTTGATTAGTTTTCTATAACAGCAGCTCTGATAGTAGTGCAGCTGCAAATCACAGGTTTATATTAATGTGCTCAATTCTTGCATCTGCAGTCTAGTTTTGATTCATTACGTATTTAAAAAAAAAAATTGTAGAACCATCATTTCACACCACCAAAGATAAATCACACGTTACTTATTAATTGTTAGTTACAAATTTATTTTAAATGGTATGTAAGAGACTATTTGACCAATAGACACTTTTCAGTAAAGCAACCTAAACCTGAAACGTACCTACTCTGGTTTTAGGAACTTTGGCCTAGGAACTTAAACTCAGCCTGGTTCCTTTTTTTGGAGGAAAAGCAGCTAAAATTTCCTGAAAATGTTCCTGTAATTGTTCAACTGCTGTTGTCTTACTTTCTCTTTGTGCTAGCGTGTAATCAGGATGATTAATAATTATACTAAATTATAAGAAATTTTTTTAAATTTGTGCATCCATTCACTTTCATGTTTTTCTCATGCTTTTTCCTCCACGTTGCATCATAAACCCAGCATCAAGTTTCAACACGATTCCAATTATCATTCACCCACGAGGGATCTCCTTTTTCAAGCCAGACCTGTTGGTGATGTTTTCGATGAGAAAGAGCACGGTAACAGATTCGCTGATTGGTGTAAACTGATTCTCACCTTGCAGCTGTCGAAAACCACCATGCAGTGAGGGTCTTTGCTGCTGGGAGACGAGGCAGACGGGTCTACCTCGGGAGCCACGATGATGGGCTCGGCCTGGTCCCAGAACGAGTACTGACAGAAAACGAAGTTGGACAGGTACTGGGGAAGGCCTGTAGCCTGCAGGATCTTAATCTGTTAGAGAAACAGGAATGGAGGGGAAAAAAATCTCATCGAGAGCAAAAAAAACATAAACAAACTAAACACATAGATATGTCGAGAATATATAAAGCCACTCAGGTAAGAGAGGTCAGTTACACTGATTAACTACTCAGACTTTAAAGGCGCAGTCTGGCCAAAAATAAGCTGCACACAATTATCAATTTTCTATTAAAGTTCTGTGTAAATGTTTTCATGTCCAAATCAAACTAAAAACTCAGAGCTGAAAATCACTAAAAGATGACAGAGAGCCTTCGCAGTGCGATGTGTGCTAAATCTTCCAGTAATGCAGTTTAGTCATTACAGCATGTCAGCTACCGTAGACACACAAACAAATGCTTCCTCTTTTTATAGGGCGCCATTACTTTCCACCTAATTGAACAGCTAGTCTTATTTGTTTTGGAACAGTCATTAACAAAGTAATAAACTACCTTTACGGTCATTAATACGAAACAAAAAATGTTCATTAATTGAAATAAATATGCGATTTTAACTTGAGAGAGTAACCCGTATATATAAACTTTCAGGAAATCATTACTAATTATATGACTTTGAGTCAATCAGTGGAGGATTACATTAGTGAGTCTCCATACATGTAAAATTTACACAAGCTCAGGGTGAGCGTAGGACTCAATTAATACCACATTGCTTGTGTAAATGTATCTATGGACAATTTATGAATACATCTGTTTTTATCCTGCTTACTAAATGTCCCCTAATCAACCGAAACACTTCCGGTCTTTTCTTTTGTACAGAAGCTATGAAGATAATGAATCTCATATCACAATGTTCCTTTAATGCCTACCATACAGACGAGCTTGCGCTCAAGCGGATCTCCCTCAGGGCTGCTGTCCCCGTCTTCCCCTCCAGCCATGCCGTCCTCTACACCTCCAGCGACACGCACTAGCTCGACATGCAGCCGTCCTGCCACCTGAAACACACACACACATACGTACATACATATATATACACACATACATATATATATACACACACACACACACACACACACACATATATATATATATATATATATATATATATATACATATACATATATACATACATATATATATATACATATATATATATATACATATATATATATATACATACATATATATATATACATACATATATATATATACATACATATATATATATACATACATATATATATATACATACATATATATATATATACATATATATATATACATACATACATATATATATATATATATATATATATATATATATATATATATATATATATATATATATATATATATATGTATGTATATATATACACACATATACATATATATATACATATACACACATATACATATACACACACACACACACACACACACTCGGCCAATAGATTCATCAATATCATTAATAATAATAATAATAAAATAATTCTGCGCTCTCAGTGTAATTGCACCTCTCCTTTCTGGTTAATAATGGGCACAGCGTACTGCAGCTTCACGTCATAAAACAAACAGGACAGGAAGATGTTAGCCACTCCGATCAGACTGTGATTGACTTGCTCGTCGAAGAAAGGGTCTGCTCTTTTAAAGTACGAATGCATCACCTGCGAGGTATACGAGAGAACTATGATTAAAATGACGTCGCTGAGATACCGAGGATATTCCTGTTGTAAAGGACGTACGGGATTATCCTCGTCGTAGTCCTTCCACTCCTGATAGAGCTCCCTCATGTCCACCAGTCTGTTCTCCATCTTCTCCAGAGCCCAGATCTGCTTGCCTTTACCTTTCCGCCTCACCTGGATGGCAGGTTCACTCAGCACAGCGTCACGCTACGAGGACACAAACAGAGAAGATGTAGTATGGCATGGTGTGGTATGGTGTGTGTGTGTGCATCTGTGTTATGAAATGTGTGTGGCATTCTGTGAAAATGTGAGGATGTCGCTGCGGCTGTATTTGGAGAATATGGTTTTTCTGTATCTGTGACGAATTTGTACTTTAAGAAACCAGAATTCACCAAAACGACATGAAAACAGTCACATCCAAAACAGTAAAGATGTCTGCAACCTTGCTAACTAAGTGTAAATAGTGTACTTTTACATTTCTAACCTTTAACGCATATAATGTATGTTATTCCAATGTCAGAGTGTAACCAAGCATTCACACTAGCAAGGGATTAGCAGTTAATGTGGCTCCAAGCATACCACGTTCCAAGTTATTGGTGTGGCATGTCCAGCTGCTCATAAGAACTGTGTTACTTTTGTTTGTGTGTCACTAAATAGGAACCAACTGCAGGAAGGAACTAAAGAAAGAGTTGAGAAGGACATCAGACAACTCCAAGGTTCTTGCCCTTTCCTGAAGGAAAAAAAAAATTCCTGACCGTTTCAAGAACTTTCTACATTATGTAGTTTTGTAAAAGGAAATAATATGATGTGATTTACATTAGGGGAGGCTGTGTTAGTGAAGAGAATATGCAAATACCTAAAGACAGCATATTTTAAAACCTTACTTTTAAAAACCCTCTCTGAAATTGCATACTTTAAATTTCCATACTTTCCAGACTAGAACAAGTACCCTGGATTTACTTTCCTGATTTGTTACTTTACCTACAACTAATCTGAATAAAATGAGATCTCAGCTCTAATATCGCCTACCTTATTCCCCGGAAATCCACAGGAAGTGAATCATCCGTCACTGTGATGCTTGCTATTGTGAGGGTAGGGATAATCCCTGCACACTCAGCATGGTTGAGTTACCTTCCTGTTGGCGTTGAGGTTAGCGGCAGGAATCTGCAGAGTGACTCTGTACTCGGTTTTCTTGTCCAGTTCCTCTGCGATGAAGCTTGCCTCCTGCACCAGCAGGTTGGCTTTTACGATCTGTTCCCGAAGTTTCCGCAAACTCCGTGTCAGCACCGCCTCCCTGCAGCCGTTGATATTGACCGAATTGACAAATATATGAGCGTGATTCCTTCCTGTCCATTCTCATTCAGGTCTTAACTGTGACTGTGAGGTCAAATCATTTTCAGGAAGAAAGCTACAACATTCATAAAGCCCTAAAGGTTACACTGCACAACTGTCGAATTATAACTACGATTCTGGACGCATGCGTCAGTGTTGAACCAAACTCTATAGTCTAGTAGTGAATAATAGCTAATGACTAAATTATGAAGAGACAAAAATCATAATGTGTGGTTTAAAAATCAAAAATAGTGACGCGTCAACATATAAACTAATTTTATAATCGTATTATTAAGATAGAGATTCCAAGCCATATCAGTAACCTCTAAAACAACTAAAGAGTGTGTAGTTGAGTCTGCATATAATGCATGTTTCTGCATATAAAAACAAAAAAGGCTTAATGATACTTCGGTATACACTTTACCTTTCCTCACTCCACTGGCGCAAACGAGAAGACGACGACGCCCCGCCCAGGCTGAGTCTCTCCATGCTGCGATAGTGCTGCTGGGTCTGTGTGCTCTGCCGTTCAGGGGTGAGCCGCCTGCGCAGCTGCTGCAGCTCCTGCTCATACATCAGCCGCTGGCGCTCCAGGGCTGTGCGCTTCTCCTCCTCATGCTGTCGCTCCAGACTCTGCAGCACGGCCTGCATGGGATCTGAGAGAGAGAGAGAGAGAGAGAGAGAGAGAGAGAGAGAGAGAGAGAGAGAGAGAGAGAGAGAGAGAGAGAGAGAGAGAGAGAGAGAGAGAGAGAGAGAGAGAGAGAGAGAGAGAGAGTGTTGAAAGGCTACGGAAACTCAAATAGCCACTCTTTATAACCGTAGTAAGCAGAAAAGCATCTCAGAATG
>CM042548.1:14156026-14158526 GCA_023630585.1 Cranoglanis bouderius | reverse complement strand
GGTTGACGATGCTCTTGGCGCGGTCGGCGTAGCGCAGTGTGGACAGGGTCTCGTCATAGTTATCGGCGGCCGGACTCACTGTGGCCACCATGGCGGTCCGACTGTTTCCTCCTAAACTGTCCTGGGGTTAGAGGAAAGTGATTCAATGATACACAGAACTTTTCTGAAAATTTACAGGACTTAAAAGTGAAAACTCTAATGAAATCAAAAATGATTCAACCCTGATGCTTAAGGGTACTTAAGATATTTTCAATATCTTTTACACATAGCACTGCGTGACTCTATAGTATACAGTTGTGGATGAGTAATGACTCATAATTGCACTATTTGGTTTCACCCAGAAGAGGATGGGCTCCCTTTTTAGGTTCCTCTTCCTCATGTTGTCTCAGAGTGCTTTCCCTTGCCTCAGTCACCTCTGGTTTGCTCATTAGGGTCAAAGATAAATCTATATACAGATTTCTGTGACAATGTCCGTTGTTAAAAGCGCTATATAAATAAAATTTCATCGAACAAACTCCTGTCCTGAAGATGTCAGAAAAGCATTGATTGTTACTGGAGACTCCTTCCTTAAATGTTAAATAAATGCTTCCTTACAGAGAACTTCATCATATCAACGATTACGCATGCTTTTGAATCTGTTTACGTGGAGCATCCAACATACACGCCCCTGTGAATGATCTGTTACTATAGAAACTGTTACTATAGACTGGTCAGAATCCAGAATTGAACATTGCTGTGGCATAGCTGCATCATACATAATGACTTCCACTTATAAATCATAAAGAGTGGACAAAAATACAGCTGCATATTTTAACACACATTTTTCCCCCCTCAAAGAAAATTCTGACACCGCAATTATGAGACTACACTATAATTTGCAAATCTTTACACCTTCCAAGGGCATGACTAAGACATTTTATCCATTTTCTTAATTTTTCAGGTGATCTATACACTTCCAGGGAATCCCTTCAGTGTGTACTGGGAAAAGAGAAAAGAGAGAGAGAAGGAAACTGGGAAACATGGTGGAAATTTTTCTTGATGCATCAGTTACCTTAAGCAGCCATGTGAGCACGGAGTCTCTGTAAGGCACAAACTTGCTCTTGTTCTTTCCTGCACCCTGGTCAGCCAGCGCTGAGATCACCAGCCCCAGAGTGGTTAAAGACCTGCCCAGTGCACCATAAAAAGAGAGTGAGAGAGAGAGAGAGACAGAGACAGAGAGAGCATACAGTATCCCTCTATACCCACACACATTCCCTGACACACACACAGAGCAAAGCCAGGCTCTTCCCAGAATTTATTCACAACCTAAAAATCAACCTCTTTTGAGCTTGCCGTTTTCTCATGTCTGCCGTGCCAGAGACAACAGCCACGTCACCAAACAAATAAATCCAATAACCACTTACAACTTCACAATAACACTATTACTTAGAAACTCTGAATCATTTGACAAGAAAACAGAACAAAAATAGACCAAATTGCTGAAAGCGTCTTTGGCTACATTCACACAAATGGTTAAAAAAATGTCATATCAGCAAGAGAATCCATCACTACGTTATCAAACAAGCAGCGCAAGCTTTCATCACTAAGCTTATCCACTCTGGAGCTGTTCAGGATCAGGGTGAATGAAAGGAAGCCAAAAAAGGCCAGATGCAGTGCTATTTCAGCTCTTACTTAGCCAAGACATGGGGAATGTGACAAGTGTAAATAAAACATGAACTGCCTCATATCGGATATACAAAGACCCCTTATGATAGTGATTCCTGATTTTGGTCTATTATGATATGCAATGACCACTCTGATATAAAGGTGCAGGTTCTTCATTAGTACCTAGAATGAAGACAACGATACCACAGGGCAGAACCGTTTCCTACAAAGCCCCCCAGGTATGGAACAGCCTTACAATTAGTATTCGGGACTTAGACACAGTTTTAATCTTTAAATCTGTGCTGAAATGCTGATCGGTTCGTCAGGCATTTTGTTAAAAATTGCTTTTTTTTTTTTTTTTTTTTTTTTTAGTTAAAGGTCCTGGGTTTTGATAAACTAGGATGTTTATAGTCCCATGAGGATACTCTAAAGATCAACTTACACCTAAGTCACACTCTTGTTTAGTGAATAATCTCACCTGGATGCTGTAGATTTTTACCCAAGCATCACTTTTATTTACTGCAACCATAAATGTTGTCCTGTGCTCATCCCAGGACTCTTATTCACAATATGCTCATCCTTCCAACACACCCAGTACCGTTTGTCTTTACTCGACTGCACCTGTATACCGTAATACTCACTGGACCTAGAACAAAATCCAGATGTTTGTAACGCTGCTCTGTGGCAATGTCTATGGTTAAAAGCATTACACACACAAAATTGAATTAAATCAAGTTATTATTTTTTTTGTTCAACTGTCTGGAAAAATTTTTGTTTGACATTTTGGAAAAACAGATTTGTGCTGTTTGAATGCTACAATGTGAATGTAGCCATAAAAGGAATGAGGAGAGTTATG
>CM042548.1:14146026-14151026 GCA_023630585.1 Cranoglanis bouderius | reverse complement strand
AGCCAACGTTAACGGAGAAGCTTGTTGGAGCAATCTGCTGCATGTGAAACTATTACCCCACCCTTACTACTTCCCCCCAATCCACCCCACTCTTGCTACTGATTCACTGCAGGGCCTTACTGTAAGGTATCTTTAAAACGGTATGATTATTACACCTCTTACATCAATTACACCACAGCGGTCTAGAATTCTAGATTGTGATTGGTCAGACAGTAATTTTCTATAACAGTGGCTCCGACAGTAGTGCAGCTCCAAATTTATATTAATTTGCACATTCTAATACGTTATTGTTTCTATAATAACAGCTCATTCACAGGGACGTGTACGGCAGATGTTTATTTAACATTTATGGAATGAGTCTCCAGTGTCAGAGGTAAAGCTGTAAATTTTTTGTAAGTTTCCCGACATCTTCAGGACAGAGGAGTTTATGCTTTGTGTTTTCATCTTGTTCCATAACATTAAATGTATCTATAAACGGATAAAAGGTAAGATGTGTCATTGTTTAATAAATAAATGCTTAATAACAATCTCTGGAAGTTGCTGTGGTATAAGAGGAATAAAAAACACTTCGTGACATGCGGTTATCATCGGCAAATAATCAACTTCAAAACAGTAACACAGCTTCATCACACCTCAACGCTGTTGATTATTTTCCTGTAACTGCACTACATCGTGTTTTATTCCTTACACAACTGACAGCTAATATATTTTTTTGCAGTATGTTACTGGTCAATGCCTCCAAAATGTTGAGCAATGACAATAAATGTGAGCAGTGCTCACGGTCGATCATGTGCTGATCCTCACCCCTTAGGGTCGAGGAGGTCCCGAACTTTCTCGTTGTAGATCTCCATGTAAGAGACCTCTACGGTGAAGCTCTCCTCCTCTCGCTGGTGCTGCAGCGTGCGCTCAAAAAGTGAGCTGCACAGCCGAGGGATCAAACCCGGCTGGTCTGCCGAACCCATCATGGTATACGACTTCCCCGAGCCTACATTACAAGACACACACACAGACACACACACACAGTGCAATCAGTGTATAGAAAGATGCACTTTCAGGGTTTCTCACACTTTTCAGGAAATTATCCAGGAATGTTCCAGTCATCTTAGAATGACTCACATCCACCGACATCCTTAATATTTCAGTTAACAACCTCTAATGACCCATAGCTAGCTAAAACACACACGCATGCACGCACGCACGCACACAGTGGGTATAGAAAAGAATCACCCCCCTTTAAAATAATCACATTTTGTTGCTTTTCAGCCTTAAATGAAGACAGACACAGTTTTTGTTTTATCCAGCTGTATTTACTCAGTGCAACTTATAACATCCAAGTGAAAGATATAACACCAACATGTCAGAAGGATTACCCACCTCCAAAAATTACTTGTAAACTCAATAAGGTGTAGCTAATCACCTTCTCAATGGCACACAACGCCATTTGACTTTCAACTGTGATCAGCTGTGGTCATTTTGATTAGCTCAGCATGAAAAGAGCTTTCCTGGAGCATTTTTCTAGTGTAACTGAAGCAAACAATCAACTGTGGGTGGCAAGGCACCTTCAAAAGATCTCTGGGATAAAGTTGTGGACAGGCACAAGTCAGGAGATGGATAAAACACATTTCAAAGGCTTTATCAATGCCTAGAAGCAAAGTGAAGTCTATTATTAAGAAGTGGAAGGTATTTGGTACAACACAGACCCTCCCTGGATCAGGATGTTGCTCCAAACCAGATGAAGGAGCCAGGAGGAAACTGGTCAGAGAGGCTATCAAGAGGCCTACAGCAACTCTGAAGCAGTTGCAGGAATATATGACAAAGAGTGGTCACTGTGTGCATATGACAACAATATCACAAATTCTCCACAAATGTGGCTTGTGTATGGGAGGGTTGCAAGAAAAAATAATCTGAGCTTTGCCAAAACGCACCTTGAAGATTCTGAGGCCACATGGAAAAAGGTGTTATGGTCAGATGAATTATTTGGCCTCAACACCAAACGATATGTCTGGCGGAAATCCAATACAGCTCACCATCCAAATAACACCATTCCTACAGTAAAGCATGGAGGTGGTAATATCATGTTATGGGGGTGTTTCTCTGCAGCAGGGACTGGGAGCACTTGTCAGGATAGAAGGAAAATGGATGGGGCAAAATACCGTCAAATTCTTCAGGAAAATCTGCTGCCCTCTGCCAATAAGTTGTCAATGGGAAGAAGGTTTACCTTCCAGCATGACAATGACCCAAAGCACACAGCAAAACTGACCACACAGTGGTTGAAGGAGAAAAAGGTGAATGTCCTTGCATGGCCTCGTCAGAGCCCAGACTTAAACCCCATTGAAAATCTGTGGAATGACTTGAAGACTGCAGTCCACAAACGGTCACCATCAAATTTAACTGAACTTGAGCAGTTCTACAAGGAAGAGTGGGCAAATATTACAAAGTCTAAATGTGCAAAGTTAGACATATCCCAACAGACTAAAATCTGTAATTAAAAAATTAAGGCAAATTAAAGCAAGGGGGTGATCCTTTTTCCAACGCAGTGATTCTGTTTTTTATTTATTTTATTTTTTTTCCTGACATGTTGGTGTTATATCTTTCACTTGGATGTTATAAGTTGCACTGAGTAAATACAGCTGGATAAAACAAAAACTGTGTCTGTCTTCATTTCAGGCTGAAAAGCAACAAAATTAGATTATTTTAAAGGGGGGTGATTCTTTTCTATACCCACTGTAAGTCTTGCCTAAAGGGATATGTGAAGTAGTGCTGGGTGTTATGACAGAAATATCATATCACAACACTAGAGGATGTTTCTACAATACACAATAAATGCATAGTGATATTTAGGTTTGATCCATACATTAATTAATTAATTAATGTCTAAAAATAAATGTATTTAAAATGTATACAAAAAAAATGTTTAAAAAAATACACTGAAAAGGAAAAAATGTAAAATTCTGTAGAATAAGTATAAAATCACATCAGCTGCTTCCAGCAACTGAATTTATTTTTAAATAATAAAAAATAAATAAATAAACCATTTAGTTCCAAGACAACATGAAAATTATGAGTGACCGCTCATATGTGACAGTTGAGTGTGGGGAGAAAAAAGGAGATCAGGTGAATCTGGTCAGATTCTTGCTTACTGACTTGGGTGTAAAATAAAAGATTAAGACAGAAGTGATACACCAGTGGCATTGTGGGACGATGTGGTTGCGTATGGAGTGTCTCTCACCGGTTTGCCCGTAGGCGAAGATGCAGGCGTTGTAACCCTGGAAGGCGTTGTGCAGCAGACTCTCCCCGAGGCACTGAAACACTATGTCTTGTCCTGCGAATAAAGGGTTAAAGAAAGTGACAGTCCCTCAGAACTACCCGGAAATCAGCTATTCGCTTGCATGGCTCCATACTAAGAAACGTGTTATTTTTATTATGCTATAAAAACTCTTAAAAAAAAAAAAAAAAATTGTAATTGTGGCAATGAGAAATCATTAACACTCAGGAGGAGTGCAAACAAACCTGTTTACAAAAACAGACCTGCCAACCCTGAAGAGAATCATGTGTAACCTTTGCAAATTTTCTACATAGTTCTTGTACAAATCGCTCGACTAATGTTTCTTGTAGAAATCTGAGAAATGTTTCCACCGACATTTGCATTTTGACTGAACTGCTGCTCAAATTTTAGGTCACATGATTCGCCCCTTTTTTCAGGTCAAAAGTGTCATTTTTGTTCATTTTCGAGTTTAACACAGGTACCCTATGTTATAGATATGCGTAAAAGTTTGGCAGATCTGACAGAAGGGATGTCCTAACAATACCTGCATATTTTTCCTTTTCGGATTCGTCCATGGACCAGAAGCAGTAATCGTAAGCAAAAACCTAAAGGACAGAAAAATGACCAGAGGTTAAAAAAGACTAAAAGGTAAACGTCTCTGTTTATTTGCTCATATGACTGATTTATAAAAGGTAGGATGCACTAAAGAGCACGCTTAGATTAGATTACCTTGGGTTGACTCCTGTTGGATGACATTCCAACACGTCACCGGTTCACATAAAAGAGGGAGAAAATACACCAGACATTTATTATCAAGCTGATTATCATGATTAACTCACAGTTTTTGGTATGAATGTGCTTAAACGACAAAAATACACCATCTAGAAAACGGAATAAGGTCAACAATATGAATCACACATACTGTGGACCAAAATCGCTCATTATCAGCAAAGTTAACATGCACTAGGACCCAGAAACCTAAACCCTGAGTCCATGTCATCAGCTGTACTTTGCTCAGTGGACCTGAACACAAAGAGACGATCAGTCGGGGAGAGAGAGAGAGGGTTGAGGACAGAGTAAACACACACTGGGAGCTCTGACTCAGAGCTGTTCTACACCCCATATGCACATATAACAACCTCTATACACATTACTACACACACACACACATATATACATACACACACACACACACACACACACATATATATATATATATATATATATATATATATATATAAAATGTTAGTTATCCACATTTAGATCATTACAAACATGTTACTATAGGATTGTCATCATACCTTAATATTGATTTTGATATCAAATACAATCATGATGCATGAGATCACAATCAGGCTGTCTGACATTCATCACATTGTGTTTGAATTGAATCAAAAATAAATTATTTTAGCTTTCATACATGTTGATTTTGTTGTCAAGGGTGCTTTCACACCTATGAGTACAAAGCAGAGTGAAATGGATTCTTCACCACTAACGAAGAGCAGGTAGTCAGTTTATTTCTGCGTCCTGCAAATGATTTACCTTTAAAAAAAATAAATAAATAAAAAAAATTGCGACCACCATCAGTAGAAATCCTTCCTGTCTTTATTATCCGGAGTGTGCAATCCGAAAAGCCAGTGAAGCAAACGCAGAAAGCAAAATGGCGTTTTGGTTCCAGTGACCTCGGGCTCGGCTTGTCGTTTAAAATCAGGCCATGTCTCTGAGAGCTCTGTGG
>CM042548.1:13823526-14141026 GCA_023630585.1 Cranoglanis bouderius | reverse complement strand
ATCTTTTGAAAGTGCCTTGCCACCCACAGTTGATGGTTTGCTTCAGTTGCACTAGAAAAATGCTCCAGGAAAGCTCTTTTCATGCTGAGCTAATCAAAATGACCACAGCTAATCACAGTTGAAAGTCAAATGGCTTTGTGTGACATTGAGAAGGTGATTAGCTACACCTGATTGAGTTTACAAGTCAATTTTAGGAGGGGGGTGATCCTTTTTCCAACTCAGTGATTCTGTTTTTTTATTTTTTCTGACATGTTGGATGTTATAAGTTGCACTGAGTAAATACAGCTGGATAAAACAGCGTTTTCCAACAGATATTTAAATCATCCGAATTACGATTAAGCAACCTGCGATTCCCGATACTATCATCAATCGTCCTGCGCCTAACCCAAGGTGATACGTTTCAAAATGTATGACTTCGAGTCGTGGCTATCTTCTTCCTGTAGTCGTGGAATTGGCCGTGAAATTTTAACAGCTCCCCCTGCAGCACTGGAGCACACGTATGCGACATCCACTACGAAACCACAACCGTCTTCACGCACATCGTCTTCGCATGAAGTAATCGAGGCATTAAACCAGTGCATGTGCTGCTGACTTTGAGCTCAGAGTAAGACTCTGGTGGAGTACTGACACTGTCGTTCAGAGGCAGCCGTCAGTGAGTCAGCGGAGTGATTAAGAGGCATGCCAACCTCCGCGTCTCACCTCCTGACCAGGAACCACATGACACGATGTCAGAAAGATGAGAGAAGCCGTCTAAACATTAGTCACGTACTTACTCGCTCCATCTCTTGCAATCATTTTTAAAAAATTACATTCCGGCTCTGTTGTATGCAAATATGCAGTCCGTGAGTGGTGAGGAGATGTTGTGTTACTGACCTACATTACAGTCAGGCAGACATTTGCATACGCTCATGCTAGTACAAAATAGGTCAAGCTGCAAGATTTTTTGGGTTTTTGGTTTTTTTTGAGGGAGAGACTTTACAGCTGCTATAACATAAGTGAGAACAGGAACGAACTCCTTTCACAACACTAAATGTAACAAACGCATAAAAAGTATATTTTGTTCTTTGATAAATTGAGTTGAAGTGTCTAGTCATCACAGACCTGCCACAAGAAGACACAGGCATGACAACACGTACTATAAAGACGCACACGATCATACCTTTAACAAATAATGGTGCAGTAAACCAGGACAAAAAGACAAGCTGGTAAAATAAAACGCGAATGATTCACAGTCATGCGAAGATCCTGAAAGGGAAAAAATAAAAATAAAAAATAAAAACAGGAACGTAGCAGATTTTCAATTTTATATTTTTTAGTTTGGGTTTTGGTCATTTTTGCTCAGAGGACAGATTTAAATCTGTGAAGCGTCTTTAATGATCACTGAAAAAAGTAAGCACATTTATCTATAATTTTTTTTCCAGACAAAATTCTCTGCTTTAACTAATTCCTTACTACAATTTTATCTTAGTTACTTAGTTATCTTAGTTATTTTCAGAACCATTTATTTGCAGCACCTTATTTTCTTTTTCTTTTCTGCTTCAACCCTCATACTGTTTTCTTTTATTATTATTTTGATGTAAGATCAGTGCTATACAAATAAATATATTATACTATCATTATTAGTAGCAGTAGTAATAGAAAATATAATTCACTGTATATTGAGATACAAGTGAAATTTAGAAAAAAATTCACTTTATTATTTATTTACAATAAAACCAATGTTACTATATATATATATATATATATATATATACACATACATACACACACATACACACACATACACACACACACACACACTTTTTTTTCCATCAATAACTAGATAACTAACTATTAATAGCAGTAATATTTTGTTGCATACGAGTTGCATCACAGCCATTAACGCTACAACATGGATTTTAATTAACGTAATCAGGTCAATCGTGAACATAAATTTATTTCCTACGATCTGGATTTTGTTAAGTGTCAGGCACTAAGACCCAACTCAGTCAGTGGTATGAGATCCGCTCACACAAAGTCATGGAAAGTATTCCCCTCTGTGACAAAAGGAAGAGGGAGACGTGTCTGACGAGACGGGGTGCGATGGAGGGGAATGCCGTATGCTGTCTAACGCCCACCTGAACAATGAATATGAATCAGAGTGTGCAGGATTTGTGAGCGGCCATGTTGTGCCCACGTGAACCGCGCCAGCGGAGGCATCTGGTGCGCCGTTAACACGAGCAGAAATTCAGCACATGAACTCTGGTCTGCAATTATACTGTCTGTTGTGTGAAGGCAGCAGGCCACACATCCATTCACTTCCAAGGTTAAAAGCGGCTCCTTTTGTCAGTGCGCTGCGTCAAGAGAAAGCCGTAATGGTGCTCTCTTGTTTACCGCCATAAAACAGGCGTTTATGGCCAACAGATGCTAAAGCTAACTTCTATGCTCTCCTGTCTTACGCAGAGAACCATCCTTTGGCTGAGGATGACCCGAGGTTAACCTTCCCCACGGCGTTTCCACGGCAACAGAGGGCTGAAGAAAATAGGGAGAAGTCAGACGGAGGAGAGTTATGTCTGGACACATGGCAGAGTTCTGCGTGGTTATACACAGCTTTACCACACGCACACACCTTACTGATATCGGTACAAAGCCAACATCGTACAAAATTCTACGATACAAGCCTGTTTGAACAATATTTGGATATTTAGGAGCGCCAACAAAATGGCTGCCGAACACACCGGTAGAAAAACAAAAACAACACAGTCCCAATCATATGTTAATTCTACGTCTACAAATCATAATGATTTATCAAAGAAAACCAAAATGCCAACTTCTGGATTCTGATTGGTCAGAAGGTGTTGATTAATTTTCATGAACAGCATCTCTGACAGTAGTGCAGCTGCAAATCCCAGGTTTCAATAAATGTACTTGGTGTAATACTAAACGTTATCGTTTCTATAGTAACTGATTAAAAGACAAGCGCTTTGCAGTGGTATAAGAAAAATAAAACACTTCAGTTAAGACGTGCTGTTAGTGGAAAATAATCAACGTCAGGGTGGTAACAGTGACCCCGCTTAATCACACCACCCTGTTGATGATTATTTTCTGATAACAGCACCGCACGTGTTTTATTCCTCACTTGTGATATAGGTGACAACCAGAAAAGTGCAACGTTGACGTTTTATCGTCACGTGGCTCTAATTTCTGTTTCTGCAATCTGGAAAAGGATCTAACAGTCAAGGAAAGTCGAACGTCTCGGTCGATCTGTACGGTCTGCAAGAATGTAGAAAATCTCAGAGCTTATCTTGAGCCATGGAGCATGGCGGCATTTCAGTTAAATACGGGCCAAAGTTACACTGCAGAAGTCTGGCTGTGAGTGGAAACACTGCAGGGATCGTTCCTCGTCTAATCACCCAGAAAGCAGCCGTTTCTACACCACTCGTTCCGATCACATGTCTCATTCATACAGCCTTGTGTGAGCGCACTGAGTTTTGACTCAGGTGCCCTGTTCCTGTATGGACTCTATGTTTGTGCCAAACTTTGTGGCTCTACGTTAACAATTTAGGAAAACGGTACAAATTTTCGAGTACAACAACAATAATAATAATAACAATAAGATGAAGAAGATGGTTACGAAGAACAGAACGTCGGCTCTCTGAAGCAGCTATAAAAACTCCGCTCCGATGTGAGCTCACCTCGAGTCAGCTTTTCCCAGGTTCCCGCTTGCTGGGTGCAGGAAGGTTTGGTTCCCCTCCATCTCGATCACACATTTTGTGTTCAGATCCTTTTCTGTTGACAAATATAGGGAGGGAAAAAAATAGCAGATTCAACATTCTGATCAGCACATAAATGTTATGATTTATGTGTAATAAATAATTATAGACTGATGCGGCTGCTACTGAAGAACAAAATGGTGGGAAAAAAAAAACGGGACATGGAAATGTTTTGGCTTTGTGTGAGAGAGAGAGAGAGAGAGAGAGAGAGAGAGAGAGAGAGAGAGAGGTCTAAACAATGAATTACTTAAAATACCAGCCATTACAATACTCCTGCCTGAAGACAGACAAACAAACACACCGAACTGTCCTCGTATGCTCTGTTGAACAATGAACGCAGGACGCCTTTTGTTGACTTTAGCGGTAACAAGGCTTAACAGCTTAATAGCATAAAGTCCATCTTAATTAATTACAGAAATCTGTTGGTTTAGCTGGAACTGAGACTTGGGCGTGTTTGCACACGGTGCTGTTTGTAATAACAAACAGTAATCGCTTAACAAAAGGACACATCCCGTCACACATCCCATTCTCCAGCTGTGCTACTCCTATGTCATCTATATAATGATTTATATATAATGAAACAACCTGAGGTTTAATTTAACATTGATGGAAGGAGTCTGCAGTGTCAGAGGTGTAAATGGAACCATAATCGAATAACAAGTATGACATATAATTCTTCAATTAACGAATTGTAATGTTACATCGGCAAATTGCTGTGGTGTAAGAGGAATAAAACACTTCGGGACATGCTGTCATGACATATATGTCACAAAATAATCAATTTAATAGTAACGCTGCTTCATCACACCATTTCATCCTTGATTATGTTCCTATAACAGCACCACACTGAGTGTTTTATTCCTTATACATCTGCTACAAATTCATGTTGGTGCCAGTCTTAAGAAAAAAAAAAGAACCAAGAGATATTCCACTAGAAGCTTCGGTACTGGTCTGGTAGTAGATGGTTCCTGGAGCCAAAGGTTTCATGAAAGACTTTTCATCCTCCCCATTTTAAGATCCCGTGAGGCATTTCAGTGGAGAAAAATAGCCATAAACATAAATATATATGATGCACTTCATGATCCTGGTCTACAGTAATAGCATTAGAGCTGGTTTAATGTCTAATTAAACTGTTTGGAATATGCAAAACATCCAAGCACGTTTTTAATAATCACATTCAAAACAGATTTTTTTAAAAAGGGAAGTAAGCGTTAAAGGTCATAAATGTGTCACATGGACCGGGAAAGTAAATTCTATTCTTCTACTCGACGATAAATGACCGTTCGGATAAAAAAATGTTCAGAGCTTTAGCAGCTCAGTGTTGGAAACTATTAGAGGAAACATCGCTGACTCAGAACTCCTTAGAGAGGACATGGCATGGCGTGGAACTAAAATGCCAACCAGAAGCTCGGTGTAAAGAGGAAACCTTGGTTTCCTGCCTCCTCCGAGAGCCTGGAGGAGGAACTGGGAGAGCGGAGCTTACAGCTGGGAGAAAGAATGTGTAGAAACATCTGACATACTAAAAAATGTCGAGAGACCGAGAGAAAGAGAGAGAGAGAGAGAGAGAGAGAGAGAGAGAGAGAGAGAATACAACACTTATAAGAACTGTTAATAATAATTACTGCACCAGCACAGTAAGTATGCAAAACAGTTTAAAGATGAAAATTTTAATATCTCAGTGTAACTGAATAATCAGTAAATTGATAAACGCTGCTTCGTTAGTCATGCACAGTGTACAAACCCTACACGTCAGTCTGACAACAGATAAGCAGGTGATCTCATCGTTTTCCTGTCAATGTGGAGTGTCAGGAAATTATTCGAGCGTTCGACAATTTCCTCACTCTGAATTTTGGACTCGACGTGATTTTTTTCGAAACACGAACTATAAGAATGTGAACATGCTGCTCTTATGCAACGTTAGCAAATAGTTCATTACGGTTCGCTGAGACTCCCTTCCTTCTTTTGTTCGCGCGCACACACACACACACACACACACAGACACACACACAGACACACACACACACACACACACACACACACACACATCACACACACACACACACACACACACACACACACACACACACACACGGAAACAGAACTGAGGAGAGATCTGAGGAAGTAAGGCGAGGACAGACAGCGAGCCACATCTAAGTGAACTCTAGTCTGCTGATTTTATGATGTTTAGAAGACAACAGAAATTCTATAAAAAATAATGCTATAAAGACCTACACAAGACCTACACAAAAAAATATATATCTAAAGCCCAATCTTAAACCTGTGCCCAAGCGAGATTAGAGATTAGTTCGATCTCAGTGTTTAACATCGTCTTGTGACTGAATTTTTTTGTTTTTACACACAAATCCAACATGTGACGACTTCACATTCTTCGCTGCCTTTTATTTACTGAGGCACGTGTTCTCCCGTGACAAAGTTCACCTTCCAGAAATCAGTGCACCTCGACATTCAAGTTTCACGTAACAACACCGAAAGTTATCTTTCTGGGAAAGATCCAGAGCTTCACGGGCAAATCACCAGGACAGCGCAGTGTGTCCTCATGGTGTCCTTTTTGCGTGACGGCACGATGACAAATCCATTCCAATAAAACCTCCATTTCATAAACGCGACCCAGGGTCAGAGACCAACTGAAATGCAAATATTTTAACAGGTCTTGTCGCTCCGACGGAACGACGCCCGTGTCCAACACCGCGTCTCATACACGGTGCACAAGCTGTCATGTCTAAAAGCATGGTGCACTCCTGAAATCCCACAGTGCACTGCAGTAGATCGGTGTGCAAATGATGTGGTGTAACTGTAAAATAAATCCCACATAATCAAACTATATTCAGGCTCTTTATTTTATCGTGTTTTAATTCTGAACAGGACACATTAGGGACGAGTTCACAGAGTGACATTACTTCGGTAAGAGCTTCCTCCTGGTTAGGGTGGCGGTGGATCCAGAGTCTATCCCAGGAATACTGGGAGTGAAGCGGGAACACACCCTGGATGATGCGTCATAACATTTCAGATAAAATCTATAATAATTTTGATTGGTATGCCAATATGAGACAAGCTTGAAAATACCTGCATAATCATGCTGAAGGCCAAAAAAAGCTAACCCTTAACCCTAAATGCCTTTTTATACACTCTGAAAAATAATGGCACCCTTGTCAATGGTGTTTTTAACTTTTGTACCTTTAGTATGCATCGATATGCATTTAAGACTAATTAAAGGTACATAATTGGACCTCAAGGATCTATTTTAAAGCTTAGAAGTAGACCACAAGCACCGTCCCAGGTAATAAAGATACAAAACATGCACCATTAATGGTACCTGAGAGGGTATGACAGGGTATGAGAGTGTAAAAGAGAGTATTAGAGGGTATGAGAGAGCAAGAGAGGGTATGAGAGGGTATGACATTCAAAACACATCAATAAGAGACCATGTAATGACATCAATAAATGAGATTTGGTTTCTCACCTCTCCGGTTCATAGGTCGGACGCGGACGGCCACCTTGACGTTTGAGTTGTTCAGGCTGGTTTCTCCCATGTTTGCACACAAACACAGTTCTCCACAAGAAAACCAAGGTTAAAAGAAGAGATCTAGATGCCGGATCCAGACTGATCCATACACATATACACATGCATATCCGTAAATCCCAGAATCCTTTAGAAACGTGTTATTTATTTCTGGAACATTTCAGCCTCCAGGGCAGCAAAGTCACGCCAAGGAAAAGAGGCCATAATAAGGTCAACCTTCTTCCAATTCACATCTTTGTCTTCGCCGTGTAGTTCTTCATGTTGATTTAGAGTCAATAAGATAATAAATATTCCTAAGAGTCGATCAGAAAGCTGACAGAAAGCCAACTCCCTGCTGGAGTGTCACAAATCTCAACTGGAAATCAGGTAGGGCCTCAATTATTTACTCCCTGAAACTCAAACTGTCAAAGCGCTTAACAGAACTTTTTAACCTAACTTACATTAGAGTCGGTTCTGAGTCAAGTTGCTAGCATAATCGCTGGATTGACTTGAATATTGATGAATGTCTTGTGCAAGTAAAAGAAATCAGCACTGGTTCATAAACTTAAACCGCAAAACCAATTTTACTCCCTTTCTTAGCTGAATAACCAGTCCGTTATTCTGCTCTATTAAGAATTTCACCAGCTAGCTCAGCTATGCTAGTTATGTATCTATGTAAATTATTTATTAGCTAGCTAGCTGGCGTATCACTGAACCTTTATTTCAAACTGATGTGTTATCAATTTAATTTTTAAAAAAGACTAAATAATATGATAAACCTTTCGGAAGACAAATGAAAAAAATACTAAACCATGACAGTGTTATTAACTTAAAACGCTACAACCAGCTAACGTTACATAGCAACAGCGTTTACTGGCTAACGGACTCGCCTCCGATTTCATTATTAAACCCACGGAGCGGCGCGTGACATAGTATTAAATACGTCCCGGCGTACCCGACATAATTTCTTCAAGATTCTCCCCAGACGACGGTGTCATATTTTCTTTGTCGGTGTCACATCAGGAAAAAGCGGAAGGAAAAAAACGAAAATAAAACGTCGCTTAAAGGGGAAATTCCTGTCGTAGCCAACTGCACGCGCGACAGCCTGGGAATTCGCGACTGTGCGGGAAAATCAGCTAACATATTAGCTTCCTCCCATCAGTCGCCCGGAATAGGCCCCGCCCCTTTACTTCCGGGTTTGTTTGTTTTTTCGTGAAGGGTTTGGCAGCTAATTACCCCATCGTGGTGAGGTCATATAAACGCTTTACCTTTCGTGCCATTGTTGTGAGGTCAAAAGTGGCGCTCTACAATATACACGTATGTTTTTATTTTATTTTATTTATTTATGATTTGTTAGCACAAAAGTTACCATGTACTCGATAAGGGACTACAATATTAAACAAAATAATCTGATGTTCCTAGGATATAGAGAAAAGTAGGCTACTTATATACATAGCAAAATATATTAATATTACATTAATCAACTAATATATTGAGTATTATTTCTTTCAAACTATCTTTAGTTTTTTTTCCCTTGTACTGTCTATTTTGATCAGTTGTCAAGAATACCTAAAAGCACCCCATTAACATTTCAAATGTCTGTGTAAAACATTTACATTTGGTATAAATATTACATAATAAAGTAATAAAAAACGTATTAATATATTGCACTTAACATAATACATAGCAGTGTTGTATTAAGTGTTGTAAAATATTTACAATATCCATATTATTTGCAATAATGAAACATGGTCAGCAATACAGTAATTAAAAAATAAAAGTAAAAACAAGTTCAATTAACTGTTTATATAATGTCTACAAAAAATCATTTTAAAATATTTAACACTGAAAAGGCGAAACAATTATAAATCTATCTTTAAAAAATGCTAACATTTTACAATTACAATATTAAGTACAAAATTTAAAATTTCCCTAAAAAAGCATATTGTGACAGATTTTATTGTGTTATTGATATTATATGGTCATATTGTCCAGCCATAACGTCAAGATGTAATTTCAACACATAAATGTTCTTTAATTACAACACATTTTTTGTTATTAGATCTCTCTGAATGAAGTTAATAATTTAAAGTGTATAGTGTCATTTGTTATCTTTTGAATCGACCATGCTGTGCGATTGCTGCATCAAAAACCACAATGTTTCTACCACACTGAAGACAGTTTTAATTGATTTATAATTAATAATTAATATCGGTACTATCATGCAATCAATATTGCAATTGTTGTTTAATATTCTGTTATGTCATGAGCGCTAACATTTGGTTTCAGGTATAGTTTCTACTCTCAGTATACCAAACAAGTCAAACTATAATGCTGTGGTGACATCTGCTGGTAATAAGCACTTCATCCACATTTCACAACACATTTCATCCACTCCAGATTTAAAACAAATCAGATGTGTGGTGATTTATGACAAGATCTTTCAACTCAGAGCAAGTTCTGAGCTCCTGCGCTTTCTGACTGTCTCTGTCTGAATCATGCTTTGTGCTTTTACACTGTTTTTCCAAATACATTAATACAGACACATGAATTTGCTTTTTTTTTCTCCCTAAATATGATTTATACTAAAAAGACACTGACAAAGACATCAAAGAGGTAAAATAGGATAAAATAATGATTGCTGAAAAAATTATAATAAAAAATAAATAAAATAAATACATAAATAGATCAACAGACAGATAAATAAATTAATAAATTAAAAAACAAATAGAAATAAAACTGTATTTCTTTGTTTTGTTAATTAAAATAAAAAAAACTATTGTAATATTAATTATTAGACCATTACATTGAAGAGTATATTTCTAAATGTTTAATATTATATGTAATATTTTGATTATCTAATTTTGTTTGCTGAGAAAAACTGATTTGATTATTAAATATTACAATATTATCGCAAAGATTACATTTGTAGTTATTGCTGTATATAATGCTGAATATTTAAAAAATATAAAATTTTTTAACTATTAATACCATTTTTATATTTTATATTAAAATACTTTATAGAAATGATTTTGAATATTATAATCATTAATATTATAGTAAACATATTTAGTCATTTCATATTAATAATCATATTTCATGTAATAATATAATATTTGTTATTTTTTATTTTAATTAAGAATTACATTTTAATGAACAAAAAAATGGCATTTAAAAATTATATGTAGCCATTTCCACATGGCTTTCAGATTTATGATGATCATCTGTCAGAAAAAATCTAAAGCACCTGAAACCTCTTGCGCAGCGCTGTATTTTTACTAAAAACAATAATACACTGACTGCATTAAAGAGCTACAGAGTGTGAAGCGATTGTTGCACTAGATGGAGCCAGACACTGAGTCTCCACATCTGCTGACTGTAAATGTATAAATGTATAAATGTGTTATATTTGGCACTGAACAAAGGAATGATTTATTATCTATATCCTTCTAAGAAATTTCTTCTTGAAATGCAGTTCATCAAATAGCAATTTCCAAAGCTAAACTGAATTTACAAATAAAAATGTGTATAAATGTGCTTATACCTGCCGGGGCATGCAGGGGGAGTGTTGGGTGCCCTAAAGGAAGTGCTGCACTTCAAATGGAAAAAAATGGAAAACAAACTAGAAAACCCTCTAAAGTGTCCTCTAGGGTGCTCTTACGTGTGAAAAAAATCATGAAATACCTTCTAGAGTGTAAATCCAGTGGAGAATATGTGACACAGTGTCCTATAGGGCTTCCACTATGTGTGAGATTACATGACTAAATGCCCTCTAGGGTTCCTCTACGTGCGAGAAAATGTGATGAAGTGCCCTAATGAGTCCAACTACTTGCAAGAAAATGTGATGAAGTGCCCTCTAGGGTGCTCCTAGATGTGGGAAAACATGATGAAGTGCCCTGTAGGGTTCCCTCACATGCAAAAACATGATGAAGTGCCCTCTAGGGTTCCCCTATGTGTGAGAAAACATGATGAAGTCCCCTTTAGGGTTCCCCTATGTGTGAGAAAACGTGATGAAGTGCCCGCTAAGGTGCCCTTATGTCTGAGAAAACATGAAAAAGTGCCCTCTAGGGTGCCCCACATATGAGAAAATTAATTGCATATGAGAAATGAAGTGCTGTCTAGGGCACTCTTCCATTGGAGAATGTGTGAAGCAGTGCCCTACAGGCTCCCTTCCATGCAAGAAATGGAGATTAAGTGCCCTCTAGGGTGCCTTTATAGTAGAAAAAAAATAAGTCAATGACATCCAGGTGCCCCATAAGAGGTGCCCTTTTTATTTACTTTTTCAACACTGCCCCTCAGACAGCTTGACTCTGCCATAAACAGATGTATTTTATGAATATAATCAAACCATTCACATATTCGGCTCATGCACAACAATATTTTGGTTATTTATTGCATCCGTATGTTATGTCACCAGAAGAAGGCTGGACACAGTTGCGGTCAAAAACTTCGTCACTTTATTCAGCACACATGTGGAAAGGACACAGGGTAACACAAAAGTCCTTAAATAAAGTGCTTGTGAAATTGAAGACAGGTGCGCGGGATTAGAAGGAGGGTGATTGTGACCGTGGTAGTGTGTGGGTGCTTTGGGTGTTGTAGTCCCTGGCGGCCATGTTTGTAGGCCGCCGAGCTTGCTGGGAAATGTAGTGTGGAGTGTGTGAATGAGAGTTCTGGTAATTGAAGTCGCGCTTTTTGCGCGACCTAACAGAGCCCCCCCCCCCAAAGGGCTCACTCCAGGAGCCTCTCCTTGCCTGGGTCGACCTCTGGGTCTAGGTTTTGGGTATTCTGGATGGATGCGGTGAAATTCGTCCACCATTTCAGGGTCCAGCATGTCCTTAGCCGCCACCCAGCTCTGTTCCTCGGGCCCGTACCCCTCCCAGTCAATGAGGTACTGAAGTTTTCCTTGACGTCGCCGGGATTTTAGAATCTGACGAATCTGATAGGCCGGTTGTCCGTCAACTTCCTGTGGGGGAGGTGGATTAGAAGGGTTTTGAGAGGTGAAGATGCCTGTGTGGAAGGGTTTCAGGAGAGAAACGTGAAACGAGGGGGCAATGCGCCAATGTTTGGGGATGGCTAGTCTGTAGGTTACCTCATTGATGGGCCTGATGACTTCGAAAGGGCCGAGATAACGAGGACAGAGCTTCTGGCAGGGATGTCTGAGGTGCAAGTTTTGGGTGGAGAGCCATACCCGTTCACCGGGTTGGTAGCGTGGTGTTACCTGTCGGTGGCGATCCGCCTGGGCTTTTGATTTGGAGGCTGCTTGTCTTAGTCTCCTATGGGTGCTTGCCCAGACCTGTTCACTGCGGTCAAACCATTCGTTTACAGCTGGTGCGTCCGTGGCTGTGGCGTCCCACGGAAACAAAGGGGGCTGATATCCTAGCACTCATTGGAATGGGGTCAGGTTAGTGGCAGAATGGCGGAGTGAGTTCTGGGCGTATTCCACCCATGGCAGGAAGCGGGCCCAATCAGAGGGATTTTTGTGACAAAACGAACGAAGCATCCTTCCGACTTCTTGGTTTACCCATTCCGCTTGCCCGTTGGATTCAGGGTGGTATCCCGACGTAAGGCTCACATTTACTCCCAATTTACCCATAAAACCGGACCATACGCGAGATATAAACTGCGGTCCCCGATCGCTAACTATGTCTTCAGGGATCCCAAAATAACGAAATACGTGTGTGAATATCAGTTCTGCTGTGTGGAAGGCTGATGGTAGATGGGGCAAGGAAACTAGACGGAGGGATTTGGAGAACCGATCTAAAATAACAAAAATGGTGGTGTGACCCAGAGAATTGGGGAGGTCAGTGATGAAATCTACTGGGAGATGTGACCAGGGTCGTTGAGGAGTGGGTAGTGGCATGAGTTGGCCGGCAGGGAAGGTTCTGGGTACCTTAGTTTGGGTGCAGATGTCACAAGATTTGACCGCCTGTTGTATTTCTTGGGCCATATTGGGCCACCAGTACTTGTGGGACAAAAGGTGGTAGGTGCGTAGGGAACCGGGGTGAGCGGTACCGGGAACCGTGTGAGCCCATCTTATTAACCGGGTCCTATAGGTAGGAGGGACAAACAATTTTGTGGGAGGACAAACCGACGGTACGTACTTACGTGGGAATTTGTGAAGTAAGCTGTCAAATTCCCAGTGCACATTACCGACAAAACAGGAGGGAGGTAGGATGTGGTCGGGTTTGGAAGGTTGTGAATCCCTAGTGTGGAGACGGGAAAGGGCGTCCGCCTTGTGGTTCTTAGACCCGGGGCGATAAGAAAGGGTAAACTGAAACCGTGCGAAGAATAGGGACCAACGTGCTTGGCGAGGGTTTAGTCGTTTGGCGGTGTGCAGATATTCTAAATTCTTGTGATCTGTGAAAACGGTAAACGGGTGTTCTGCCCCCTCTAGCCAGTGTCGCCACTCCTCCAAAGCTAATTTTATCGCTAGCAGTTCACGATCTCCCACGTCATAATTCTGTTCTGCCGGCGATAATTTTTTCGAAAAGAAGGCGACGGGGTGAAGTTTTGGTTTTTCCCCTAGACGTTGGGATAATACGGCCCCCACCCCTGCCTCAGAGGCATCTACTTCTACTACGAAGGGACGAGAAGGATCTGGGTGCTTGAGGATAGGAGCCGTGGTGAAAGCCGCTTTGAGTCTGGAAAAAGCCCGCTCGGCCTCGTGGTTCCAAACCAGACGGCGAGGACCGCCCCGCAACAGAGCAGTAAGGGGTAGGGCAATAGAACTAAAACCCCGGATAAAGCGTCTGTAAAAGTTGGCGAAACCCAAGAAACTTTGGAGCTCCTTGATTGGTAGTAGGAGTGGGCCATTGTGTTACCGCCGTGACCTTACTCTTGTCCATGGCCACTCCCTCGGGGCTAATGACGTAACCCAGGAAGGTCGTAGTGTTAGTGTGGAACTCACACTTTTCTGCCTTTACATAGAGTCCATTTTCCAGTAGGCGTGTGAGAACCTGGCGTACCTGAGACACGTGGATTTTGTAGTTGGGGGAGTAAATCAAAATGTCGTCAATATAGGCCACCACGAATTTTCCTAACATGTCCCTCAGCACGTCATTAATTAGGCATTGGAATACTGAGGGCGCGTTAGTCAGCCCATACGGCATTACGAGGTATTCGTAGTGACCTGTTGTTGTGCTGAAGGCGGTCTTCCACTCATCCCCTTCCCGGATACGCACCAAGTTGTACGCGCTACGGAGGTCCAATTTGGTGAAATATCGGGCTTCACGCAGTTGTTCTAAGGCGGAAGGGACGAGTGGAAGGGGGTAGGGATATTTCACCGAGGCGCGGTTGAGCCCTCGGTAGTCAATGCAAGGACGAAGGCCCCCTCCCTTCTTGGCCACGAAAAAGAAGCTGGCTGCTGCCGGGGAAGTGGAGTGACGAATATATCCCTGTTGGAGAGCCTCCTGAATGTATTCGGACATGGCTTTATGTTCTGCTTGGGACAGGGGATATATATGTCCACGTGGCGGAGTCATACCCGGCAGGAGGTCTATGGAACAGTCATATGAACGATGGGGTGGAAGACCGCTAGCCCTGAGTTTACTAAATACCTCCTTGAGGTCGCTATATTCGTCAGGTATACAGACGGTGGGTGCGTTTTCAGGGCTTTCAACGGATGTGGTTGCCACAGTGAGTGATAGGGTGTTTAGGCATTGTTGGTGACAGAAGGGTGACCAGTTGAGTATTTGCTGGTTTGTCCAAGAGATGTGAGGGTTATGCTTTCTCATCCACGGTAAGCCCAAGACCACGGGGTATCGGGTAGACTTGATAACCCAGAAGGATATTTCTTCATGGTGGAGCGCGCTGACACGAAGCCCCAGGGTGTGTGTGTAGCGGGTGATGTTTCCGATGGGCGTACCGTCGATGGCCTGAATTTTAAGCGGTTGAGGTAGGGGACGAGTGTCTAGGTCAAGCTGACACACTATTTCCTCGTCGATGAAGTTGCCCGCTGCTCCGGAGTCGAGCATGGCTGTAACAAGAGTGCAGACACCTGAATGTTCAAGGTAGACGGGTAGAGTAAAAGAACATGAAACAACATCAGGAATCTGACTCACCGGGGTTGAACGGGTGCGTTGTCCGCCCCTCGTCGAAGTTATGCTTGTGGGGCGGACAGGGCAGGAATGAAGAGGGTGATCAGCGCGGCCACAGTAGAGACATAGATTCTCTCGGCGTCTCCTTTCTTTCTCGTCGGGGTCCAGTTTTGCATGGCCGATCTGCATGGGTTCGTCGCTAGTGGGGAGTCGGGTTGATTCAGGGTGCTGAGATGAATGCCTACGGCTGTAAAGAAGTTGATCGAGGCGAATGGCGAGATCAATCAACGAATCTAGGTTAAGAGGCTCATCGCGGCAGGCCATCTCAGTGACTATGGCGGGATTGAGGCCCTGACGGAAGACAGCTCACGTCATTCCAGCCGCTACCCGCAGCGATAGTCCGGAATTCTAATGCTTAATCCGCCACTCGAAGTGAGCCTTGCCTCAGGGTTAGGAGCCGTTCCCCGACTTCCTGGTGATCGGGGGCGTGGTCAAACACCCGCCGGAACATGGAGACAAAGGTGTCATAGGAAGCAACCGTTTCTCCCCCTCGTTCCCTTACTGCCGCCGCCCACTTTAATGCCTTGCCTGTTAATAAGGAGATGAATCGCGCCACTTTCTCATGATCCCCCATTTCCCCACAACAGTCAAAGTATAAGGAGCATTGTAAGATGAAACCCTTACATAATCCAGTGTCACCGTTGTACTTATCGGGTACGGGCATAGGCAGCCGAGGTGTGGAAAAGGAGGTGGGCGCGGCGCGCTGCGTTGCTGTAGCCGTGACTTGAGAGAGAAGTTGAAGATTCTGATCCATTTCTCCCAAGCGTTGTTGTTGCGCGTTGATAATTTGGCCGTGAGCTGCGATTGCTTGACGAATTTCCTCCGCTGCGTCCATGTCGAGGCGAAGTATTCTGTTATGTCACCAGAAGAAGGCTGGACACAGTTGCGGTCAAAAACTTCGTCACTTTATTCAGCACACATGTGGAAAGGACACAGGGTAACACAAAAGTCCTTAAATAAAGTGCTTGTGAAATTGAAGACAGGTGCGCGGGATTAGAAGGAGGGTGATTGTGACCGTGGTAGTGTGTGGGTGCTTTGGGTGTTGTAGTCCCTGGCGGCCATGTTTGTAGGCCGCCGAGCTTGCTGGGAAATGTAGTGTGGAGTGTGTGAATGAGAGTTCTGGTAATTGAAGTCGCGCTTTTTGCGCGACCTAACACCGTATAACTTTTTATTCCTGAACTTTCCACCAACATAACAGTGTTTTATTAATTAAGCTTGTCATCAGATTCCTTTAGCTTTGTTAAAATGCAATAATTCCAAATAACAGATCCAAGCAGACCTTTAAAAGCAGGAAGTTGAAAATAAGGCTTGAGTCATGGTGCACCTGGAATCACACCCAGCGCTCTTACATGAGTTAGATTTTCACTGAAATGTCAGTGTGTTTTCTGCTCCAGTGCTGAAGTCGAGCTGGCATTCTGTAAGAAAAAAAAAAGACTTAAAGTTGTAGCACTGAAGACGTTCTCGAAGGTAATGTGAAAAGAAGGAATGGAAGATAAGTAAAGTTGGAATCACATATAATACTAAATAATAATAATAAAAAAGTTTTCAGCCACTTTGGTTTTGAACCAGAAGGCGATGAGTTCAAATCCCTTGGTATGAATCAATGCATTTATCGAATAATTAAATGTAAACACTGTATACACTGATATACAGTGCCAAATAAAGATTATACTCCAAAACAACTGCTATATAACTTCAATAATCCAACCTTCAAGCTGATTTAAAGATGCCATGTGTAATGTTTGAACTTTTGTCTAACCCTTTAATAATCATATACTTTTTAAAGAAAATAATGTATCTCAATATTCGCCATAAAAGAAATTTGGTTAGTTTCTTTAATTTATGCTTCTGTTTGCATTTTCCAGGTCCAGAAATTTGCTCCACCCACAGGCAGATCAGAACTGCGCAGCTACACCCCTTTTCCTTAAAAGGCAACCCATGAGGCATCAATCATACATAAGAAGTTTGTTATATTTAAGTAATAAATGTTGTTTTGACACAAACAATGATAGAAATGTATATGTACTGTACTGTAAGTGGTAAGTGTAAACAATAATGGCGGGCTGCGTTTACAGCTACTAAATTACTAAAAAGAATTTTCTAACAGTTCTTTAAAGAAATAATGCTGACCTATATGTTGAATTCACGATTCTGATCAAAAGTCTTAGGCACATGCAAAGAAGTTGAAGAATCTTCAGGACAGAGGAGTTTACACCTTTTTTTGCAGTTTCTTGGTAACATGACAAGCTGCGTTTTTTTTTTTGTTTTCTTTTTGTCTTATTAACTTCAAGAGAGGGGAAAAAAAAGAGAAGCTTTTGAGGGAACGACTGCTATAACTGTAGTGAGAAGAGGAAATTTGCTTCACGGACGTTCCACAACATTAAATGTAACTATAAAGGGATAAAAAGTATAATGTGCCATTCTTTAATCAACTAATTTAAAAAATTGTGTGATAGTTGTGGATGTGCTCTTATAGAAAAATAATCGACTCTGTGTGCTAACAGTAACTCTGTGTCTTTAACACCACCCCATTATTTATTTTATTCTAATTTTAATTGTGAATTCAATTAAAAGATTCCCATCGCGTGACACTTTAGAGTCAGGACGTAATTATTCCTTTCTAAATACACATGGCCCTCTTTGAAGCTAGGTAATTTAGTGTAAATGTTACGGTGTTTTTAGTTCTCGCTGGGCTTTAGAGGGAGCCGCTGTGATGTGTTTAGCCGAGGCGTCCTGGGGAAAGGCCACTGGCTTTGAACACTGTGACGCTGCTGTCCTCCTCTTCCTCCTCCTCCTCCTACACACAGCTCCAGCCATTACAGTTCTGTCTGTTCTGTATAAGAATAGGTGTATAAAAGTGAACATTTAGGTGAAAGCAGATAGAGTGATGAATAGATCTGAGTATAACGTTAGGAGGAAAAAAGATTATACTCAGAGGAACGGAAAATGTAAGGAATGACCTGAAAATCGCTGCTCACCAACATTCCCCATGTAGTTTGGCAAAGTACATTTGCACTGAGGAATGGAAGAAAATATCAAAATCGAAATGTGCAAAGCTCAGAGAGACAAATCCGAGACAACTCAAATCTGTATCTGCTGCAAAAAAAAAAAAAGACAATTCACCCTGAGAGGCTGAATACTTATCAATTAAACAGTTTTAAGTTTGTTTGTTTTTTTTATCTTCAAATTATTGTGACAACTAAACACTTCATTTCATTTTATTTGTGTCACTTCATAAGGAGCAGAAAATAATCCCATTCTTGCAATACAGCAGAAAGAGCAATAATCATTGGGTGAATACTTTCTGGAGGCACTGTATATTAGCTCCAGTGCAAAACTAATGAAGCATTTGGTGAGCGAAGTCACCAAATACAGTATGTCTTGTCTGACTGATTACATTTTGCTAAATTACTGTATGTTTGTTTAATTCATTTACACCCGTACAACTGTTCTTTTAAGAGCAGATCTCTGGGGTTTGATCTCACATCCTTCTGGTCCTTCTAGCACAGGGCCGTAAACTACAGAATGCCACGTTGTCATGTTAAATAAGAAAATGTAATACAGCAGAATTAATCGCTATTATTATTATTATTATCATCCATTGTGATTAACTGCAAAAGGAATTAAATTAAAGCCTAATTAAAGCAGGATGTTTGCGTGTTTCATTTAGTGTTTCTGAAGTGATTTATCTTTATTATAAAATGCGATAAGAGACAATCTACTGTGTTTGCGAAGGGTTTCGTGGATTAGTGGGTCCGGTGTTGCTTATCGCAGGGGTTCGTTAAGATGACACGATTGAAGTAATTGTTCCGGCTGCTAATCAGACAGTGGCAGGCAGAGGGTTCGATTTCAAGGGCGACAGTTATCTTCGCTCAGTGTGTGCGTGTGTGTGTGTGTGTGTGTGTGTGTGGAGGAGGAAGTAGCATGGGTAAACAA
The DNA here is from genome assembly GCA_023630585.1 of Cranoglanis bouderius. Lineage (NCBI taxonomy): Eukaryota > Metazoa > Chordata > Actinopteri > Siluriformes > Cranoglanididae > Cranoglanis > Cranoglanis bouderius. The sequence continues at coordinate 14,121,722 of CM042548.1, read as the reverse complement.
CCGACCCTTCCTTAAAATAAGCCATAGAGTGCTCTTGAGTACTGTCACGACAAGGAATGGTCAATACTAAAAAAATATTTTGTTGTATCCCGAAAATCACAATAACTTATCATAACAAACTTTTTATAACCATGTCAGGTGTTGGTACATCGCTTCATGGTCACGTATGTAGTATCTGAGCGGAATGTTAAAAGCTAAGAGAGTCTGTGAAGCAGTGCTAGTGCATCATGGACAGGAAGTGAAAGCGGACGTCAGCAATATTTTCAGAAAAAAAGTAAAACTAAAAAGAAAAAAGAAAGAAAAAAAGAAAAAAGCTTATGAATATCTGGACTTTTGGCCTCTATGAGGAATGGAGAGAGAGCTCTGTATATGTGTGGGTGTGGGTGTGTGTGTGTGTGTGAAGGATTAGTGGGTTGCAGGGAAAGAATAAAATGGAGGATCAAAGGTGAAAGTACTTGGAGAATCTGAAAGTATTCATAACCTGAAGTTCTGGTTTGTGCCATTTTTAAACCTTTAATGGGAGGGGGGAAATCACATTTCTCGTGTGATCATGTGACATTTTGCACATCGTTTTGTTATTACGTGACATGAGAAGGTGTATTTCGACATCTCATGCCCTGAAATTGCACCTGCATGTGAACAATACATGCTGACAAGTGGGGGAAAAACATTATTCATATGATGCAATCGCATCTGAAAAAATTTGTGAGAAATTTCAGGTAAAAAAAAAAAAAAACATGCCTTGCACATGAAAATTGAACATCATGTGAAGTACAAATAGTATAAATGATTAAGATTAGCATAACATTTCTGTAAGGCTAGTTTGTAAGTGAAATGGACAAGCTTCAAAAACTAAATGACGTTAATAAGTGCATACAAAGGGGGAAAAAAGTGCAGAGTAAACCAGCTAGATAAGACGATCTACTTACATTAGCCAGCTAGCTATCATGAGCTAATGTAACAGGCTTTCTGAGAGGATTTTTAAGTACAATGTTCAGCACTAACATTAACCGGCTAGATAAAATAAGCTAACAGCTTACATTAGCCAGCTAGCTAAGATAAAATAAGCACTGTTGTGAGCTAGCTAGTTAACATGAGCTAACCTGACATGATTTTAGAGAGGATTTTTAAGTCCAGTAATGTTCAGTGCTAACAATATGCAGCTAGAAAAGCTTACAATAAGGTAAGAACTCTCCGCTTACAATAGCCAGATAGGTAGCATAAGATAACCTGACAAAATTGCTGAATGGATTTTTCATTATTGAGCAGTTAGATAAGCTAACTACTAACTTTAGCAGGTTAGATATGATGAGCTTATAGATAATATAAGCTAACAGCTTACATTAGCCTGCTAGCTAACATGAGCTAACCTGACAATATTCCTGATATTTTTTGAAGTTCAATCTTCAGCGCTAACATTAACCAGCTAGATAAGATTAGCTAACTGCTAACATTAGCCAGATAGATAAGATTGTAACTAAGATAACTAGCTAGTGCACTATTGTGAGCTGACATGATTTTACAGAGGATTTTTAAGTCCAAATATGTTCAGTGCTAACCTAACTGAACAGGATTTCACTGATAATTTTTGTGAGGATTTCTGAAGTCCAGTGATAGGCTAACTGCTAACATTAGCCATCTAGATACCATGAGTAAACCCAGGATTTCTGTGAGGATTTTTTTTTGTGCCTGCCAGTGTTCAGATGGGCTATCTACTTACATTAATATTTCAACTAGCTAACAGGAACTAACCTGAGAATATTTCTGAGAAGATTCCAATAAAGTCCTGTGCTTACATTAGCCAGTTAGCTAGTATGAGCTAACCTGACAGGAATTCTGTGAGGATTTTTATTAAAAGTCTAATAATATTCAGTGATTACATTAGCCGGCTAGCTAACGTCAGTTAACTTGACAGGATTCTGGAGAGAACATGAGCAAACCTGAGTGGATTTCTGAGTGGATTATTTTAAGTCTAATAATATTCAGTGCTAACATCAGACAACTAGATAAAATAAGCTATGCGATCATATTACCAGTCAAGCGAACATGAGCTAAGCTGGCAGGATTTGTGAGTGGATTATTTTGTCCGACAATGTTCAGATAGGCTACTTAAATTAGTCAACTAGCTAACAAGAACTAACCTGAGAAGATTTCTGATAAGATTTTAATAAAGTCAATAATAATATTCAGTGCTAACATTAGCCAGTTAGCTAGGATGAGCTGACTTGACAGGATATCTGTGAGGATTTTTTATTAAAATTCTAATAATATTCAGTGATTACATTATCCAGCTAGCTAACGTCAGTTAACTTGACAGGATTTTTAAGTGATTTAATGCAAAAGTGCTAACATTAATCAGCTACTTAACATGAGTAATCCTGACAGGATTTATGAGTGGATTATTTTGCAAAAATATTCCTTGCTAGCATTAGCCAGATACCCAACATAAATGAACCTGACAGGATCTTTGGTAAGGAATTTTTTTCACAGGAATCGTCTTCTTCACAAAAAGTTTCTGTCACATGATTAATTTTGTGTCGATGATGAAATTTACTGGACATGTTACACATGCTACATTGCTAAATCCTAAAGTTTACTGATTTCTCAATGCTGTGATTCACAAGGAAAGTGTTTAGTCTTCGAAAGGAGTGTGTGTTCAGGGATTCTGATGTCTTACTGACTGTCCATCCTGTCACATAAATGGTTTTTGAAACACTGTATTGAAGCAAAGTTATTTTCAGTATACACTTTAGTGTCATTTACACTGAAAGATTTACAGACATGAAGGATCACGCAGCAAGACCTCTACCAGCGGGAGACGAATCGGAGTCAAGCTGCATCAGACGACGATAAGACACCACTGATGTCTCATTGATTCAGCTGCCTGCTCGTGCGTCACACACACACACACACACACACACACACACACACACACACACACACACACACACTGAGAGAAACTCTCTGCTCTCCCTCTTTCCACGCAGGGGGTAGCTTAACGAATCTTTGCTCATGCCTGCTAATTAAATGTAAGGATCTTAGATAATTAGGAAAGGAGCCTTAAAACCAGCGCTTAGCCCAGCGAGCAGGCGTAAAAAAAAAAAAGCCTCTCTGTCCTGAAGCGCTGATGCTGGAGACACCAGGATGGTTAGCTGAAACGTTCTGCCTTATGAAATTTGTGAATTCTGGAGTTCCTGGAATAAAAACACACGATGAAGGTTATAAGTATCCTGCAAATGACATTCTTGTCCTTGTCAATTACTATAGGCAAAGTGCAATCAAGGCAATTTTAAGTTTGAATATCCAAGGGCAAATTAGAACGAAGTGAAGCGGTTATGAAGTAAGTGTCAATCAAAGTGTAGGAACTCCACTCTGAAATATAATTGAAAAAGTTTGCTTCTCTTAATATCTCAGCATGGCATTGCCGAAGGGCGTTCGAAGTGTCTCTGATGTGTGTCTCCTCATGAAATGGCTTCGGAGCTGTGATTTGATTCCGTATTTTGATGTATTTCCTTTTGAAACAGGAAATCAGAGGGGCTGTGAGTAGAAATGTCTGACAGCCAATCGTATTCGAGATACGCCACACATCCACTTGACAGTACAAACTTGACAATAGCTTAGAAAAGTAGCAAAATATGGAGAACAGTGAGAGGTTTTTGGATTTTTTTCCAACTGCTATTGCTGCAAAAGAATTAAGAAACTGCTAATGTAGAACAAGACCCGCCCCTTGTTGCAGTGTACACTGTATATTACATACTGTATAGTTTGTAGAGGAATTTAATTGGACCAACATTAGCACATGATTATGCTGCATTCGACTAACTCGTGATTCATGACCAGGATAAAACAACAAAAATGCCCCCTCAACTCGGAATTCCTACTCCTGTAGTCTTCTCAACTCCGAGTTCTGCAAATGGTGTCAAATCAAAATGGCTGTTCACAGCATCAGCAAAGCAAAGCAGCACTTCTTACCTATACACCAATAAGCCATAACATTAAAACCACCTCCCAATATTGTATGGGTCATCCTTGTGTTGCCAAAACAGCTGTGACCCATCGAGGCATGGATTCCACAAGACCTCTGAAGGTGTGCTGTGGTATCTGTCCTAAAGTCCTGTAAGTTGTGAGGTGGGGCCTCCATGGATCGGGCTTGTTTGTCCAGCACATCCCACAGATGCTCAATCGGATTGAGATCTGGGGAATTTGGAGGCCAAGTCAACACTTTGAACACTTTGTCATGCTCCTCAAATCATTCCTGAACAATGTTGCACATTATCTTTGGTATATGCAACAGTGTTTAGGTAGGTGGTACGTGTCAAAGTAACATCCACATGAATGCCAGGACCCAAGATTTCCCAGCAGAACATTGCCCAGAGCATCACACTGCCTCAACCAGCTTGCCTTCTTCCCATAGTGCATCCTCTTCCCCAGGTAAGCGATGCACATGCACCTGGCCGTCCACATGATGTAAAAGAAAACGTGATTCATCAGACCAGGCCATCTTCTTCCACTGCTCCATGGTCCAGTTCTGATGCTCACATACCCATTGTAGGAGCTTTCGGTGGTGGACAGGGGTCAGCATGGGCACTCTGACCGGTCTGCAGCTACACAGCCCCATACGCAGCAAGCTGTGATGCACTGTGCGTTCTGACTCCTTTCTATCATAGCCAGGATTAACTTTTTCAGCAGTTTGTGCTACAGTAGCTCTTCTGTGGGATCGGACCAGACAGGCTAGCCTTCGCTCCCCACGCGCATCAGTGAGCCTTGGGAGCCCATAACCCTGTCGCCGGTTCACCGGTTGTTCTTCCTTGGACCACTTTTGGTAGGTACTAACCACTGCATACTGGAAACACCCCACAAGACCTGCTGTTTTGGAGATCCTCTGACCCAGTCATCTAGCCATCACAATTTGGCCTTTGTCAAAGTCGTAACTGTGTCCATAACACTAAGGGACAGGAACGAAAAGCTCTAAAACACCAATTTTGATTTAAGTGACACTTTAAACTCAAGCAAGGATTTTAAAGTAAGACAAAGCAAAATAACAAGATGTTATTAATCATGGCTGAATGCATACAAAGAGCAGTCTGTCATCAAAGACCCTAAGCCGTGACTCAGTTAGTGAGTAATTCCTCTCATTGCACAATAGTGAATAATTGCTCATAATTGCTGTATGGAAGTTGTGTGCACTAGTGAGTTTGGCAGCATGAAATCCGACAGACCCCTCAGCCATACCGAGGTGACGTCACACTATAGAGTACTGTAAATTCTGCTCTGCTGTGTAGGAGCGAGTCACGTAAAAGAAGCGCATGACATCTTCAGCACACTTACAGCCTTAAACATGACATGGGTTTATATATTTGGTAGAACTTTACTCACCAGACGTTAAAGCGCTCACTCTGCAAGCCTCATGGGTCTGGTCTAAAAGGTCTTATTGATTAACACAATACATTTACCACATCTACTATAAAATGGGTTTTACAAAGAAGGTAATGATTTATTGATTACGGTGTGTGGAAATGTTTTAGTCAAGAACAGAGTAAGACGTGTCCTCTGAGACATAACCGTAGCGGCTATCTTATAACGGTGGCATTTTGACAAGGAAGTTAGCTAAATAAAATCTTAATATGTACACTAATTCAGTAACGAAGATGCAAAATACATTCTCTGTTTAGAACGTCTGTTTATTTATAATGTGCATCAGTTTTGGGACGTTATATCAGTGGACTTATAAGACTTACAGACGACGAGTGACACTTTACGGACAGTCATTATGGTGTTAAATGACACATTTAACAGAGATCATGACCTTGCTGTACGACTCGATACGAGCTGTCATGGCAACTCAAGACCTGGTAATGTGTAAGTGCTCATTTGCAAGTTGTAATAACGTCATTTCATCATATCACGTTTCGTGACATTCGACTTGCAAAGTGGAAAAATGAAAAATAAAAACACGAACGCCTCCATGAAAGCATGTGTTTAGTTTGCTGTGTCAGAGCATATAAAGCTCATAAAAAGCTACCTTAAGCTCTTTTTTACAGTTACAGGCCTGAGTGGCTGCTGGTTCTGTTGTACTATAGTGACCTTCAAACATTTTGGACAGCAACAACACCTCTCCAGTATATTAACTAAACTAAAGCCAATACTGCTATAAACTCATGTAAAAGTAGAGAAGGGAGATTTTACACTATTCGCAGTGTGAGCAGCCATGTTGGTTTGACGCCAGCTGGTAGCTCAGAAGACGACCCCAAGTTGACACGTTGAAATTTCAAGTTGAGGGGGAAAATCATTGCTGAATACATGGAATATATATATATATATATATATATATATATATATATATATATATATATATATATATATATATATATATATATATATATATATATATATATGACTTTGTGCTTTCGCTTTATTTTTTAAGCAAAGTTGAAAACTTTAAAAAAAAAAAAAAAACCCATCTTTTCATTGATTTACTGGTGACGTTGCGCAGACGGGGGGCCTCCACAGATGATGCGAGCAGTCTGTGTGAGGGTCTGGAGGGAGAGATGCATGCTGTGTGGTGAATCACGCTGGGTGGAGGGTTGTGTATCAACCAGCCATCTGGAGTCAGACCTGCTGCACATGCTGCTTCAAAAACAATGATGTAATCAAAACATTACGTCTTTATTATGACTTTGAAATTTTTCTGACGTTTATTTACCATATGTCATGCTTTAATCATGAGTGACTTTCCAGAATCCAATCTGATAAAACACGCCGTGTTGTGCTGTTATAGGAAAATAATCAATGACTCATGTTACTGTGGCCACCCTGAAGTTGATTATTTTCCAAAAACAGAATGCCCCTGAAGTGTTTTGTTCCTCTTATACCACGGCAATTTTTTTTTACCAACCGTTCCATTTAAAGAACGACGCGTAATACTTTTTCTCCATTCCCTCACCAGCCTCTCTTTTTCTTCCCTCTCTCAAAGTTCATAAGGCTGCTCCCACTGGATACTCCTTCCATAAACGTTAAATAAACATTACAGAAAACTTCACCATATCAAAAAATACAAGCCCTTGTGAATGAGCTGTTACCATGGAAACGCTAGGGATTATTTTTCTACTAGCCTTTGTTTTTTCTAAGCTGAGAGCTTTTAAGAGTGTAGTATGTCGCGTGTTGTGCGTTGTCATAGTAGTAGTTAACTTCTGAGTCCAAGACGTTGTCTATTTCTGTTTTACGTTCTTCTTTTTTTCCCCTCCTTTCAATTCTTTCCTTCTTTTTTATGTTTCTTTCTTGTCTCCATATCTGTCCTGATCTTCAAGACTTCATCTACATCATCTAAATCTGTGTGGATTTGTAAGAAGAACATTAAGCGCTTTAAATAAATATGCGAGTGCTCGTCACATATGCGGCAGTCGGGAGGAATAATAACAGCGATACACAGTAATAGCTGTAACTTTATTTATTTATTTTTTGTTACAGGAATAACACTATATCTATACGTCCGTCCTGCCGGTTCTCTCATCTGAACCCTGCTGTGCCTCCTGCAGAGAATTTCTGCTCTTTATTGGTTATTATAGTCGCTAATTGACTTCTCATTAAAACCTGCATAAGCAAGTCACAGATAATTACTGATAAGAGACGTATCTACATACACACCGATTTTCTGACTCATTGTGTCATGTTGATAAAAACACAAAAACGTCAACATTAACATTATATACGCTTATTCGAACAAGACTCCAACCTTCTTCTTCTAATTCTTCTTTTTTTCTTTTTTAATTCTTCTTTTCTTCAGTTTTCTAGAATTTGCTCAGCTCCAGCTGTTCAGCACACTGACTCTGTTAAAACATTTTGTTTTGTAAAACTTCACAGAGAGAATTGTGTCTACTTTCAGTTTTGTAAAAGTAATGGAAATGTATACTGTTTATATTTTAAAACTATTTTCATGTCGATAACTTTAGAACTTTCTTTCTCTCTTTTTAATCTTTTTTCTCTCGCTTTCTCTTCTTCTTCCTCTCTTTTTTCCATCACTTTATTTCTCGTTTTTCTGCTTATTTTTTCTCTTTCCCTTTATTTATCTCCCCTTTCTCTCACACTCTTTCTTTCTTTCTTTTCTATTGCTTCTTTTTACAATCTTTCTTCTCTTCTCTTTTCTTTCTTTTTGTTTTCCTCTCATTTCTGTACTTCCTTTTTTCTTTCTTTCTTCTGTCACTTTATGCTGCTTGCATGTGTAGTTATATTCTCAGTGGAAAAGTGTCTGTGCTTTTACCTTCCAAACATCCTGAAATTAGACCAAGGGAACAAGTTAGAACACGACCCTGTAATAAACCTGATATAACCCTGTAATAAACCTGATATAACCCTGTAATAAACCTGACATAACCCTGTTATATACTATGTACAGCAGTGCCATGATCACTGTTATAATGCTCACCTTAAATGTATATAAGAAGTCTACACACCCCTGTTAAAATGGCAGGTTTTTTGTGATGGAAAAAAATGAATTAAAATCAAAATACATCGTGTCAAGAACTTTTTCCACTCTCAATGTGAAATTACAACGTATAAAAAATAAGTGAAAAACAATCAGAAACATTAAAAGAAAAATAGGAAAATAAAAAAAACCTAGTGCACACCCCTAAACTAAGTGTTGAAGCACCTTTTGATGTTATTACACTGCGCAGTCTTTTTGGGTAAGAGCCAATCAGCCTGGCACATCTTGACTTGGCAATATTTTCACACTCTTTCTTGCAAAAACATTCTAGAGCTACCAAATTGTGAGGTCATCTTCTGTGCACAGCCTGCTTCAGGTCATCCCACAGATTTTTAGTTAGATTCAGGTCTGGGCTCTGGCTAGGTCATTCAAAAACTTTGATCTTCTTTTGGTTAAGCCATTCCTTTGTTGATTGGATGTATGCTTTGGGTCGTTGTTGTGCTGAAAGGAGAAATTTATTTTTCATCTTCAGCTTACTAGCAGACACCTGCAGGTTTTGCCCTAAAATCGACTGGTATTCATGATTCCCTTCAGCTTGATAAAAGCCCCAGTTCTGGCTGAAGAAAAGCAGCCTTAAAGCATGATGCTGCCACCATCAGGTTTCACTGTGGGTATGGTGTTCTTTTTTTTTTTTTTGGACCAAACAAACCTTTTGGAATTATGGAATTATTATACCTTTTGGATTTGGTCTCATCAGACCACAACACATTTTGCCACATTTTAGTTGGGCTTGGATGTTTTTGTGATAAAGGGCTTCCGTCTAGCCTCCCTACCCCATAGCCCAGACACGTGAAGAATACGAGAGATTGTTGTCACATGCAGAGAGCAATCAGTACTTGTCAGATATTCCTGCAGCTCCTTTAATGTTGCTGTAGGTCTCTTGGCAGCCTCCCTGGTAAGTTTTTGTCTTGTCCTTTTGTAAATTTCGGAGGGTAATATCACTGTGGTGCTCCATTTGATGATGATGGCCTTATATGTTCCATGGTACATATAAGCTTTTGGAAATTGCTTTGTATCCCTCTCCTGATCGATTCCTTTCGACACTGAGACCATGTACAGGCTTTGTAAGCTCTTTGCGGACTATGGCTTCAGGAGTCAGATGAAACCAAGACGATGTCAAGAAAATCCTACAGAAACAGCTGGTCTTTATTTGGGGTTAATAATAATTATTTCATTGATGACAGCTATATGATGATTGCTTTTGAACATGAGACTGAATGTGATTGGATCATTCTGCCGCACACAGCCGCATCCTCAGACTTTTTATTATCCACTGTAGCTCAATTTTTCCGATATTCCTTACTCTTACTCTACTTAAACTAGAGAACACATTGTGTTCCCTGTGTGTCATCATCATCATTATCATCATCAGCAGCAGCAGCAGCAGCTCCACCTGTGTGTTTTAAAGGTGTAATCATTCTCTGAGTGTGTATCCTCCATGTTCTGTTCTCTATTTATAAAATCACATTGCCTACAATTCAAATCCTCATTTTTATCCTTATCATTATGTTTCAGTGTTTACCTGGGTTTTTTCCCCCTCAGTCTTATGATAATGGCTTCACCCATAATTTCTTTGTTTCTTTGAAAACTGTGTTTCGAGCCCTGCTGCGTGTTCTTGGATGTTCCCCAGTAAAAACCCTCGGCGCACACATCCTGCCGCCTCTGGCTCCCTCCAACAGCGTGCCGTGTGGTTTTCCATCAACATCTGCACGACATTCGATGCTAATGATAATGCTGCTACTTTTCACAGCTTTGTGATGGCGTAATTATGACAGTGAAAGTGCAATTACTCTTGCATTTAGGTGTTTGTCTTCTCCCTGATCGTAAGAGAACGGGCCCCCGGTGCGAAATGAGCTGGAAAACACTGGGTGCTCAGAGATAAGCAGCTTATCTGTTCCTGCAGGTGCTCAGCCTCGCCGATCCAATCAGGGAATTCTGTAAGGAATTTACTGACCCTGAACTCTTGGTTTGAATGTTTGTAGAAAATTAGAGGGTTTATTTTCATCTTTGTAAACTTTGTTGGTTGCAGAATCCAGATGGAGGTGTTTTGAAATCTTTTTTAAAAGACAGAAAATAGAGAAAGAAAAAAACAGTCAGAAATGTGACATTTTAGAAGATTTTTTTAACCTTCAGGAGCATTAACAGATTTGCATGCATTTCATCAGCGTGTTTTATTACACATCAATTCAAAGACTTTAATTTCTTTCTTTATTCATTTGTTTCTTTCTTTTGACTCTTTTATGTCCTATTGTTTTCCCCCATAATTTTTCAGTGATGAAGATTTTCTTTCTTTCTTTCTTTCTTTCTTTCTTTCTTTCTTTCTTTCTTTCTTTCTTTTTTTCTTTTTTTCTTTCTTTCTTTCTTTCTTTCTTTCTTTCATTTTCCTCAGTTTGTTTGTTTGTTTGTTTGTTTTTTCTTTCCTCCTTTCTTTTTTCTCTCTTTTGACCTTTCAATCTTTCTTTCTCTGTTTTCTTTCTTTCTTTTTCTTTTTTGTTTGTTTGTTTCTTTCTTTCTTTCTTGTTCTTTCCTTCTTTTCTGTTCTTTCCTGCTTTCTTTCTTTCTTTCTTTAGCACTTTTTGTCTTGTCCCTCTGGTGGTCTTAAAAGTTCTTTGTAGAACCCTGTAAACAGAGGCTTTCCCTTTCACAAAAGGTTTCATGTAGAGCGTTTAAACCATTAAAAGAAGCCTCAAGGGATGTTTTTTATTTAAAATTCTTTAAAAATCACATTACTTCACATTAACGGTGGAAAAGATCTGATATGATTGATCTTGGTTACATTTTTTAGATTACAAAACACTGCCATTTTAACAGGGGTGTGTAAACTTATTATAACCGCTGTATCTGCCTACTGAAACCCCACAGAGCTTACTCTGCATTTCGGTGATGTCTGACCAACTGTGAAATTCCCTCTCTACTTCCTCCATAACGCAGGGAAAGAAGAAAATCCTCTCCTTTAAGGTCTTTGGTGTTATCTGGCCCAAAAGCCGAGTGCAATTTAGGTGTAATTTCTTGAAGAGGAATTGCTTGAAGTGCAGTGGAGCGAGGCAGCGAGGCAGCGTGGGAGAAGCGTCCCCTCCACACCCACACCACGTGGCCTCCAAAGCCGATTGAATAATTAACTGGCAGGAGGACAAGCCTGAAACCACTGAGCGTCAGAAACCTCCAGTGAACACAATAACACTGATAAAGATGTCGTTAATTACGTTTCCAAAACTTTCCCCCCGGTGCATGAATAGTTTTTAATGAATGTGCGTCATCATGCTTTGTGTTAAACGTCCTCTGTTAAAGCCGTGACTTTAAACAACACCACCAGGAGAAGCTGTTTCTGGAGAAGTTCAACCGCCATCGGTTATTCATTAAAGATTTAAAGAAAGCCATATTTTTATATAATATAATATACAACACGGTTAATCTTTCACTTCGACCAATTATCATGACTAAATTTTATATTAAAAGTTATTTGTATAAAAGCTTTTGGGTTAAAGTGGGATTAGAGTTTGTACCTTTTATAACGTCTTCATTTGCATTAAATTAAAAATAAATATAAAATCTGTCTGTTGGTTTTTTAATTTAATCCTTTTTCTTTTTCTGTCATGAGATCAGGTCTTATTTGACTGATCGTTATCAGTTTGTAGATGTAAATGGTGAATTCTCTGTGCATACTGAGGTAAAGTTTGATGTTCCGCAAGGTTCTGTTTTAGGCCCACTGCTCTTTTCTTTATATGTGTTATCTCTGGGTCAAATTATTCGTAAACATGTAATTAGCTTCCACTGTTATGCTGATGACACACAATTGTATGTTTCAGCAAAGCCTGATGACAGACACCAGTTTAATAAAGTCGAGGAATGTGTAAAGGACATTAGACAGTGGATGCTTATTAACTTCCTCTTACTAAATTCTGACAAGACAGAAGTACTTATACTAGGACCACATGCAGCTAGAAGTAAGTTTTCTGATTATATAGTAACTCTGGATGGCCTTTCTGTTTCATCATGTGCAGCAGTAAAAGACCTTGGTGTGATAATTGACTCCAGTCTTTCCTTTGATGCCCATGTAGATAATATTACTAGGATAGCCTTCTTTCACCTCAGAAATATTGTTAAGATAAGAAATATATTGTCACTACATGATGCAGAAAAATTAGTCCATGCTTTCGTCACCTCTAGGTTGGATTATTGTAATGCCTTACTGTCTGGATGTTCCAGTAGGAGCATAAACAAACTCCAGTTAGTCCAGAATGCAGCTGCAAGAGTCCTTACAAGAACTAGAAGATATGACCACATCACCCCTATCTTATCCACACTGCATTGGCTCCCAGTGAAATCCCGCATTGATTATAAAATACTACTATTGACTTATAAAGCGCTAAATGGCCTTGCGCCACAGTACCTAAGTGAACTTTTGGTCTTTTATGATCTGCCACGCCTACTTCGACCAAAAGGTGCAGGCTATTTGTCAGTACCTCGAATAGTGAAGGCTACAGCAGGGGGAAGAGCTTTCTCTTACAAAGCCCCACAGTTATGGAACAGCCTTCCAATTAGTGTTCGGGACTCAGACACAGTCTCAGTGTTTAAGTCCAGGCTGAAAACATATTTGTTTAATCAAGCCTTTCGTGAATAGTTTTTTTTTCCTTAGGTAAAGGAGCACATCTAGAGGTCTCACGGGCATAGTGTGTTATGGTGAACTGGGATGTCTGGATGCTGTTACCCCCCCACCTTCAGGTGTCCACCAAGGTTTGTTGGTGGTGGGGTGGCTGGCCTCCTTGTCCCAGGGAGCCCTCATGTCTGTGTTACCTTCTGGCTCTCCCTTTTAGTTATCCTGTCATAAGCTAGTCTTGCCAGAGTACCTGCTTTCACTTACGCAAAGTACATTGTCCTTAACCATTACGGGACAATAATCATACCTAATGATCTCTCTCTCTCACTCTCACTCTCACTCTCGTTCTCTCGCTCTCTCTCCCTCCCCTTCTGTCGAGCTTCACATGATACTCCTGAGATGCCAGTGATCCCGACCCCTTCTGCTCTCTGGACCTGCCCGATCCATCCTGATGCCCTACTTCTGGTTGGAGACCTCATCAATTGAGGTCACATGATGCTGCTGAGGATGGCCCCACACGGTGCAGCCTAAAGATCATTGAGATTACAGTAGTGAAGTTCAACAAAACAGACTTCATATAAAAACTGTAATGAATTTTTCATGGTCTCACAACTGCCATTCTGACCGTGTTGTACTGGTACATTTATAGAAGGGATTTATTTATTTATAATCGCACTATGGCACCCAGATGAGGATGGGTTCCCTTTTGAGTCTGGTTCCTCTCAAGGTTTCTTCCTTATATCATCTCAGGGAGTTTGTCCTTGCCACCGTTGCCGCTGGCTTGCTCATTGGGGATAAATTCATAAATTTAAAATCTATGTCCTGAATTTATATACTTCTGTAAAGCTGCTTTGGGACAATGTCCATTGTTAAAAGCGCTATACAAATAAACCGAACTTGAACTTGAACTTGAACTTGAACTAGATCAGGTTTTTCAACCAGTTTAACCACTCAGACGTCTTTCAGTTCAACACAACATTCATTTCCTTTTACACATAAACGAGTGTACAGATTAACACAATGCTGTTTCCCTCTCATGTACAAATCAGTAATCAGTCATCCTCACCTCATTCATAACAAATGTCTTTCCTTCTTTCTTTCAACACTTTTTTGTTCTTTCTTCTTGCTTTTCTCTTACTTTTCTTTCCTCCTTTTTGTTCTTTCTTTCTTTTTTTCTGTTACTTGATTTTTCTTTCTATCGCTCTCTCTTTTTTTTTTTTTTTATTACTTTTTTTGACTCTTTTACAGTATGTTCTTTCTTTCCTCCAGGACTTTTCCATGATGAGTATTTCAAATTAGATTTCTTTCTTTCATTCATTCTTTTGACTATTTTATGTTCTTGTTTTCTCTACAACTTTTTTGTCATGACTTTTTCAGCAAAGATTTTCTTTCTTTCTTTCTTTCTTTCTTTCTTTCTTTCTTTCTTTCTTTCTTTCTTTCTTTCAACTCTTTTGTTATTTCTTCTTTTTTCTCTTACTTTTTGTTCTTTCTTTCTTTCTTTCTTTCTTTCCTCTTACGTTTTCTTCGTTTCTTTCTTTTGACTCTTTTTTGTTCTTTCTTCTTTCTTTCCCTTTATTCTTTCTTTATTTCTTTTTTCTTTTCTCTTATTTTTCTGTTCTTTTTCTCTTTATTTTGACACTTTTGTATTCATTCTTTCCTTCACAACTTCTCCATTTGTAAACAGAGTAAACAGACACTTTCCCTTTCACAAAAGGTTTCATGTAGAACATTTAAACTATTAAAAGAACCCTTGAGGAATTCAATCTCTCATCAGTAATAAGGTGAAGAGGAGAAAAGAGAAAAGACTCTCTCCCTCTCTCTCTCTCTCTCTCTCTCTCTCTCTCTCTCTCTCTCTCTCTCTCTCACACACACACACACACACATTTACTTCACTGGCCAGAAGAGCTGTTTCATTTTTTTAAATTTATTTTTTCAGCTGGTCTTGGGAAAAGGGCAAGTCTCTCAGAGGATTAATCTCTACAGACAGCATTCAAGAGCCGCTCGAGTGTGTCATTCATCCCAATAAATACGGCAGAAAGGTCACTGTCCCTGCCTCCTCCTGCCTCCCTCAGACATTTTCCATCTATTTTTGTCCGTTCCTCTTCCGCCAAGGGTCGTAGTGCATTAACTTAATGGACCACCCGTGACAGACCCTA
Organism: Cranoglanis bouderius; assembly: GCA_023630585.1. Lineage (NCBI taxonomy): Eukaryota > Metazoa > Chordata > Actinopteri > Siluriformes > Cranoglanididae > Cranoglanis > Cranoglanis bouderius. The sequence continues at coordinate 14,106,487 of CM042548.1, read as the reverse complement.
CGCCTTCGCTCTCTAATAAGTACAGTGTGACCGCACCGAAAGGTCCTCTAGGCTGCCTAAACATGACACACACGTCTTCTCATTACTCTCCAGGTTTAATAATCAAACCACAAGTCCATGCAGCGTTCAATAAGCTTTAAATCACAATCACATAATGACAAATCGATCCCTCAGTGCTGCTATGGACGCAAAGCCAAAGCTCTGAAACATTACATATCTTTATGATGAAAAATTTCTGATGTGTTTAGTGATTCTGCTGCAAATCTGATGGCTGGTGCTGTATTTTCATTATTCCAGTGAGAAGTTAGCGGTTGTGTGTCACACTGATGTTATTGCTAGCGCAGTTACAATGGCGTTTAATAGGAGAAAACATGATAACGCTCAGGTTTCGCTGTTACTCACTCACCATTTTCATGCAAGGTGATATTAATGAGAACTCCAGCGTGTAAGTAGTGGAGTCGTTGGAGCAAACGCTGGACTCAAAGTCCCAGACTGCAATGCACCCATACGCCGCAGTTGAGACTCGGCTCGGCTAATTAGAGATCTACGAGATGACGAGCAGTGGTGATGGTGTTGACGATGGTATTAGTGTGTAAACTTTGGAAGCTGATCTGTTTGAGCAGAGTGCACAGATGAGGAGGTGAGAGAGCTGGACAGACACTAAAGCGCCGCCGCAATTCAGTCTTTAGGTAGAGATGAAGTGAGGGCTTAATCCCACTGCACCACTATCAGCATGGCATTGTGGGTAATCCAAAACTAAAAACTCAGAATTTCATTATAAAATCATTCTTGGACACCGTTAATGATCACATTAGTGATAAAAATGAATATGCAAGTCGTTCCGAGTGGATTTTCTTAAAGATAACATCAGAAGCTTTTTTAATTAATGTTTTCTAATAAAAGGCTAATATTTCCTGCGATAATAACAACAACAACAACAACAACATGGCGCTGTTGCTTGGAGCTGGCAGAAGAAATAAATAAATGATGGGAAGAAGAAATAAATGATGTTTTTCTTGTCCCCGAATCAGTAATCTCATCGAGGAATGAATTCAAATCGGGGTAAAGCGTCATTAGGCCGGGATGTAACTGATAATTAAAACAAGTGCATCGATAAATCTCAGATGACAAAAAATGTAATAAATATTCCATTCGCCGCCCTATTAAAGAGGAAAGCGTCCACTAATGAAGCAACACAAGGTGATGAATATATGGATATGCAGATAGACAATAAACAGAATGAGCTTAGAGCAAAACGGTTGACTGAATGCCTCTGAGCTGTGTATTAACTCAAAATAGAAAAGTAATTATTTTTTCTTGACCCAGGAGCGTTTGTGTTTCAGAATAGTTCTGCTTTGCATGCGAATTTACTGTAGGACACATTCGTCTGTCTCTCTGTCTCTCTTTCTCTATCTCTCTCTCTCTCACACACACACACACACACCTAGGCAATCATCAACTCACTGAAGCATACGTCACCGAGACACTATTCTGGGACGTCCTGAATTGTAGATCGGGATGTCAGAAGATGACAGCACGGAGCACGCGTTCACCCCGGACACACAATTCGGGAGACCTTCTAAAAATAGAGAGCATCTCATTATAACTATTCCCAAACTGACGTAGACGTTAGACTGAGCTCGCTGATGGGTCCCAGAAGCCTTTCACACTGCTGCAGTGCAGAGGCTACGTCAAGTCACAAAGAAGTTTTAGTTAATGAGGAAGCTTTAGCTAATCAGCTACGGGAGAAACAACCCCCCAGAATTACGTAAGAGAACGTGAGCGCGGGGAAAAGTGCGCTGATTATGTGAGGACTCTCCTAATTTAAAGAACAAAGCAAAGGAATGCAATTAACATTCCTTCAGCTATAAAACAATTCCTGAAAAGGCCGGAAGGAATGATTTTTTTTTTAGATTTTATTTTTAACGAACGTAAAAACAATGAAATTCAGAAAAAACATTCAGTCACAATTCTCTGTTTTTAACCAACTGATAAGATTATAGATTGTTTTAGTTTCATATGAAAACTTTTATGTGGGTGATTATGAAATTGACGCATGCACCAGAGAAAGATGTGTTTTCTTTAACACAAAAAAGCATCTATTATTTAGATTTTAAAAGATTAAATGTATTGCCACATTATCATCCTCAATGGAGATGTGATCATGTGATCAGTCGCTACTGTGGATAAAACAGTGTAAACATTTCATTGTCTGTTGATAAAACCTGTCCTTTAAATTCGTAAAAGTGTGTATTTGTTGTGGTGATGTTTATTATTTATTAATTAAGAAAAATGTAAGATTTATTTTTCTTTTGTCAATTCTGGCTTTAACATTTGGATCTAACTGATCTAACTGAACCGTAAAGCATAAAATTCCCGCAACATGAAGCTTAAAGTTTACAGAGTGATACAAAGCGCTGACACTGGAGACTCCTTCCATAACATGTTAAAGAAACATCTCCTTACAGAAAACGTCACAATATCAATGATAACATACATTTTTTAAAATCCGTTTATGCGGGGCGTCCGCTGTACGAGACCCTGTGAAAGGGCTGTTGCTATAGAAACGATAACGTATTAGTTCGAGCGCATTAATATACTAAACCTGTGATTCAAAGCTGCACTACTGTCTTTGGCAATAAATCGTTTTGTGAGAAATTATTATTATATTTAGCATTGTTGTTAAAGTCAAGCTGTTTCTCTGAGTGTTTAAGTAGAAAATGTAAATAATCCTCAATTTTTCTGTTTTTAATCCTGTTTTTTTTTTTTTTTTTTTTTCTGCTGTAGCTCCTGATTTGTGCACAAGTTAATCTATTTTTAGGTAACCCAATAAATTTTGTATTATAATAGTCCAGGCTATTCCAGTCCAGAGAATGAAAACAAGAAAGCACATTACTGACATTACAAAGTCAATGCTATGTGACTTAAAGCTTAGATCACAATCAAGGATAATACTGAGATATTTATATCTAGGCTTTATCCTAGTTTACACAGAAATGTTATCTTTTTGCCATTAATACATTTATTTGATTACAGGAAATTATTATCCATGCAATTTCTCATTAATGTTTAATAATTTTCGTACTAATCCCCTGGAAACAGAGAAATAGAACACTGAATTCTACATTCCTCCTGCTACATGAGTGATAAGCAATTAAGCCAGTGTCAGGTTGAAGCCATCCTGCCATAACAGCATTCATACACTCCACATTAAAGGCTTCAATGCCCTGAAAGGTTTTGCATCACAGGAAGGCGAAGTGTGCGCTGACTGAACTGATTACAGTGTTTAGACAGTGCAGCAGTGATGCTGAAAAAAAAGGGGAAAAAGTGCACAATGTTATCACACAAAGCATCACTTATAGTACTTCATCCTCAGCCGTGTGTCGACTTGGAGCAGAAATCTCTAATGGAGCCTGAAAGCGGTACATGCAAAAGGACACGTTTCCTAGATGTTAAATGTAGACGCTAAGGTCAGCTGAGTCGACTACAGAGAACTGTTTTTATCTCCTTTATAATGCAGAGGACTAACTAAATCGATATCAGGTGTTACATATTATTATTATTATCACTGTTATTATTATTATCATCCTTAACCCTGAGTGTTAGCACGGCATATGATTTACCTTTGATATACGTTCATGGCCAGACTAGTCTGAGTTTGCTTGAAGGCTACGGTAACTCAAACACTCCTTACAACTGTGTTGAGCAGAAAAGCATCTCAGAATGCCAAACCTTGAGGTGGCTGCACTACACATTGGATGTAATAAAAAACCCTTACGGACAATTTTGCACTTCAGCACTTTACATCTCCCTTAATTTGTAATTATTTCTGTAAAAACAGTTATTCGAACATAACTGGGGATTATGGTGTCACAACCATTTTGGGGGGAAAAATATAGGATTTTAAAAAAAATTTTTTTATCAGTGCTAACATTCAAAAGCTAGATAAGATAAGCTAACTGCTAATATTAGCCAGCTAGTTAACATGAGCTAGCGGGACGGTTTCTGGGAGGACTTAACATTCATAATCATAAATGTCTATGATCTTTACATCAGCCAATGATCTAAGTGCTTCATTAGCCAACTAGCTAACATGATGTAAGCTGACAGGATTTCTGTGAGGATGTAACTTTCCAACTAAGGAATGTTCATTGTCTTTATGTTAGCCAACAATCTAATATGAGCTAGCCAGCATTAGCCAGCTAACCTGAGCTAACCTGACAGGATTTCTGTGAGGAATTTTTTAGGCAGTAATGTTCAGTGCTAACATTAACCAGCAAGATTGGATGAGATTGTTAGAGGTACATAAGATGGGGTAAGTGCTTACATTATCTAGTGAACTAGCTTCATATGTTATGTATTGATATATTTAAATAGCATAATAGTACATAAATTCTACTGCATATGTTTATAATGTGCTAAGTTAACAGGACATTTCAGAAAACCTTATTTCAGAAGAGTAAGAATATCATCCTAGGAGAAAGAAACTATCAGCGTTTGATGATTGATTATGGACCTTGTATGCTAAATATAGAGGATTTGCGGACGCTGCTCGGAGGTCCCTTTGCGGCCGTGACGGAGAAAGGACTGTCGCTGAGGTGATGGGCAGAGAGGACAGAAGCTAATGGGGTCAGACACATTTCTGCTGGCATGTGGGACTGAAACATCACCGTTATGGTTAAGAAAATGGCCTTGAAGTAGCTCTTAGTTTATAGCTTCTCTCTCAAGGACAGCTAGTTAGGCTAATTCAGCAGTTTCCAGTTTCTGAGTAAGCGTAGTTTAGTGAGAGCACTCAAAAAGGCACTTTTCTGAAATATCCTGTTAACTTATTATATGTACTATAATGAGATTTAAATATATCAATATATATTATATGAAGCTAGCTAGCTAGATAAGAAAGAAAGAAAGAAAGAAAGAAAGAAAGAAAGAAAGAAAGAAAGAAAGAAAGAAATATAATGTAAGCACATCTTTCTTTCTTTCTTTCTTTCTTTCTTTCTTTCTTTGTGCCTCTGTCACACATTTATTCATTTTCTTTCTTTCTTTCTTTCCTTCTTTCTTTCTTTCTTTCTTTCTTCCTTTGCGCCTCTCTCTCACATTTTTCCCTTTCTTTCTTTCTTTCCTTCTTTCTTTCTTTCTTTCTTTCTTCCTTTGCACCTCTCTCTCACATTTTTCCCTTTCTTTCTTTCTTTCTTTCTTTCTTTCTTTGTGCCTCCTTCACACATTTATTCATTTTCTTTCTTTCTTTCTTTCTTTCTTTCTTTCTTTCTTTCTTTCTTTCTTTCTTCCTTTCTTTCTTCCTTTCTTTCTTTCTCTCTTTCTTTCTTTCTTTCTTCCGTTCTTTCTTTCTCTCTTTCTTTCTTTCTTTCTTTCTCTCTTTCTTTCTTTCTTTCTTCCTTTCTTTCTTTCTCTCTTTCTTTCTTTCTTTCTTTCTTTCTTTGTGCCTCTGTCATACATTTATTCCTTTTCTTTCTTTTTTCTTTCTTTCTTCTTTCTAAATTGTGACAGTAAACCTGATTTGCAATGGGGGTTGAATAATTTTGATTGCATCTGTAGGATACATTCTCTGGATTGTGTATTGCAGCGTTCTCTTTGTGCTGTTTTCATCATGTCCTCATGTCATTGTGTAACACTGAACTTACAGCAGGAACCAAAAAGACTTTACCTGAGCCAGTTTCCTGGGAAAAGGTTTGAATGGTTAAAGATCTTACATCATTTGTAAAAAATCCAAGCAAACTGCCATCAGTGGGTGGCAAAGCCGCAAGAGTGTGTGGGAGGGAAGATACATCCTTGTTCCTTCTCTCTCAGCTTCTCATTCACAACTCGCTTTGTTTTGGGAAATGCACTTCATACAGAGAGAGAGGGTAAAAATGGAAGCTCAAATACTAAACAGCTCAGCAACCATCTGCCCATTTCGGACCCACACACACACACACACCCACACACCCACACACACACACACACACACACACACACACACACACACACACACACAGAGCGTCGAAAATACACTGAGTGTAGAATTCAGAAATCAATCACAAGCTCTGGTAGGAAATAAAGTGAAGAGAGGAACAGTGAACTTTTTTTTCTCTTTTTACTCTTTCTTTCTTTCTTTCTTTCTCTGTACACATTCTCTTTCTTTCTTTCTTTCTTTTCTATATTATCTATATATTTCTCTTTTCAGTTTTTCTTCTCTTTTGTTTTCGCTTTTTACTTTTTTACTCTTTCTTTCTTTCTTTCTTTCTCTGTACACATTGCCTCTTTCTTTCTTTCTTTCTTTCTTTTCTATATTATCTATATATTTCTCTTTTCAGTTTTTCTTCTCTTTTGTTTTCTCTTTTTACTTTTTTTTACTCATTTTCTTTCTTTCTTTCTTTCTTTCTTTCTTTCTTTCTTTCTTTTCTATATTATCTATATATTTCTCTTTTCAGTCGTTCTTCTTTTCTGGTTTCCCTTTTTATGTTCCTCTCCATTCTGTTGTTTTTCTCCCCCTCTTTTCTTCCTTTCTTTCTTTTTCTATCTTTATTTCTCTTCACACATTCCTTCTCTATTCTTTCGTTCTTTTGTTCCTTCTTTCCTCATCACATCTGGTAACAGTCACTCTCTCAAGAGGTCTCATAATGAAAATCATCGCTCAGCGCTCCTGCAACGCTGCTGCAACATTTCTCGTCCTTCTTGACCCGAGGAAGTCGTGTGAGTGACGTTTCCAGAACGTTGTGGCTCAAACTATTTTTAAATCAAATTCGTGTATTGTTTTTTACAGCCCCCTGTTTTGTGAGTGTGACACATGGCGTAGGAGGACATCCTCCCTGATACAGAGAGGACGGTGTTTACTCGTGCACTTCACTACATTAGATGCTGTACTGTTGTTTTTTCCTCCTGGAGTAAGTTGTTAAGGAAAGAAAAAAGACAAGAAGGATGGAGGGATGGATGGATGGATGGAGGAAGGGAGGGTTCAGGGGTTGGTGCACAGAGAGGGGCGTGTCGCTATAAAGACAGCCGAGCAACAGCGTCCTCTCACATCCTAACAGGAGCAGAGAACAGGACACTACTGACACTTTTTCATTTCTCAGGACAGGTACACGTCTGCCCTCAGCACAGGTACGTCCAGCACCTCCTTTACCTCTGGTTTTATTTTTAAAGGCTATTAATTATCACATATTTCACCATACATAATATAAAAGGTTTACAATTTCACTTGTAATATTTATATGTAATGTTTTAATACTAACTAACAGTTTGAATAAGCATCACTTACTCCGTTCGAATTAGATTAAATGGAACCCGGTCCTGAGTAGGGTTTCAGCAAACATGTCTCCTTTCTTTTCTATTCATCCATATAACAGCCACATTATATCCACGATCCCCTTATTATTAGTCTTATTAGTATTATTTCATCGACTGATTCATGATAAGATCAATGCAAGCACTCTGAGCGCGCGATCACTATCGTCATTACAAACCCCAGGGCACTTCAGCTTAAAGGCTTATCTTATCTGAAGTGTTGAATTAAGGCTCTGCTTTGAACGTTAAAGGAAAGGAAACAGTCACGTGATGTAATTAAGGGACTACACACACGTGTGACTTAACACACTCACTCCTTTCTACATGATTTTATGTCAGTAGTTCCTGGTATCTGTCCATGTTTCAGACGAAGGATCACAAACCCGGGACGTAACGAATGAACCTTAAACAGCTGCCACAAATGCCACAAGTTCAATTTCAAACAAAACTGCTCTCTATTTTTAAATTTATGTTTCATTTCACTGTTTCATTAACCGAAAGTCACTTTTTTTACATTTTAAACAAAGTGCTGCAGTTTTTAGGAGCTAACAATGTTTTCTATAAGAGATTTTTCACTCTCTGGAATTTCACTTGAGGGTTAATAAGATGGTTTTGGCACTGGTGATTAAAAAAGTGAAGATTTACCCATGATCTTCATCAGCCTCAGGCAGATTGATGTTCATTCCATCCAGAAAGCTGAACACAGCTATGGAGAGATGTGAAGATGATCTGTGGAAAGGCACATCACATTGTACTTACTGTCATTTGTACTTCATTACTTTTCTCCTTGGTGCTGTAAGGTGCACTCCTGAATGTGTGTGTGGGGGGGTGGGGGGGGTGTCTGCATAGTAGCAATAAAGTAAAATTAAAATGTGATTAAACAATATTTCCATGCTTTAATGTTAATAAATATGTTAAATAAATGAGGTCTGAACTGCCTAAACGTTGAACTGCTTAGTAAGATAAAAATCTATAAAATGTGCATTAAACCTTATAATGTATTAATTGATGCTACATTCCTCGTTGTGTTTGAAAAAGTTATAAGCCACCTGAAAATATATACAGAGACTATACAAATTCATGATAATTAATTAATAATTAAATGCTAACAATCGGAAATTTGTCCTTTTCAGGGTTTTTTGCTTTTTGTTTTTGTCCGTAAGGGTGTACAAACTTTTGCATTATTCATACATAGTAATTATTCTACATAGTGCTTAAAAAAATCAAGACATTTTACTTTTTTACATTTTGCATTTCATAATATAACAATGATTAATTTTCGTTTATTGTCCGTAAATGATTGCATTTCTATTACTGCAGTTGAGTGCAAAAGTTTGTACACCTCAGGACAAAGGGGATATCAAGTGACTCCTCTGAGCCGTGCTTGTATCCTCTCAGCTTAACATTTGTTCCTCTTTTGTTTTGGATTGTTGTCTTGTTGCATCCACATTTTACATCTTGGAATTATTAATTATATATTTTTTGTAGGTAAATTATACAACATTCCAGATTTTCCCTTTGCGATCAATAAAGTTAATCTCTCTGTCTAAGCAGAAATATATTTCCCTATTTCATTCAAAATTCATGGGGATGCAAACTTTTCTTTACGATCCTCCTCTTTTTTGTTTGTTTGTTTATTTGTTTATTTATTTATTTATTTCTGCCCCTCCTTTGTTTGCTTGTTTATTTGTTTGTTTATTCTGCTATCCTTTGTTTGCTGCCTTGCTTGTTTATTTCTTTTTTGCTTGTTTGTTTAGTTTGTCTCTTTTTTTGCTTGTTTGCTACAATGATTGTTTATTTGTTTGTATGTTTGTTTATTCTGAACCTCCTTTGTTTGCTAGCTTATTTATTTTTATTTGTTTTTTTGTTTATTCTGTCCCTCCTTTGTTTCTTTGTTTGCTAGCATGCTTGCTTGTTTGTTTGTACCAAATCTCCTTTCTCTCTCTCTCTCTCTCTTGCTTTTTCTCTCTCTTTCTTTCTTTTTACCAAATATCTCTCTTTTTCTTTCTTTCTTTCTTTGTACCAAATCTCTCTCTCTCTCTCTCTCTCTCTCTCTCTCTCTCTCTCTCTCTCTCTCTCTCTCTCTCTCTCTTTCTTTCTTTCTGTCTTTCAATCTCTCTCTCTCTCTCTCTCTCTCTCTCTCTCTCTCTCTCTCTCTCTCTTTTTTCCTTTCTTCAATTCTCCCATTTGTCCATGTATCTAAGTAAAAAAAATCCCTTTTTTCAATGAAAATCCATGGGGAGTGCAAACTTTTGCACTCGACTGTAGCTCAAAAAGCCCACCAAAGCAGATTCCTTCATTCCGAATGTAAACAGCGTTATAAATGTTAATAATGAAATCAGACTCCGTTTCAGATCCTCTCCAGCTTTCTGCATCACCGTGTGGTGAAGTTTTATTTTCCACCTTATTACAGTTCTGTAGAGCTTCTGTGTATAAAAGGTTAGAACAGTATAGAGCAGGGGACGGGAACCGATGGCTCATGAGCCATATATGGCTCTTTCAGTGATTGCCAATGGCTCGATGTCGGAAATAAATAAATAAAAGTAATTACGAATCACGAAAGCTAGGGTGTCGATTCAATTCAAAATTGACATATTTTAAAATATTACACAATTCTTAATTGATGCCCATTTGTCATGTTTACACCAATCAATTGAGATGTGGCACAACAAGCTCAAATTTCATTGGACAAGGTGGAGCAGAGTGGTAATTTCCTGGTCTAATTAATAAATCTGTTGAAAACTACATACCCAGTCTGTTTTCAGTTTTTTAACAAGGGTGAAATGGCTAAAAGAAAAAAAGACAAGTATTGTTCTTTCCGGTCCGAACAGACAGACGAATGTACATTTGTGGAAGTCGCATTAACGATAAGTAGCGTTTAATTTACTCTTGCTTACGTACTACATCTTGTATTGATTTACCATTTGATGAAACTATCATAGTCGGTTAAATGAAGTCCTGGCGGTTAAATGAAGTGCAGGCTGTTAGGTCAAGAACAAGCAAAGTGAAATGGCCTTTATTACATTACCACTTTTTATAACTATGCAATAATAGTAAATATAATAACCATAAGAAGCAGAAGAAGCATATAAAAATGTCAAAAAATATGTTAACTTTTCTCATAACTTTTTTTGCCTTTTATGGCTCTGCCAGCTGAAAAGGTTCCCAACCTCTGGTATAGAGTACTACTGAGACTGTTTTGCGCGTCACGCCAGCGTATGTACTGACGTGTGCTACGTGTGACCTTGGACCACACAGTGAGGTGACGACGATGATGATGATGATGATGAATCCAGCCAGTAAATCAGACCTCCTAATAATGAACTTTTCTCACCGGCTCCCTGAACGATCCATCGGATCACGTCTCGCAGAACATGTAAACCTCATTACGCTTCAGAATGACCTACAATGATTTTGGTCGCTTCATCGATCGCATGCTTTCAGCATGTTTACAACCAGCTCTGATGCTGATCCTAAATCAAGCGGTAAAAGAACTGAGTCTATTGCTGGACAATAACCTCCATTGATTACTTCTTCACTTTTCTTCTAATCGTTTGTGCAGTCGTGCTCGAGCTGGAGAGACAGAAGTGTCGCATCGTACGCTGTTTATAACCTACCTCGTTCTCAAAATGACCTTCTTTGTCTGATCAAAGACTTTGAACTATTAAAAATAACCTATGTACATTTAATACATCATTAAAAATTGCTAACATGGCCTAGGAACATATCTACACCTTTAGCATTGGTGAAAATTCTTAAAATATACACAAATACATAAATATGTAAATCGGAAAAAAACATAAACCAGTGTCCTCCTGTTATCTTACACAGCTAACAGGCTAGCTTGTAAACTAGTGCATTTTTATCACTTGTAACTTGATTTACATCATGATTTTCTCAGTGTCGCATCAAAAAATACCAAAATATAACATTGCCATTACAACCACCATTTTGTTCATCGCCAATATTAGCTAAGTTACCTAACTAGCTAGCTTAACACTCAGCTTGTGTGGCTAAAAGTTTGAGTGTACCATATTGTCATTCTCTAATGTAACAGATTTATAACTAATCAGTCTTTTTTTTTTTTTTTTTTTAATCCTGAGAAAAACTTTGTTCTAAATGGAAAACATTGTGAATTGACTAGCTAAGCTAGCTAAGCACTAACAAATTTGAACGATTAGAATTAGCATCGTGAGCAAGTGTCGTTTAAAATTGTGTTTTTTTGAGTTAGGGCAAATGTCAATGTAAAAAAACGTCAATGTAGATGCATTTTAGGATGTCTTTTTCTATTTTTTGTGTGAGTGTGTGGGTGTGATTACATTTATGGTTCCTTATGCCACTGTAGAATGGCTCGACTCAAAATGACCGGTTTCTCTAAAGGTTCATTGTCCTTTTCATTCACTTAATGAATGCGATCGTGTAACTATTGGAAAAATTCAACGGATAACCGGTGAGGATGTCCAGAATGTCGTGGTATTGATGACTTCGTAAGCTACGCACGTTTATATTCACTCTTGTTTGTAGCTTCACTTCTACAGGTGTGTGACTCACCATGTTTAGGATTCCTGACTCAAACCACAACGTCGGTAATAATTACTGCTGTGAACTATTTTCAATGTCCCCATTTGTGTGTGTTTGAGAATCCCCTGGCATTTATCACTGATTATCAATTGAACCTGTGAAATGAGCCGCGATTTACAGCACCATTCTCCTCACAATCTTAATTAAGCACTTACCCGTCTCTATTTCGCAGAAGATGTTCTTCAAAAAATCTCTAAACTGATAGAAACACTTACAAATGACAGCAGGTTTTAATTTTTACATTTTTTTCCTCTGGAGCCCAGCTGTCAGTGCGTAGTCTATTAACCGGAGTTTCGTCACATCATTTGGCTCATCTCACCAATAAGAGTCAACTCTTTCAGCTCCCAAACGACTCATCAACGTTTTATTTATTTAGAAGATATTTTGACCAGTGATTGTTCTCCTTCAGCCTAACTACATCCGAAATCGCTTAATGAAATCTTACTCCACCCTCTACCTAAAAAATTTTATTACTTTAGCTTTACATTTCCTAAAATGTAATTCTATAGGCTATAAAACACAGAAGCTGAGCGTCAAACACAGGTCTCACATTTCACACAAACGAACAGGTCAGACGTTTGAAACAGGTTTCCAGTTAAGCATTTAATTGGTTATGAAGATAAATAAATTAAACAACACGTAACAGTATTGCATGTATCTACATGTATCTAAAAAAAATAAAAATAATTAAAAAAAAAAAAAAAAAGAGTCGACATTACAAGCAACACTAGTGTGGTTTCATAGAACAAAACTGTATCAAGATTTTATTATTTTTTTAAAAAGACAGATCATTTGTTTGTACCTGAGTAACAAAAAAACCCCAAAAAAAACAGTATGACTATTTGTTCCATTAAATACCAAAAAAGAGAAAAAAATACAAGTATGTATAAATATAAGTGCGCTCTGCTTATAATGCTAGCTAACAGCTAATACTACATCTCCAGCAGTAGGTATTTCATTTAAGTAGCTAGCTAATGTTATGTTATGCTAAACGAGTAGTCAGTTCAACATCAACATATGGAATTAAGACAATCAACCAGGTTCACTAGCTTGCTAACTTTTATTAGCTATTATTGGGCTAAAACCAGGTTAACTAGTTTGTAAGTAAAACAATCACTCAGGCTTGCTTTCATGTTAGCATTACGCCAAATATTATTTTGTGCCCAGCTAGGTAGGGAATTTAGTAGCAAAAGTGGCTAGCATGCTAAGTAACATTAGGCTAACTGTTATATTGTGCAGTTAAAACCAATATTCAGGTTTGTTGGTGAGTACATGGGGTGGAAATAATAAACTAATTTCATCCAATTTAGTGAGTACCAATGACCAAAATAGCCAAATGCTTCCTCAGTTAGCATTAGGGTAAATATTATTTCTGTCTGTAGCACAAGCTAGGTAGCATTTTCTATACCAGCGGCTTTGACAGTAATTCCACCTACGAGGCAAATCACAGCCGTTTCTATAGTATCACACCGTTTCTATAGTAACAGGGACTTGTTGCTCCACATAATCAAAATTTAATAACAGACAGAGTAAAAAATGTTATTTAACAAAGAAAAATCGTTGATATGATTTTTTGATACGTTTTATGTAAGGAGACGTTTATTTAACGTGTATGGAAGGAGTCTCCAGTGTCAGTCCTTCGTAACAGTCACGAGAAAGAAAAACGAGAGAAAAAACAGAGGGTGGTGAGGGAACGACTGTTTACAGCTGCTATAACGTAACACACGCTGTTGATTATTTTACTATAACAGCATACTGAGTGTTTAAGCTCCTTTCTTAAGCTCAAGAGCAGAGTGGTATATTCGTGATGTTCCAGTGTTTCCACTCCAATGATTATAATGAATGGGAGGAATGATGAAATGCAGGATGGATAAACTATTTTTGAGAACAAGTCTGGACATCTGTCTGGACTATTTACACTTTGCTCTGAGTTGCTATTTCATCTCTAATGACTTGTCTAAAGGCTCTAAAGGCAATGCATCTACACCAGTGTGAACAGGTAGATAATCATATAATCCATGACTTGTCCCTGCTGAAAAAAAAAAAAATAGACACAGAAATTCTAATGGTTTCTACTACAAATACCATTACAAACCATCAGCTAACCATTACCATTTTTGTTCGTTAATGGTATCTACTAGACATAACCAACGTGCCACCAATAGAAGGCAACAAATTACCAGTAGAGACCCATTACAGTTTCCATTAAAACCATTACAAATTCTATGAGGGTTTCTATTGTTTTTTTTTCAGCAGGGGTATGAGACCTGTAGCTCTCAGGAGAATCAATATACAGTGCGTGCTGTACATTGATTTTTCAATATAATCTTTTTCACATTTATAGATATTGTGTATATAATTTACTTTATCCACCCTGTAATTTCTCACCCTGCCTTCTCTTTGGTTTCTGCGCTGGCTGGTAAACATCTCCCGGGCCGTATCGATTCATACATCAACACTACATTGTGGGGTTTTTGTTTTTTGTGGGTTTTTTTTTTTTTTACTGAAATTCTCAGTGCTGCCTCGGCGTCAGGCTGACCTCAAAGTCCTTGTGAAAGGTCTGTTTGTCGAAGCAAATGGAAAACCTGTCAACATGTTGATCTATTATCAGTCCTATTTCTTCTTCTTTTATCTTTTAGATGTTCTTGCTTTTGTCTTTTCTCTTTGTTGTGACTTTGCACCGTGCTACAGCAGTCAATTCGAGCCCCTTCTCCCCTTCCTTCTCTTTTCCATTCGAGTCTCATTACACTGCCAGCTAAATACAAGCTTCAATTAGAGACGATGATGAGTTTTGCTAATGAAGTACTCGCCAGATGCAGAGTTTGTCATACGCACAAGCATATCTCTCTCATCGTAATCTAAGGTCGATGGTTTTAATCTACTCAGACATTCACTGGCTTTTTTTTCCACTGAAATTTGTTCCACAATGGTGCTAATTAGACTGCAGATGTCAAATGCTGCTCTAATCGTTCACTGGTGTGCTGTTTTCTTTTGGCTTTCTTTTTCATTCAGTCATATTAATTAGAATGATGGAAGAAATCATCATCTTTGACACCCCCCCCCCCCCTTCCTCTCTGTGTCCAGAATTTCAGCCATCACTACAATCAGTGTATAATGAAGACACTGTTATGGACTCTCCTGCTGATGGGGCTGTTTGTCCTCGGACGCAGTGACTGTCAGAGAGACTGTCTCTCCTGCAGCCAAATCCTTCCCAAAGACCATGGCTTTGACACACTGGTGAGAAACATGGGCAAAAAAAATATCAATCATACAATTAATGTCTATTAAAGGTGCCATGTGTAATGGTTCAAAGTGTTTCCAGACCTGTGATAATCATTTCATTTTAAAGGTACCTTGGTAAAACTGTGATTTTCAAAATTGCTGTGTAATAGAAGTTGCTAGTTTCTTTCTTGTTTGCATTTGTTTTTACAGCCCAGAAATAAGCCCCACCCCCAGACAAAATTTCTCAGTCTTTTTCCTTCCTGGAACTACAGCTGGCTCCTTTAATATGTCATTAGCATTTTACACTATGTACCCTTGCGAGAATATGATTTGGATTTATTGACAGTTAAGTGCAAAGTTTTCTGAGGGAAACCTCTATTTTATACTTATATACTTATATATATATACTTATACTTTATATCTACCAAAACAGAAGTCCAGGTCTGTCTAAATATTTCAACACTGGAGTCTCAGTCAGGAGTTCTCCTTATTAACATCATGTATTCTGTAGTCAATTTACAAGAACGTGTCACATTAAGGTGAACACACCCGTCAGTAATGTTTACTTTGTTAAGTTTGGCATATTTCACTTATCACAGAGCTGAAGAATGGGTTAAAAAAAGATTTTTAAGTGTTTAAGAAAACCACCATTAAGAAACAGGTACAAAGAAATGAGAATGGAATAAAATTAAGTAATAAAAAATCTGAGAAGGTTCCTTAAAGTGGAAAAAAAAATCCACATTTATATGGCATATATAATTTTTTACTTTTACTATTAATATCTTAACATACAGTATGTTCTGGAACCATTTGTATTGTATGTGGTAATGACATACAAAGGTAAGGGTGTACAAACTTTTGCACTCAGCTCAACCGATAGTACACGCATTAGACGTTAACCATTATGTAGATATTTAATTAGACTGCAGCACCCACGTGTCATGTTCCTTAATTCGAATGCTTTTTCCTTCCGGATATCTACATCTCCATGTTTCTCGATGTTGATCGGAAGTGTTTGAGGGGTTGGAATCACTAATTTGTCTTTTGACTCTAAAGCAGCTGTGGTGATTTAATTAACTCTGCACATAATTAAATGGAAAACACAACAACATCATCTGGTGCGGCTGGTGGCGGAAACTGATGGAGTCGAGCTGTCCCGGTTTGGTGTTTGGGGAACCTCCTTGGGCCGTTCTTTATAACTTTGAGGCATGAATGAACAGAATCAGGGCATTTCCTTTTTCTTTTTTTCGCTCTTTCCCCCAAATCTTTATTTTTCTTCACGACTCCTTTTAATTTATGTCAGCTAATGAATTCCTCTGGGTGAAACGAGAATGGGGTTTTCCCAATTTCTCCGCTTTCTTAACGCACCATTTGATGCGTCGTGACTAAACACTTAACTTCTTCACAACTCCATCTTGATTAGCTTTATAGAAGCAGGAATTGGCGCTCTGGCCTTTCTATACAAGGCATTTGTGCTAAAATGTGGAACCAGAGTTAACAAAGATAAATCTTGCCTCACGTTTTGCTCGTCCTTGTATGATAGGTCTGTATGGTGGAATGTCACAGCAGGGTTTATCTGGGCCTCACGTGGGAGAGGTGTCAGACCACCTTGGAGGAAGAACCCCTGGCATCCCTGTCCATAGGGAACTCGATGCTGAAAAGAGCCGAGGAGGCAGTGGAAACCGTCCTGCCAATGGGTCAATCTGATGGAGGTCTGACCTATTCTGGAACCCTGCAAAGGTTCGACCACATGGCAAGAGCTTTGGGTTTGGACGAACTCAACCAAGAGAACCAAATCTCCCAGTTTAGCACGGCCGTTCAGCCTCAGCCTGCGCAGGAAGAACACGAGGCTGCGGACTGGGAGCTAAAAAGCGACCAAGAGGGCGAACCAGTGAACCTCACCAAACGTTTCGGAGGGTTCCTGAAAAGCAAGTACGGCTACAGGAAGTTCATGGACCCTGGCCGGTCCATGCAGAAGAGATACGGCGGCTTCATAGGCGTCCGCAAGTCGGCCCGCAAGTGGAACAACCAGAAACGCTTCAGCGAGTTCTTAAAGCAGTACTTGGGCATGACCACTCGAGCTAGCGAGTTCAACAGCGTGTCCACCGGCATCACCCAGCAGAACGAGGTGTGAGCGTCGTAAGGAGCTTCTACACTACACTTCTACACTACACTTCCCCAGCAAAGCCTTCATCTGTTAATACACTTCTTAATTCACCTTCATAAAAAAAAATGATAAAAATTACCTCTACAAAATGGTAGCAAATGTAAGAGTACCTGTGAAGCCAAGAACGTTTTATTTCTTTTCTATCAGGAAATGTTATTTCATCAGTTATCAGAAACTTAATTGTCAGATGATACTGGTACCATGCTTCAGTGCAAATAAAAATGCGAAAGTAACAAACAGCAGCAAAAATAACACACACTGAAGGGTCAGTATAAAGTGTTAGCCATTAATAGTGGGGTCTGACACTCTTAATAAAGACGTTAATCCCATGAAAGAAAGCAAAGGTAATGTTGGGTATGTCTTATACAGTGCACTAGATATCCTACGTTCACACTAGCAAGTCTTTCAGATCGCATGTAATTTGTCTCTTGTGGGCTTGTCTGTCCAGCGATTGTTTTTTTTTTGTTTGTTTTTTGTTTTTTAGCTCAGATGAGAAACGTTATTAGCCATAGAAAGTTTCTAAAGTGAACTAAATAAACACAAAATAAGTAACACACTAATCAGTGTGAAAATCTTATCTCTTAGGGTACGTACTAGCTTCTGTGTCAGATTAGCATAGCAAGCTAACTGAACTAGCTACGGGTACTCAACAGAGGCACAGACGATCTCTGCTACTTCCTTCCGAACTTTATTTTTCTTTGAAATGTGTAATGTAACATTAATGAGAGTTCGTGTATATTTAAGGATAAGATGAGAGAACGGTAATAAGGGTTTTTTTGTGCATAAATGGGAACAAATTACAGGCAGGAAGTAAATTCGTGAGCGGGGAACTGAAGAAACATCGGATCGCATGCATCTGAGGAATCGTTCAAGCCAATCATCATATCTCATTTTGCAGTGAATTGAGAAAATTTCAAGGCAAATGTCGCCTGAAATGGCAGCTCAGTGTCGTGGACGTAGCTAGGAAATAATTCACCTTCAGCTTTGTCGCTTGCTAGTGTGAATGTCGCTTGCTAGTGTGAATATTCAGCGTACTTTTGAAATCCCACAATGCACTGCAATAGGTTAGTGTGCAACGATTGGCAAGGAGATGCAGGACACCTATAATGCATGCTGTAGTTTGTAGGGAATAGGGAGTGTTTCAGATACAAGGTGTGCTAACTAAAGCTAGGATCTCTGTACAATCACGACTGTTTTTCAGTTTAAAACATGCAGATGATTTTTCTTAGTTTGAAACAATAATATTCATGAATGATAAAATAATAATAATAATAATAATAATAATAATAATAATAATAATAATAATAAATCAGTAACTGATACATCCTCTAACACTTCCTATGAAGGTCATATTTCACGTTTATAACGCATTCATACTGTATATCATTATACACATCGTTATAATTATTAATGCATTATGCTTTATAGATATCCTCGTTACACATTATTAATTGTTGGCATAATGTCAGTAGTAGTTTATAACACATTATGAGCTCTTTAAATGAATTATACCTGACAGTTCTCAAAGAACCTTTTAAAAAAAGAATAAAATTAATGTTTAAATTTTATGTAGAGCTGCAGTATAGTTTGGGGCTAGAAAATTCAGAGAAATAGGACATGAATTGATGTAATAAATGTTTTTGTTTACGTTATATCTCACAAATACAGGTTATAGCTTATTATACTTAAGGTTATATCATCACATGGCTGTCAATGTACTGTATATCAATTCAGTTACTTATTTTAGAAATAATCTCTGACTAAACATTCACTAAGCAAACTAAAGCTGAATTTATTTGGTATACATGGTGATATAATGTGTTATAAACACCGCTTATGATGCATTGTTTACCATTTTAAAATGCATTATAAAGTTGCTTTAAAATTACACCTTTCCATATAAAACAATGATTATAACAGCGTGTCTAACGCCCTGTGATGTGTGAAGTGTAACGTGTTATGAATGTATTCATACTGTATGTACGTACATATGGCCTTCGTAGAAAGTGTTAGCCGTCGTTCTGTGTTAGTTTTTGCTGAATGATGAAATAACAGAAGTTCTTGGTGGGACCGTAGTTTGTTAAGACGTCTAGAAGAAGCAAAATTCTAGACATTTCCACGAGGAGAGTAAGATTTTCACACACTGATACACTCTTAGAAAAGAAACGGTTCTTTAACGGTTCCTAAATGAGTTCTACGTTGAGGAGGAACAAGCTGAAGAACCCTTCTAGATTTGGACCACACTGACATCTAGAGGTCATTAAAACACAACAATCCGTCCTCCCTGTAAATCACGAACACCACTGTGATCGGATTCTGCAGTTTCACTGATAATACAGCGCTGAAAATCCTCTGCATCTGGTTTTTATTTCCTTACATCAGAAAAACATCATCAAACACTTGTAATTATAAAACAAGAAGGAATTAAGTAAAGCAAAATGTATTTATGTAAACAATTATGATTTTTTTTATTTACTTACTGATAATTCATTATATTGCTCATCATATTAATTGTACATAGCGGGAAAAAAACTATCTATCAATAAAATAGTTTACTATTTCTTTTGTGGCTTGTCATGAAGCAAATGATTGTGTGTCTCGATGTTGTTGAATGTAAAGTGGTTTTCAACACTTGTTCATCATACAAACTATTTAAATTAATGAATAATTCATTTTCTAATGAATTTTTTTAGGAATAATCTTTTTTAGAATTTTCTTTATCATCCTAAAATCAAAGACTAAATATACAGTCAGCTTTAAGGCTCAAACTGTGCAAATAATGGGCTGTTTATACTGCAAATCATTTCTATTTTATGAGATTTAAGATTTCTAATAATAATTTTGAGGCTGAGCAGAATTTCATATAAGGCACCACGTTCTATTTTCTTCTATTTTGGTCTGTTTTTTAAAACCTGTTACTGCTATTGACAAGGAAACCTGTCGCTAGGGCTGGGTGATATATCGATATAATATCGATATCGTGATAAATGCTTTCACAATTTACTTTTCTGAGATATCGTTGGTATGGTGACGGATTTTTTTTTTATGTATATTTTTAATAATTACAAATTAAATGGTACTGAATGGATGCCATTGATTTTACGTCATTTTTTAAAATATCATTTTCTAAGTCTTTGCAGCCATTAAAAAAAAGTATCATCAAACTCAGTTTAACAGGATATTTTTTGTTTACTATTGTAAATTTGCAGACAGTTTGTTAGATAAATTATATATCATGATGTATCGTACAAATATCCTCAAGTATCGTGGTATGATATTTTTGTTGTATCGCCCAGCCCTACTTGTCGCTGAAATGACCCGACTTCTGATTGGTCTAGAGACTGAATAACAAAGCGTACATGGACTGTTAGTAGGACAATTTTTTTTTTAAATGCATTAATAAAAGTGCAAGACCGCAGAGGAGTTTACAATTAGACGAAATAACAAAAAAACCCCAGACATTTTCACTTTACAGATGTGAGTAGATTTGTGATCGGTATTTTGTTAAGACACGTAGCTTTTTTTAATAACCGCACCTCTTCTAAATATGATTAAGTCTTGGATTTACAAAGCACAAATTATTCAATGTTTATATTTGACATCTTTTTGAATTCCATTTGAGCGACAAACAGAATAAAGACAGAAAGAAACAAAAAAAAGTATCTACAGCAAAAAAAACTATTAGGATGATCTTTCACGGCACGAGAGATATTACAGACCAGAGAGACTTTTCCAGAATCCAGAAGTCCTCGTGATTATACAGGACTATATTCATTATTATTAAATATATACTGTATATAAGTGCAGTGCTTTTTTGTCTATGTGAAAAAATAAGTAGAAAAACAATAACGACACATTGACTTACATAGAAAGTGTATTAAAACATGAAAATGACCATTTGAAAATGTAAAACTCCAGAGCCATTTCATGCAAAATACTGTACAGGTTATAACTGTTGAGCATGAAGATATTGTCATATGAAGATAGTTCAGACTTTGGTGGAAAAAAAAATGTTCCTGATGATGAACCTCCTCCTTCTTTCATTTTCATATCTAAAGGTTAATGCTGTATAAAGAGGACAATTTCAGAGCAGACGTTTAAAATGGAAAGACGTAATAACAGTTCAAAATATAACCATGAATCAAATGCTTGGACCCCAAAATATTAAGAGTTTCCACTACACTGTTTATGGGTTTGGTTTGTTTTTGTTTGTTTTGCGAAAGTTTTGTCTTACAAAACGCAACCTCATTCTGAAAGAATTTTCCTTTTGTTTGGTTTTTAATTAGAAGATTGTCTCAGAATGTGTCATTATTAGCTACATAATTTTTTTACAATTCCATGCGAAACAAATGTATAATTCTGGATCTTTGCACAAAGTCAAAGTAGTGCAGTTGAGTGATAATAAGGGAGTGATCAGATATACAATTAAAAAAAGGAAAACAGAAAAGCAGTTCATTTGCAACCAAAAAAAAATTCTTTTAGGCATACAATAAGAATGAAAACAATCATCGCTTAAATCAAATCTGTGATCAAATATCTCTGATAGTTTAACGTTGGACGAATTCGCCTTCTTGAACCGAAAAAAAAGGATGTCTTTCGCACGTAAGATATGAGATGATAGATGTAGAAATAGACGAATCATAACTGCCCTCAGTTATTACACATCTTAATACAAAAAAAAGTTGTTTTTTTTTTTTTGCCCTGTTTGTCGTTATAAAACACGCAACAGCACGTTAGCTGGTATACATGGCATACATAAACATAAAGGCGTGTATGCTTTTAAAGCATGTCCATACAAATCACTTTCACCGTCGAGCTGCCGTTCACTTCCTCCCCTGAAAAAAAACCCAAACACAAAAATAACGTCTTTCCGTAAAACCTCGGCTTTTTCGAATCGCCGAAAAATGCAAAATAATAAAACTGAAAGACGGTCGGGTTTTCTGGAATGACTGCGAATCTCTCACGGTAAACAGTCATCACCATACGGAGTGTCACGATCCTCGATTAATCTGAGCCTTCACAAAAAAATATGGCTGTTGCATATTTAAAGAAATCGGCACTGAGTGGAGCCCAAGACGACCTCAGGAAGACTGACGCAGAGAGACGAGGTGTGGTGTGGATCAGTCCGGAGTTAATGCTGCACCATACAGTAAAACGTCTCTTACAAAATGTACAGAATTAAAAAAAAAAAAAAAAATGTTCGTCTGTTTTCCCTCCACCGCGGTGTAGCTGATCCACCTGTTCTCTTTTATTTCCTCAGTCTCTGGTTCTTATGTCGTTCAGCTCGGCACCAGCTTCAGTCCAAAAATCTCTGGCAGGCTTTTTTCCAGCGACAGGCCGTACACCACTGATCCCGGTGCTCGATACCATACACCTTCCGGCACTTTTTAGCCTCGCCCCGAACCCTCCTGTTGGGAGAACAAACAAGAAAACGTTAACCAGTCAGTATTACAACATTACAGACAGTGCACAAAAGCTGACACACAAATCAAATGATAATGCAGATGATGTTGAACAATTACTATTACTATAATTATTACTTATTTTTTTCATTTTGTACTATTAGTGTTTGTTTTCTTATTGTTGGTTTTCACATTTATATTAGTTGTTATATTAGTTTATAGGGCCTTGTTACTTTGCGAAGCACCTGATAACACTAGTTAAAGTCTCTGAAGCAAAGAAAGCAAGGATAAAAACAAAAACTGTATATATAGTATTTTAGCATTAGATTTCTAAAGATTTTAGTACTTTCTGTGTCTTGGTATTTGTCATTTTATTTTCTCACACTTTCATTTCTCACAGTTTAATATTTCTTGATTATTCCTATTATTATTTAATTGTTTTACATATTCATTTACATATAAATGTTTACATTATAATAATATATTTATTATTATTATTATTATCATCATCATCATTACCAATTTCCTTGAACACTAATCTCTGTGTGTATCCTGAAGTCAAATGTACTGATTTTTAAAGACTTCTTACTGCCACTTTAAAATTAACTTAAGGACAAGTTTGCAATGACAAAAACTATAAAAACTATTTACATTTAAAAAAAAAACAAAAAAAAAACACCTACAACACCTTTTCCCAAGCCTTTTAAACTTTTCCAGATGTTTCTTGCTTTCTTGTTTATTATAAAGGTCATTATTACTAAATGCATCGTAAATAAACATAAAATGTGATTAGAGTGTCGTTAGTGTATTAGAGCTTTAGTGAAATATCTAAAGTCGCAAGATTTTGAGTCTCGTTATCCAGTGTGTCTGATGGGTTTTAAATATATATTTTTTTAAATTACATGACACCAAAATAAAACTGTGCCTATATAAATTGAAGAATGTGTCAATTCAGTTTTTAAGACATTTTAATGCTAATGGTCTAGACACACTGCTGATTTAAAAAAAAAAAAAAAAGGGTGAGGATGAAGCGGACAAACCGTGTGGCGCAGTGGCTTCTTGGAGGCGAAACGCTGGCGAGGTGTGGAGGCCTGGAGGGGGCGCTGTGGTTCTGGAGCCACTGTTCACCTACGCTGACTGAACGTCGACGGAACGGAGCGGCCTGGAGACGAATATAAACACAAACTGTTGGTCACATTATGATACTTTGAGTATTTTCATGACTAAGTTTGGTAATAAATAAATAATTTAACAAAATCAGACATTTTAACGTCCAATCTCTAAAGTCAGCCATAATATTTTATGAAAAGTGTTGTGTGTCACAATAAATTACAACAATTAAATACAATACATATCATATAGTATATTTACACAAATAAACAAACAAATAAATAAATACAACGTCTGCAATTTGATGATTTGTCCACTAGATGGCAGTGGATATCGCAATAACTGAATGTGGCAGCAGACCAAAGACAAAAACAAACACCATGGACATTTTACAGCCTTGAGGAAAAACACACAATCCATTTAACCTTTGCTTCTATTTAAGATTTTACACTATGGCCTGCTTTATTGCCTAAAACCACAGCGTGCACACCAGCACATATTCGACGCAATAGTCAGCAAGAGTCATAATGACTCATAATGCATAGCAGAAGCTCGATCAGCACCTCTGGATCTGAGCACGTACTTAAAACACCCTGGCAGAATTTCTCAACACGTTTCCACTCAAAGGTTAAGCTGGTGGAGAAGAAGCTGACCTGTTTGTTCTGGTGTGGCGTGACGAGAGGGGTCCAGCGAGGCGGGGCAGGCACACACACAGCTTTACACAGAGTCAAACCAACAGGAGGCGGAGCCTGTAGAGCAACAAACACACGCCAGAGAGGCTCCATGAGTTACGATTCTTACAAAACAAGACTCACAATCCCTATGAAAGTCAATGGTTTGGATGCACGTCAGGCTTGAATAGCGTTTTAACTTTTAATCATGCTGAATTTTCATGTTGCAGCTCTGACAGTAGTGCAGCTGCAAATCACAGGTTTATATTAACGCGCTCGTTATGTTAATACGTTATCGTTTCCAAAGAGACGGCTCATTCACATGGACTTGTACACGGACTTGTACGACAGATGCTCCACATAAACGCATTAAAAACACAGTGTAATCGTCGATATGGTGACGTTTTCTTTGAGGAGCAATGTGTTTATGGAAGGAGTCTCCAGTGTCAGCGCTTTGTAACAGTCCCTACGAGGACTAAAACACTTGGGGACATGCTGTTACTGATGAGTAGTTGATTATTTTCCTATAACAGCACGACACTGAGAGTTTTATTCCTTATGTAATTCTATCACTTCATTCCGTAACTGCATCACACAATGGTTTGTACTCTTTTACACAACTTCCTTTCAGGTTAGTCATAGCCAATTCAACTCTCGCCCACTACCTGAAAACCCCATGTCTGCTAATCCAGACTTAAGAGCTTAGAAGTGTTTCCGCTGAATGTAAAGGAGTTTGGTTTCTGGAACAAAACCAAAAAAGCCAAACCAAACCTTGTGAAACCCCGGGTTAACCACAGGCAGTTTGATAAAATTACAAGAGAGAAGGGTTGTTTTTTTGTTTTTGTAAAACAGGCAACATTTTGAGCAAAATCTTAGTGGATTTTACATAAAACATGACCACTGTGTTATAAAGATAACCATTAAAACAGAAATCTTTGTTAACAAGTTGAGAAAAAACTATACGTGTCCTTCTTACATTGACTATAAAGTAACACTAAGATAGTGTTATCATAATCATATCATAATGTTATCATAATAACATAACAGTAAACATAAGTACCGCAATATCATGGTAATATCATGGTTCAGTTACCATAGTTACCTTAGTAGTATCACTGTAAGACCCAGGACGAGGTGCTCGTGTCACGTGACCCACCTGGTACGAGTGTTCGGAGTGGACCTGCCAGAAGCTGCTGGGGGCCGACTGGCTGAGCGGGCTGGGCTGGAGAGGCTCCGGTGTCGGGGGAGAGGATCTCTGATGGCTCGGACTGGAAGGTGTGCCGCAGCCAGGCAGAGCTGACGGTTGCTCCGCGTCCTGGTAGATCTCCGTGTAGTAGAAGTCTTCTTCTCTTTGGCAGCGCTCCTGTTCGCTCTGTCTGCTGGTGAAGGCGAGCACAGTGCAGCATGAAAGCAGGCTCTGGATTTCAAACAGCTCCGAATGAGAGAGACTTCAGTAGTTGATGCAGTGGGTGATGCATTTCTAACAGAATTCTAGAACCTTCTAAGAAACGTAAAAGGTTTTGGAATGACCCTGTTAAATAAAACATTTCTGCCAAAGTTCTGGAACCTTCTATAAAGCTTAAACAGTTTTGGAATAATCCCATTAAAATTAAATGTATTTCTGGAACAATTAACACGTCAGTTAGGACATGTTTCTACTGAAGTTCTGGAACTTTCTCATGAAGTAAAAGGTTCCAGGAATACTCAGATAGTTATGATGGGTTTCTACTGAGGTTCTGGACTTTCTTCAGGAACCAAAGAGTTCCAGAACTATTCCATCAGTTACAATATGTTTCTACTGAGGTTCTGGGCTTTCTTCAGGAACCAAAGATTTCCAGAGCTGTTCGGTCATTTAAGACGTGTTTCCACTGAGGTTCTGGGGTTTCTTGAGGAACCAAAGAGTCCTTGAACTATTCTGTCAGAAAATACATGTTTTTACTGAAGTTCTCAAACTTTCTAAGGAACTACAGGGAACATTTTCGAACAAGAATTCCACAATTCCAGAACGTGAGCATTATGGAAAGGTACAATAACACAACAAATATTAAAGGGATTTCATGCAGAACCTCTTTAACAAGCTAAGAACCCTTAACGATTCAAGAATTGTTTTTTTAAATGTTGGCCATTCTGTAAAGCATGCCACTGACCAATCATCAAGTTCTGGTTCCTGGTACCTACTCTGGAGCAGGAACTAAACAATTCTGAAACTATGAACAAGGAATGAATATGGGTCCTGGTTCCTTGTGAGTTCTCGAATGGTTTCTGAAAAGGTTCCTGTTGTGGAAACTTACCCCAGGTGAAGAGTACGAATGTGGCGCTTCATGCCTACAATAGTGGTGAGGATTTTGCCACAGTTTGGCCACAGGCACCTGTACGCCACCTTCACAGAGTTCTAAATGAAATAAAGCAGGTAGGAATACAATTTAGTCCCACAAAAACATTTTTAAAAAAAAATCCCCTGCTGTATATTAAACCTTGCAAGACCAGAAGGAAGCGTTTACCTTGCGTTTCCTCGGTGCTGGTTCATCAAACAACATTTGATCCATCTCCATGTCCAGGCCATCGTCGACAGGAGGGGTGCGGTCCGCCTCGGCGTCAGGTGGAGACGGCGCAGGACTGCTGTTTCCATGGTCACAGCTCCAGTAACCACCATCAGACATTTCACTACCAGTGCTATCTGTCCCGTTTGACACTGCGAACAAAGTTACGCGTGAATTAAAAAAATTAAAAATATCTGACATGGTGAAGGAAGTCACACCAAGAAACTGGAAGTCAGCTAACCTGGAGTTGGTTCTCCGTGAACGGGGCTTTGGATCATTGGGCTGCAGGACAGGCTGGTCAGCACCATAGCAGCCATGATTTGATCCATGTCCGCGCTCTCTACACTCCTGAACAGAAGATCAGAGAAGATCAGAACCAAGCTGAGAAGATTCAAGTAAACAGAAATCCTTGATGATAGCAAAACCAAACCTTTTTGGCACGTCGATTGATGATGACACGGAGTGAGCGAAGCTGCCTGACGGGCTCAACCACACATCCTCCAGTTTCCGATGCACGCTCTGATTGAGCTGCTGTATGAATATGGACACCTCGTTGTCCACGTGGTTGTGCTGCTCCACAGCACCAGCACGCTCTTGTCCACCACAGTGCACATACACCTGAGACACACACAAACAGTTTAGAAAGCAAATCAACAAAACATCATACTTCCATACTTCATAACTCCTCGCTCCTGCTTACCCGCTGTCCCGGGTACAGTTTGACCCTGTGGACACCGTGGACTCCTGCGCCAATCCCGGAGATCACAGGAACTCCGTCGGTGTCTCCGTGTCCTCCTACGTCCATAAGACCCTCTGCTGAAGAGTTGCACACCAAGGCTCCGAGAGGAGAGCGCTTCCCTAACCTGCTCCTCGGAAGCACCGTTGCTGATAGCACCTTCTCCATCGTTACTCCTGCGGGAGATCAGCTGCACCAAGAGAAAAGCTGAGGAAAAGGAAAAGTTTGGGTTAGAGGCTAGTATTGCAGCTGCAAATCACAGGTTCAAACACGTTATCGTTTCTATAGTAACAGCTCATTCACATTCAAATGTCCGTAAGGAGATGTTTATTTAACATGTATGGAAGGAGTCTCCAGTGTCAGCACTTTGTAACAGTCAGAGGTGAAGCTATAACATGACAAGTCTTTATTATTATTAATCTCTAGAGAAAGTCATGGAACGACTGTTTAGAGCTGTTACTTTATAATGTACATGATAATAGGAACTGATTGATTTCATGAACATTCCACAACATTAAATGTAGCTATAAATGGATAAAAACATATACGACATCACTCTTCAATAAATAATACATTGTAATAATTGTCAAACTGCTGTGGTGTAAGAGGAAGAAAACACTTCAAGACATATGGTTGTAAGAAAATAATCAACTTCCCAGCAACTCCTCTTCATCACACCACCTCGTAATTGATTATTTTCCTAAAACAGCACGACACAGTATGTTTTATTCTTCACATAATCGCCTGTAAGTAAAGAATTTAGAGAAGATGTACTTTTTGGATTTTTTTTAACCATACAACAGGTCAACTAATGAACGAACACCATTCATGGTAGATGCTTTGCTCTCATTAAGTGCTGAATGAGACTTTACTTGATCACACACTTTACTCATTTACTCCGCCGCAATCAAACATCTTTTGCCTGAGAACTACAGCAGGTGACTAGAGGCGATTAGGTAAGAACAGTGTTAAAAAATACTACGATAAAAAACAGCGCACAATGTGATAATTAAAGCCTAACTGTACACTCAAACCCCCGCTGATTACACCCTGACACAGCAGCCCGGCAATCAGGTGCGTGGCCAGTCACCGGCCGAGTTACTCAAACACCACGACACGATATGATGCAAAATCCTGAAAGACCGGGTGTCACACTTTGACTCATCAAACGAAAACCAGTCAAAACTTGACAGTGACAGTACGATTTCATGATCAGCAGTTCAGGACTCAACTGTTCATGAGCCAAATCACGTAGCACCATCACTTACAGTTAGATCGAGAGAGGGTGTGAAAGGTCGTAGCCTTTTCTTTTAGACTTTGTTTGTTTGGACTTTCTCTCGTACATCAGAATTAGCATGAGAGAAGATCAGAGTGGGCTGCAACAGGATGACACCCGTATACTTTCCCTCCTGTGGTTCCTGGTTACAGTTATGGCCATTATGGGCGTAATGATGAGGGAACGTTCGGCCCTAAAAGCCATTACAATGAAAGGCAGTGGGAAAGAGTGATGAGAAGCTGGTTTTAAGTTTCCATGACTCCGATAAAGGCTGATTCACAAGCGAAAATGATCTTTACAGAACTTTCAGTGCTTTCCAAGTGTACATATGGCATTCCTTCTCCTGTTACACCATGGTTATACTACTCTATAAACTTCCCAGTGTCTGATTTTAAAAATTGTAATTATGTTTAGCAACAGCATAGTTGGTTAATTAATATGGAAACAAATTTTTCAAGTCACGTGATCCGTTGTAACAATAATGCACAGGTTTCATACATATTGTATAAACAGTTAAGAGGCTCAGCAGTGTTTTGTGTGTGTGAGACATTTAATCTCCAGCTGCATTACATCCATCACCCACAGGAAATGCCTTGACTGCCCTGCACTGCACGGGTTCTAGTTAAAGGTTCTAAAGCTTGAAAGATGAAAACAAGGCAAACAAAGCACCATCACACACGCTCTTCTTGATCAGTTCACAGAACCCACCGGCGTCATCATCGATGTATGGATGACGTCACACCAATGCAGCAACAGCCTACAGAGAGATTCAAGCTCATATACCCACCTCGCTTACTTGCGGTGGTTCTCCAGCCTCTGGTTACTGCAGTAAGTGCAATAAAGGTCCGTGTATCGTAAAGCAAGCTCGTTCTTCTATATGCAACACACACACACGCGCGCACACACACACACACACCCACCCACCCACACACGCGCGCGCGCGCTGATGTTTGTTTTTCTTTCCTACAAAATATCTCTGTTTAAAGTTCTTGAGTGAACACACGAAGCACGCGCTTGCTTTCCCTTAAAGGAATGTCGAACCCCACCACACTCACTCAAATCACTCGCTCATTATTTTCACTCGGTCTGATAATACAAAATAAAAAAAATTATTAAAAAAAAACAACCCGCACGCTCTACTAACAAATCCGCAAACGTTGCACGCACCACCACGCACGCACTAATCTATAGCTTAGCTTTTTTGAATGAACATTTCGTACCTGCTTGTAGTCTCCTTCAGCTCACACTCCCCCTCTTTCTTTTTTTTCTCTCTGAACTTGCTCTGACCGGCTCCGACTCGCAAACCCTTCCAAAAGCGCACTCCGGGCACGTGACAAAACCCGCACCGGATTACTGAAGAAGCGCGTGCTGTAAGGCGTGCACCGGTGGGCGTGTCACTAATTCGTTTCAGCTTCTATGGATGCGTTTGTAATATGAAGCCTGTCCATTTACAGAAGCTTTCACAGCTCACTTACACAGTCAGAGGGCTTTGATTCATTTTCTAGAACGGCAGCCCTGACAGTAGTGCAGCTCTGAATATAATCACAGGTTTATATTAATGTGCTTCCTCTAATACGTTATGGTTTCTATAGTAACAGCTCATTCACAAGGACTTGTAACGCGATCACTCCACATAATCTTAGACTAATAATAAAATGTGTTGTTATTTAACTAAGATGTATAATCATTAATATGGTGTGGCTTAGCGTTAAGTGGTCTTGACTTAGCGGTTAGCCTCGCACCTCCAGGGATTGGGGCCCTGTGTGTGTGGAGTTTGCGTGTTCTTCGGGGGTTTCCTCCAGGTACTCTGGTTTCCTCTCCCAGTCCAAAGATATGTGACGTACGCTGATTGGCATTTCCAAATTGTCCGTAGTATGTGAATGTGTGTGTGATTGTGCCCTGTGATGGCCTGACACCACGTCCAGGGTGTCCCCTACCTTGTGCCCCCAGTTCCCTGGGATAGGCTCCAGGCTCCCCGTGACCCTGTGTAGGATAAGTGGTACGGAAAATGGAAGGACCGATGTATGTCTTCAGGACAGAGGAGTTTATGATTTGTTTTTTCTGAAAGTGTTTTTTGTTTGTTTGTTTGTTTGTTTTAAATTAATTTCATTCTGTAAGCAGATGTTTATTTAACATTTATGGAAGGAGTCTCCAGTGTCAGCACTTTCTAACAGTAAGATGTAAAGCTGTAGACTTTAAGATTTCCGTCATCATCTTCAGGACAGATGAGTTTACACTTTATAGCTGCTATAATGTAAGTGAGAATAGGAACGAACTTGTTTCGTGGAAGTTCCACAACATTAAATGTAATTATAAATGGATAAATATCATTATTATGAAATGTCATTATTTAATACATAGTTGGAAAACTGCTGTGGTGTAAAATGGATAAAACACTTCGCAGTGTGCTGTTGTAGAAAAATAACCAACTTCTCTATGCTAACAGTAACTCTGCTTTATTACTTTATTTATGCCTTAAATATTGTACATTAAAATGTACAGTGAACACTGCTGACAGTTAGTCTTCGCATTTAAAGAAGAATCTCATGCACATTTTAAATGTTTGGCTTATACATCTCATCATCTTGATGTTTTTAATGTAACTAATGTGTGTAAACAGTTGTGTAACCCTCAGCCTACTGTAGTACAGAAGTGTGTGTTTTGAGGCATACCCATTGTAGTGTGTGTGTGTGTATTGTGTTGTAGATGCCGGTTTGAGTCAGTTCCTGGGTTTCTCTGTTCCTCTCTCCAGCTCTTGTAGTAAACAACCCAGCCATGTGGGCAGGATGTGAGCTGTGATTGGCTGAAAGGCAATTCGTAAGACTCACACCCTAAAATCCCGACTTGTTTACGCCAGACTGGTGGCCAGGGTTGCCAGATTGTTCTTCTCCCAGACCTGCTATTTTTTTAAACTTCATTCCTGGAAAAAAAAAAAAAAAAGTGTTTATACTCGGCTATATACTCGGCTTCTGGGAGTATTTTTTTTTTTTGGCTGATTATTTTTCACTCATTACTCAGCATTCATGTGTCAGAGCTACAGTTTGGAGGATATTTGTTGTGCATTAAGGAGGAATTTCATTTTAAGACTGGAGAGGAGAAGTCCATGCAATGTGGCAACCCTGCGTGCAGGAGGCATTGGCCACAATGGCAAAAGTATTTTTGCAGGGTAGATCGTTAAAAAAAGGAA
This sequence comes from Cranoglanis bouderius, assembly GCA_023630585.1. Classification (NCBI taxonomy): domain Eukaryota; kingdom Metazoa; phylum Chordata; class Actinopteri; order Siluriformes; family Cranoglanididae; genus Cranoglanis; species Cranoglanis bouderius. The sequence continues at coordinate 14,074,314 of CM042548.1, read as the reverse complement.
AAGAAAAGAAATCTCAGGAAAAAATTTCAACTTCTCAGCATAATGGCAGAATAATTTGCACTCATTTTCAATCACAAGTGCATGCTTTAGCAGTAGTAGTAGTAGTAGTAGTGCCACAGAAGTCACCTTAATCACCATCCAGATACTTTTTTTTAAACGCAATACCAATGCCACAATGCCATGTTTGCACTTTAATAATTAATCAAGTGCATGAGAATTCCTATTTGTTTTGATGTTCAGATGGTCAGATGAGCTGCAGTGAGATGTGCAGAGCAGCATGCGTGCAGAGGAAACAGGGAAATGATTACATAACTGCTCCATAGCATAGCTCAGCGCGGTTTCTAATTACACACATCATAAATCCTTAATCCGTAAACAGAACTCCAGCAACTCCACCCTTGCGCTCTTTTTTACTCCCTTTAAACGAGATAGAGAGTTAAACTGCATGAAAAGCAAAAATGTTTTAAATGTTATTTAGATATAGCCCATAGATTTTCATCATACACTGTGTACATGCACTTCATATGTTTATGAAGGCTACTGTAGTGCAGCCTGTGGTTAAGTGCTCGTGACGTCATGCATGTATGTACCGGAGTTGTGTGCTTGTTTGTTGCATGCATTTTGCTTGGATCGCTCAAGTGATCGTGTTTTTTTGTTAACCCTGCTATGTCCTTGCTTGCGCACACCCAGTTTACGACTCTTTACGTGCGCGCTGATGAGTAACTGCTGTGCTGTGGCGCTGCGAATAGAGGAACGTGTACGTGCAGAACGTGCAGAAGAGCACGTGGCTCCCCGAGCTCGCGCTGCACGTCGCATCACGCGCTCCACCTACCCACCCCCGCACCGTGTGCTTCTTGCAAGCGCGGTGAAACAACTGTTTAGCGCTTTAGCTTTAGCATGAGCCTGCTAATAACCTGCTGTACGTAATATAAACTCGATGATAGTTACAGTAAGATGATGATATTGCCATAGTGGTGTACAGATCGCTTCATTTTTAGTAAGTCGATTCATTTAGTTCAGTACAACAAAGTGAATCGATTCTTTCACTCACAGATTCATTCAGGGTTGTTGGGTTTGTTTTTTGTTTTGTTTTGTTTTTTTTGAAGTGGGTGAGGGGCTTTTACATAACTTAAATGCCTGTCAGTTTCTATTGAGTCGTCTGCTGCAAAAAAGGTTTGTATGGGCGAAGATAATCAGCACCACATTTGCAAGTCTTTTAGACTCTTCAAAGAGTCTTTCTGAAAGATTCGATTCTTCACATACTTCCCTTTACTACACCGAAAAGAAAGCTAAAGCCACACCAAATTCTTTAATGACACAACTTAAGTCAGACACTCGTTAGGTTTCCTTGCATAATCAGTGTTTAGAGTCTAAAATTATTACAAAACAATGTTTTTTTCATTACTCAATTTCACAGGTTCCCAACTCTGGTCCTGGAGAATCCACATTTTAGTGTTTCTCTTCTCCCAACATTCCTGATTCAATTAATCAAGTTCGGTTTATTTGTATAGCGCTTTTAACAATGGACATTGTCCCAAAGCAGCTTTACAGAAATATATAAATTCAGGACATAGATTTTAAATTTCTGAATTGATCCCCAATGAGCAAGCCAGAGGCGACGGTGGCGAGGAAAAACTCTCTGAGACGATATGAGGAAGAAACCTTGAGAGGAACCAGACTCAAAAGGGAACCCATCTTCATCTGGGTAACACCGGATAGTGCAATTATAAATAAATAAATCCCTTCTATAAATGTACCAATACTACATGGTCAAATAGCAGTTGTGAAACCATGAAAATTCATTACAGTTTTTATATGAAGACTGTTTTGTTGAACTTCACCACTGTTCACTGATGCAGACTTGAGTGCCAAACTGTTTGTGGCAATTGCAGTCCTAGCCATCATAGCATAACTGTTCATATGAATTGAGATCCAAAGCCATCTTTATGGTTTTTAAGTGGTACCATCCTCAGTAATCTCAATGATCTTTAGGCTACACCGTGTGGGGCCATTCTCAGCAGCATGTGACATCCAACTGATGAGAACTCCAACCAGAAGCAGGGAATCAGGATGGATCTGGCAGGTCCGGAGAGTAGAAGGGGTCGGGATCACTGGCATCTCAGGAGTATCATGTGTAGCTCGACAGAAAGCGAGAGAGAGAGAGAGATTATTAGGTATGATTATTGTCCCGTAATGGTTAAGGACAATGTACTTTGCGTGAATGAAAGCGGGGACTCCGGCAAGACTAGCTATGACAGCATAACTAAAAGAGAGAGCCAGAAGGTAACACAGACAGGGCTCCCTGGGACATAAGGCAGCCAGCCACTCCACCATCAACAAACCTGGGTGAACGCGTGAAAGTGTGTGTGTGTGGGGGGGGGGGGGCGGACAGCATCCAAACATCCCAGTTCACCACAACACTCTATGCCTGTGAGACCTCTAGATCTGCTCCTTTACCTAAGGAAAACACTATTCACAAAAAGCTTGACTAAACAATTATGTTTTCAGCCTGGACTTAAACAGTGAGACTGTGTCTGAGTCCCGAACACTAATTGGAAGGCTGTTCCATAAATGTGGGGCTTTGTAAGAGAAAGCTCTTCCCACTATTCGAGGTACCAACAAATAGCCTGCACCTTTTGATCGAAGTAGGCGTGGTGGATCATAAAAGACCAAAAGTTCGCTTAGGTACTGTGGTGCAAGGCCATTTAGTGCTTTATAAGTCAATAGTAGTATTTTATAATCAACGCGAAATTTCACTGGGAGCCAATGCAGTGTGGATAAGATAGGGGTGATGTGGTCATATCTTCTGGTTCTAGTAAGGACCCTTGCAGCTGCATTCTGGACTAACTGGAGTTTGTTAAATGCTCCTACTGGAACATCCAGAAAGTAAGACATTACAATAATCCAACCTAGAGGTGACGAAAGCATGAACTAATTTTTCTGCATCATGTAGTGACAATATATTTCTTATCTTAGCAATATTTCTGAGGTGAAAGAAGGCTATCCTAGTAATATTATCTACATGAGATTCAAACGAAAGACTGGAGTCAATAATCACACCAAGGTCTTTTACTGCTGCACATGATGAAACAGAAAGGCCATCCAGAGTTACTATATAATCAGAAAACTTACTTCTAGCTGCATGTGGTCCTAGTATATGTACTTCTCTCTTGTCAGAATTTAGTAAGAGGAAGTTAATAAGCATCCACTGTCTAATGTCCTTTACACATTCCTTGACTTTATTAAACTGGTGTCTGTCATCTAGCTTTGCTGAAACATACAACTTTGTGTCATCAGCATAACAGTGGAAGCTAATTCCATGTTTACGAATAATTTGACCCAGAGGTAGCATATATAAAGAAAAAAGCAGTGGGCCTAAAATAGAACCTTGCGGAACACCATACTTTACCTCAGTATGCACAGAGAATTCACCATTTACATCTACAAACTGATAACGATCAGTCAAATAAGACCTGAGCCAGGAGAGAGCTGTTCCCTTAATGCTAACAACGTTTTCTAGTCTATCAAGGAGAATAGTATGATCAATTGTATCAAAAGCTGCACTAAGGTCAAGCAACACAAGCATGGAGACACAACCCTGATCAGAGGCCAGCAGTAGGTCATTTACCACTTTAACCAGCGCTGTCTCTGTGCTATGATGAGGCCTAAATCCTGACTGATATATTTCATGAATGTTATTCCTATTTAGTTATGAGCATAGCTGCTGTGCTACAACCTTTTCTAAAATCTTGGAGATAAAGGGGAGATTTGATATTGGCCTATAGCTGGACAATTGACAGGGGTCGAGGTCAGGTTTTTTAATCAGCGGTTTGATAACTGCTAGTTTAAATGATTTAGGTACATAGCCAGTGCTAAGGGAAGAATTGATTATTTTTTAGAAGGGGTTTGATAATTTCTGGAATAATCTGTTTGAAGAAACTTGTAGATAAGGGATCTAGTATACAAGTTGATGATTTTGATGAAGAAATTAATGAAATAAGTTTGGTCTCTCTAAGGGGAGTAAAGCATTCTAATCGTTTATCTTGCTATATTATTACTTACAAGGTTAGTTATAAGACTGTCTGGTTTTAAATTAATAGTCTGAATTTTTTGTCTAATATTTTCAATTTTGCCAATGAAAAAATTCATGAAATCATCACTGCTATATAATGATTGTGTGCATGTGTCTGTGGTGGTTTTATTCCTAGTTAATTTTGCTATAGTATTAAATAAGAATCTAGGATTATTTTTGTTATCTTCAATTAAGGTAGAGTGATAGACTGATAGCAGAGAGATAGCAGCACTAAGAGATTTCCTATAGTTCAGGAGGCTCTCCTTCCATGCTGTTTGAAATACTACCAATTTGGTTTAACGCCATTTACGTTCTAATTGTCAAGTGATCTGTTTTAAGGTACGTGTGATCGTTATACCAGGGTGCTAGCTTTTTCTCTCTAATTATTTTTCTTTTAAGTGGAGCTACTTTATCTAACGTGTAGCGGAACATTGACTCTAGGCTTTCAGTCGCTTGATCAAGTTCTATGGGATCAGACGGTGATTGAATCATAGTTGAAATCTCTGGGAGGTTATCGATAAAACTCTGTGCAGTAGCTGACGTGAATGTACATTTGACACAGTAGCGTGGCAAGGTGCATATATTATGATCAATGCACAATTTACACGAGATGAGATAATGGTCCGAGATAGCTTCAGACTGCGGAAATTTGACTATATTTTCTATATGTAATCCATATGTTAGTATAATGTCAAGAGTGTGACCACCATTATGATTGGGTCCTATTACATTCTGATTGACCCCCACTGAATCATACAGTATTCAGTATGGTCTAATTTTATGTTAATTAGGTTACTAAAACAAACTTTCTGAAAATTTCTACATTTTTGTTCAGCTCGGGTAACAGACACTGTCTCGATATTGTGGAAACTGATTGCGGAACAGCTGTTCCTGAGGTGAAGTGATTGAGTTAGAGCAGGAAAAGATTCAAATCAGCAGCAAATATCACATAGTACATACAGCACAACAGACGATACAGAAAAGACCACAGTTGAATCAAAGGAAAGCTCCGGGACCTAACAAAGTTTTATAATACTTGTTTTCAAGAACCTGATGTCTTTCTTAAGGTTTACAAGAATGAAATTTAAATATCATTGTGTCATTTATTTAATTAAATAATGGAATTGAAAGTGAAATACAGCCCCATGCCAATACCAGACCATCCTCAAACTCAGATAAAATCTGCTTTACTGATCCCACCAACCCCAACCTTCCACATCCGACCCCCACCACCAGTGACCATTTGCCTTTTAGTTTCTAGGTGGGCTGTCTTTTTATGGTGGGCTGTCTCCGTTTGTCCCTCTAGAAACATACAACAGAAGGTTTACTCTTTTAGAACTCTTTTGGAAAGGTAGGACATTAACCTTCCATTTCAAACAGTGTAATTTGAATAATAATAATAATAATAATAATAATGTTTTTCCCCCTACACTCTTAGAAAAGAAGGACACATCTAGAACCCTTTAAAAGTTATTCTCGTTGTGCTATGTAATCATTTCACTTCTTTTTCACTTCTTTTATAAATAAGTCTGTGACATGACTTGGTGTTTGCATTATCACTGTCATTTTACACTGTGTATTTTCTCAGAACACGTTCTGTTAGATGCAAAATGAACCACACTGTTCATTTTCATGCAGAAAAAATGACATATGATGGCTTCATTTAGCATTATGTCACTCTGTACATCCTGTCTGTGTGTCAAAATGCCTTCCTGTGCCTCTGGACATTCTCTTATGTCTGTCTTATGCAAACACCTTTATAATTACAGCGTTTAGTATTTGAATAATTTTAAAACAGCTGACTTTAGACTGCCATTGTACATGAGTTTGGAATAAACTGGTTTTCTGTCTGTTCTGAAATGTCTTGTGAATAGTAATCATTTGTGCACTACAGATATAGATATCGAGATTAGGTTGAGAAACTCTGGAGTATCCCTTTAACGGAAATAAAATTGCTTACACCATTACAGATATGGTATGTAGAGGTAGAGAGTTCAAAGCAGGGGTGTAACCAGGACTTCATTTCAGATGTGGATCAGGAAATGTGCTCAAATAAAATCTTTGTGATGCGCTCATGCTTTCCCATCAATCAATGTTTCCATATCAATAATGTTATAAGTGGTGGTAACAAATAAAATGTGATTAAACAAACCAAGCGATGCATTCATTTGATGTTAAATATGAAGGAATCGTAATGGTGACATTGTTGACCTTTTATAGACATCATTATAGTGGAATTAATATGCAAAACGTTATTTTTAGTTGTACTGTACTGTATACAATAACCTGCACTGTGTATCTGTGTGTTATGTTAGCATTGCATGAATAATCATTTGGAAGTATGAGGACATATGGCACTGAAAAGGTTGTGACCCCAAGAAGAGAGTCCGAAATCTGATCTGAAGGTCTTCCGCATGTGACTGTGAAAGCGATAGCATAAATGGGATATTTAGTACGTGTAAGAAATCATGCAGTTAAGTTTTGAATAAAATGCAGTCTGGGTGAGCAATTAAAAGGAAATCAAGTAATCAGTAATCAAATAAGGAAGTTCATGAACCACAGTTTTAGCATCTTTCAAATTACTTAGGAGCCTACAGAGGTCAGTGATGTCGCAATGAGGGAATAACACAATTTTAGTAAATTAACTAATGGCAGAAAAGAGACCAAAACTGCCAAGTAACTGGGAAAAATCTAGACATCACTAGCAAGACTTAAACAGAATGTAAACAGTAAAATCATCCCTGTAACATAATTACCACTATGCCCCAGGAGATATTGGAAAAAAATATAGAAACATCAGCAGTGTCAGTGTGGTGTGTGAATTCTGGCTCAACCTCAGCTATATCACTCCAATTCTCATCTAGAGATGTGTACAGGACTGTTTTCATAATCTGTGATATTTTCTAATGAATTAAGTTGGTTCTATTTCCTAAAATATAAACCAGCTTCAGATAAACCAGAGTTACTGAGGATGTTATAAATGCATCATGAAGCACCACATGCTCCTGTTAATGAATGTGGTCTTTGTTTGTCCTGCGAGCTTGATGTTTGACGCCAACATGAAAGTTAAAAACCTCCAGTTTATGTGACTTTTTCTGTTGCATTCCATGGGCTCCCTGTCCTGATGTATAACTGTAGTCTCAGTGATACCATGTGAAACTTTCTGGGAAACATTCCTAAAACAACAATAACAATGAACCTCCTATTCATATCTGTATTTGTGTTTATCTATTAGAAAACATTATCTGTTCATTTCAAATTACATTCGTGTTGTTCCTGCAAAACTTATAGCAAATGAATGAGAAAAAATGAAGAAAAGAAAAAAAGGGGGCCAAGAACAGAACCCTGAGGCACTCCTTGAGTAGCAGGTGGAGAGAAAGGTTATTGTGTATTAACATGTTGTCTATTGTTTTAACCTAGAAAGGAACTAGTACCAACTTTGGAAAGGTGAGACTGCAGTACAGTAAGTTTTGTGTAAATAGTACCTACTGTATGTAATACGTAGCTGGCTAGTTGTACATAATAAACTGGTAACTCTATGTATTGATCAGAAAAAAATAATAGTCAGTAATAATAATCTAATTTCTGTGATCAACAGCCTGAAATTTATTTATACTGTCCAACAATGTTTCAAATTTAACTTATTCTAAGTACTAGCTTATACTATCTAGAAAAAAGTGAACAAAAAAAATTACAACCATTGGCTTTCATGAATGTATTGATCTCTTCATAAGAATTATTTTATTATTATTATTATTATTATTATTATTATTATTATTATTATTATTATTATTATTAAATTGGTTTTAAATGTATTTTTTGTGTGTCAAAAAAACAACATGAGGTCTATCCAGATTATTTCAGAACAAGCTGTTAGTGAAAGAAAACTTGGTTTATTTTCTTGTGTAACACTTTAGGCAAAATGTTTTAAAGGGTAAATAAGCTACTCTTACTTTACCTGAGAGACAACTGTTATTACAAGTTATTACAACGGTACTGTCTGCGATTTTATCGGACATCACCTGAAGCTCAGTAATACCCAAAACACACAATTCGCCTAACACCTTAAGGCTATAGTGTAAGTGAGAGTTTTCTGAAGTAACAGAAAACATGATTGACAGGTAGGTAGAGAAACCTGCTTATCCTGATTTCACTCAGCATCTAGTTTACAGTTTTATCTTGAGATACAACAGAAACCAAAGTTCCTCTTAATACTGAGGAAAAGAATGAAACGGAGTAACATCACAGACACATTTTCTCTCATTTATTTTCACAACATTGTGTGTTGCATATATACATATAAAATAGTTAAAAAGAAAAGAGATTACAAGGAGTTAACTACGTATTTGCATATTTTCAGTCACACAGACACACACGACATCCTTGGTTATGCAACGGCTCACACTCTATTCATAAAGCTCTACTGCAGGTGATTACTGATTAACTGGTTGATGGCTCACAGTGGGCCTTGTTTATCACGCCAAATACGAACAGGTTTCCTGTCAATCGTTTGCAGAGTATTTACACAAGAAAATGTGGCATTCATGAAAATCCAGTTAGTTTAGCTCTTGAGTACGGACACTCGGTAATCTGAACCTTGATTGATCGGCTTCAAGTCGTATAATTAATGATGAGTTACTGCGATTTTATAAACGGATTCAAGTTTAAATCGCTTATTACGTCAATTACACACCAGTTTAATGAACATTTTGTGAAAGTCATTTCATAGTAATGATTTGAATGGAAAGCGGTGCAAAATGAATCTACAAATTTAACATAAGGCTTGCTGTTCAATTAGCACAAAAGTAATGGCGTCCTATAAAAGGAGGAAGAGTTAGTGTGTGTGTAGAGAGATGCGCTGCAGTGGCTGAGCTACATTACTGGAATATTTAGCGTTCAGTTGCCATTTTGTCGTTTTCAGTTCTCTGTGTGCTTTGTCTTTATGGTGTTTTGTGCGCAGGGCTAAATATAAATCAGCACTTGGTAATTTACAGCTGATTGCCGTTCATCAACGTACGCACGTGAGAGTTGTATGAAGAAAATCAGGGAAGCTTTTTTACATCTGGTGGGAATTTTTTAGTTCGGTTTGGCCTACGAAAAAAATTACTCACAACATGATTGATAAATGAGGCCCAGTGTGAACCGTTTATACAGACAGACTGTAACGTGAGCTGGAATGTGTCTTTTCTTAGGGAAATTCTGGGAAATAATTTACCAAGTAGCTTTACCAAAGCTACTATATAATTTTCACGTTAGGTTAAACAGTGTTAGTTGTTAATTGCTTCTATTTAGTTTAATAATAATAATATGGGATAACTCTAGAAATACTTTGCTTTTAGTGCTCTGAATTTCGTGTAAACTTTGTGTAGACTTCATTTCAGAAATTTCAGATTCCCCAACACCGACGGTAAAATTATAAATTCGCATACACTTTTACAATATTTAAAACATCATATGTTTGCAAGATAAAGTGACCTACACCTCCTAGAGATAGATGGTTCAGATATTACTTTAAACATATTATAGTTTTAGAAATGAAATATAGATGTTGATCAGTGCATTTCCATGAAATTGACTGTGACTGTGGAGATAAATCTCACTCTGAAAGTTCCTATCCTAATCTAAAACCCTTTCAGTGAGCACCTGAAGGGTTTGTCTCGTTTGAGGAACCACTAATATATGGTTTCATGTCGAACCCCTTTAGAAAACTAGAACGCTTGAGGATCCCCCTTTTTCTAAGGTTCTCTAAGAGTAGACTTGACCGTTTCAGTTCTTTATGTTCTTTCTGGCGAAGGTAGAGCAGGTTCCTCTGACTCATGTGGTGTGCTAGAACCCGTGATGTTCTTACTCACACTTGTGATGGTAATATCAGTACCACAAAGAGCAATCATCTGGTTCCTCTGCTAGCCAGAAGCTTTGGCTTATTGCACAGTGGGTCATGATGTAAAAGACGGATTCATTTCGAGCTCCACTCGTGAAGATTTCTGGAACATTCTTCTCTCCAACAGTTTCACAGATGTGTCATGGTATGGCAACAGCAAGTTGTGGGAGGTGTTATTTACATATTTTTTGAGAAGTTTTGTCCGTTTTTTAAGAAGAAGCATTTTCAGTGTGCGTACACACAGTTCGAGATTCAATTCCATGACAGATTTGGTTAAATCCTGGGCATTATCATGTTCCTGTTGGAGATAAGAGCATTGATGGATCAAAGACAGAAGCTCTGTTTATTGCTAGTTCATGTGTGCAAAAAACATGATTAAGCTACCGGAGATAGGCATGTTTTGCGTGCATACTCCTCGTCATACACCTTACAGAATCACCATGCCACCGTTCACCGCTGTCTGTTGGCTGCGTTCTGCGGGACAAAAATACATCACGATGTTACAAACATATAATAATTATGTATTAGTACATTTTTGCAAGACATGGCATCCTTAGAAGAGATTACTTATTATTAAAACGAATACTCCAAACATGTACGCCAAACTCTCTTATAACGGAGAAGGTTGAATTGTGTCTGTTAGTATTTATATGAAACGCTGTTTTTGTATGATGATTTTCATGAATTGTTTAGTCAGTTATTTGTAAATGAAGCGCTAAATATGTATAATTCATCCTTCCAGAGACAGGAGTACTTTCTCACAGGGAAGAATCTGTGAATTTTGAAATCTTGCAGCACTTTTTATTTTCCCTTTGGGCTCTATTCTGAAAAATGCTTGTGTTTTGTAAATAAAACACTGTTAGTTAAGTTAACAAGACTAGCAATACTAACAACTAACTACACTAGCAATTGGTACACTGCTTGCTCAATGTAAACAAAACTAGCAACTAGCTAACACTGCTAGCTCAAAGTAAACAAGATTAGCAAGACTAGTTTGGTAAGAAACTACCACTGAGTTAAAAGTGGTAGTTTAAAATAGATACAGAAGTGCTTCATTTTTGCAACTGATGGCACAAGTTGTAAGTAAACTACATTTTTATTTCTTGTATTACTTTTTTTAGGGGGGTGGGAGTTCATTTTAAAAACACTGCTACCTCAAAATAATTAAGACTAGGAAGTCTAGCAGACAGGTAACACTGCTAGCTCAAAGTTAGCAACACTAGTAAATGTAAACACTGCTAGCTCAAGTTAACAAGACTGACAATCGGCTAAACTCCACAACACATTAGGTATAACCATTCTATAAAGACTGTCTTGTTTTAGCACCTTCAAAGTTAACAACACTAGCCTCAAAGTAAACAAGACTAGCCAGTCTAGCAAATGGCTAGCACTGATTCCTTAACGTTAGCAACACAAACAACCACTGAACACTAACTGCTAGCTTAACCTAGCAGGGTTAGCATTGCTTCATTTATGAGCAAACTTTAACATATTTGTTTAGATTTTTTTTTTAAGTACAGGTGTAAGAAATGAGACACTTATTAGAAAAAGTCATACCAAAATTGTTCCTATGGGGTTTTAGCTAACACTGGAGTAAACACATAAAAAGGTATTTTAGGTTACTTATAATTTTCATAAAGGTATTTATGAAAAGGTTATTTTCTTCTAGGAATTAACATTGCTAACTTTATTTACATTCAGCTATCAGTGTCACCTGTTTGCTACTTTTGCTAATCTTGTTAACTGAAGCTAGCTTCATTCATAAGCAAAGCATATTATTGTAGAATTAAAAAAGAATAATAGTACAGGTGTAAATGAGACTGCTAACAGAGAAAGCTGTTATTTTCTAACACTGGAGTAATAATACACTAAATAATATTTAAAATTATGTACAGTTTTCATTAAAGTTTTGTGATTTTCATGCACACTCAGGCAGAAAATGAGGCACTTCTGTATTTACTTTAAGTTAACAAGACTAGCAAACAGACAACTCTGATAGCTCAAGGTAAATGCAGATCGCTAATAGGCAGCTAATACATCTAGCTGAACGTAAACATGTCTGGGAACGCTGCTAGCTCAAAGTAAATGTGCCATTGGGCCTTATTTTCCTCTCTGTGGAGCAAGAAAATCACAAAACTTTTATGAAAACTGTAAGTAACCAGAACTATGTTTTATTAATCGCTCCAGTGTTGGCTTTGGTAAGACTTTCACTAACAAATGTCTTGTTATAACACCTTATTTGCAGTAATGGTGTAATTCATGAACAGCCCTCAGTAGGTTTTGCGTAAAGAGATTTTTTGGTATGGTAGTCACACAAAGATGACAGACGTGACTATCAAATGTCACATCTTATCATCATTTAGGAAGCCTTACAGAACATAATGTGTCTAAGGTCTGATATTTCTAGTAAATCTCAATCAGATTGTGTGCTAATGCATATATAGAAGGACAGTGACGTGCCTAGCGTGTGACTCCTCCAGGCTTTGAACTGTTGATTGGGGCCAAGCTGTAAGTCCTCGGGCAACACGGTGACATCTGGTGAGATAAGAGTAAAGTTAGTTGTATGAGCGCTGGCTGATAGTTACAGACAGGAATGTACAGCTCTGTTGTGATGCTTACTCCTTTCAGGAGTGGGGTTCTCTGCGGCATTTCCCGGCTTCACCTGTTCACACATTTACAAACTCTTTAAAACCTGACAAAGCAAATCTAGATAAAATGGATCAAATTAGGGATAATGGATAATGGCTTTGCTTACAACTCGAACCAGTGTGGATGTTTTTCTGTCCTCTGTAGCGCTGTTATCCAGAGTAAACGACTGTCTGTTAAACACCACAAAATAGCTGATGTTAAGATAGCATTCATTAGAATAAACTTTATAAAAATACATTAATAACATTTATAACACGTTGTCATCATCATGCCACTACGTGATACATTTCTCAGACAAATCTTGGCTGCCCTCTAGTGGCTAAAATTATCATTTTCATTTTAAACCCAAACGCGTTTGAAAAATAACAATGAGATTCACCGAAATCCTCTACTGCCTCCTTCAGCCTGCGATTAAAACTGCAAGTTGCAACCTTATTTATTTTTATTTTTTAAAATCACCGTATTAACAATCAAAGCCACAATTACTGGCACCTTCATTAAAATATCTGTAAGTGCAGCTCTATAGGAATTCTATATTATAGTTAATTTTTTTTTACATCCCTGCAAAAATGACATCTTAGCAAATGAAAATATCTTGAATATAGTCTTATGTATCTATTATAACCTATTATAGGATTACAATAAACCAAATCTAAGATTATGAAGCCCATTTCTAGAGCTTATTTTATTAGCAGATAATTTTGCTTCTTTCTGGAAATAAATGCTTAATTCTAACAAAATTATCTGACATTAGAACAACATTAGTTCAAGCTAGAAATAGGTCTAATAATCTTATATTTAGTTTGTACTGATCACCACCTTGTCTATAGGCAATGAGAACACCTGTGAAACAATTTGGGGGGTTGTCTATTCCTTGCTTGCTCTATCAGCGAGAGAGAGAGAGAGAGAGACAGAGAGAGAGAGAGAGAGAGAGAGACAGAGAGAGAGAGAGAGAGAGAGAGAGAGGGAGAGAGAGAGAGAGAGATTTGGCTTGTAACTCAATGCAGCCGTATCGTAGACTTTTGGTCCAGTATTCTCATTTGAAAGGTTTTTTTTTTCTTTACATCCCGACTTAATAACCTTTTCAGTATGCAGGTCAACAGCCAGGTGTCTCCTTTGTGTCAAAAAGCTCTTTGGTTTTCCACATAGTGATGAATGACAAAGACATTTTTTCACATGTGCACCCTCGTATGTACCCCAGGGAAATGTGAAATGGTCAAAGAAGACAACAAGTGGATTCTTTCCTGGATACAAGTGTAGTTTAAAAAAATAATAATTCAAAAAGCAAGTGACTTAAAGAAAAAAAAAAGTTTTGTAAAAATTGATTTTAAATAGTCTATTGATGGTGCCAATAATTACTAATACTATTATTTGAAAAGAAGAAAGTTAAAGGTAAAGGAAAGGTATTACCCCAAATGGTTGAAAATGTAAATAATGTGTGTAATGTGTGGTTTAGATAATAGCATAATTTATAATAACTTAATATTTTATATAATAAAAGTTTCCAATTGGTAGGTTTTTTTTGTTATAATTATACAATCACTAAAAACACGTATGCTTTTTTTTTTTAACATTTCTTTCTCTCTTTCTTTCTTTCTTTCTTTCTTTCTTTCTTACCGTAAATGAGAGTTAGCCCTGACCCAGTCTGGCTCTTTATTTCAGCTGATGTTAAGCTTAAAATATTATTTAATTTGAGCTCTAAATCATCTATATCGTTATATTTATTAACTCTCATTTGCTGGGTTTTTATTCTGTATTTTTATTATTATTGTTTTTACACTGCAGTAGGAGTGACCTCATGTGCCATTTATGTAGTGTGTGACTCTTGTCTGCAGACTCTGGTATGACTGGGTCACGCCTAAATCCTGACAGATTCCTCGAGCTGACAAACTTGACCGTGCTGTCCTGGAATGTTGCCGTATTGAAGGGGCAGATAAATGAAAAGGCCCAGAGCATGAAGAATAACGAGAATTGTAGCCGAGACACGTTCCACGGTGGCCCTCACCTCTGGCAGCTCGTACAGAGAGCGAGGAATGTGATGGCCAGGACGAAGATGATGACCATGGAGAGGAGTGCCAGCCCCGGGAGGTTTGCTGCTTCCCACGCCTGCAGGTTGACGTAGATGGGTGCCATGATCCTAGTTCTAAAAAAATATATAAAGAAACACGAGTGATGAGTTATGGGTGATGAGTTATGAGCTGTAAAGGTGTAAAACAGTCTGTTTGATGTTAAGGTTCTCACAGGGTCTGATCATAGCAAGAGGAAATGAATTTAGATAATCATTCATTGAATGATATTGACTGAAGAATATTATTTTGTTTTCAAAGTGAAGCTTGTGCAGAAAACACACCTCGTACCTGCATCCACGATGAACACATTACACCTATATGCAGGTATTTAAATACTTAAGTAGCTCATTTAATTCTACACACTTATATCTCTGATGATTTAATGCAAGTTTATGTATTTATGCATTACTTTAAAACCATTATTCACATCTTCAGAAGGCATTTTATCCTGGTCAGGGTTGTGATGGATCTGGAGTCTAATCCCAGGAACACTGGGATCGCGATGGGAATAAACCCCTGCCAGTCCATCCCAGGGCACCATACACATCTCAGGGACAGTTTATAGTCACTAATTCACCTACTGGCTCTTTTGGGTTGGAGGAGGAACCTGGAGAACCCGGAGGAAACCAACAATGAAGCTATGTGGCAATGCATCCTGCTGCACCACTGAGCTGCCCTTTGTCTTGTATTGTATTCATTTTTGTCGTGCATCTTGTGTCTTTATCAATCATCACTCAGTACTTGTCCCCTGTTTCAGTATTTCTATATGTTTAGAAAATGTTTTAGACATTATTGCCCCATTCGATTATTATCTCAATGGCGAAATATGTTTTGTTTATGACATGTGAGACATGGGAAAAACGAGGGGGTTTGTAATTTTTTAGAGCTCGCTGCTTCTTGCAATACAAACCGCTGACACATTTCCCAATCCTTCTGCTTCCTCCAAATCTGACCCCACATCTTCTGATCAACTTACAGAAAAAGGGTCAGAGCTGAGCAAGTGTTGGGGGTGGAGCTTAATTCTGGGCTAGAAAAGTGTAAACCGAAGCCTGAAAATAACAACTAAAAAGCCAGCTCCACTGGCTTGGTCAGATTGGTCAGTGAATATTTCAAAGCCATGTTTGAGATAGTTATCAGATGAGTAAACGAGTCTAGATTACAAACTGCACCTTTAAGTCATTGAGTAGTTGATCTCTTAGAATAACATGAAACCTGTTATAACTCACAATAGTAAATTGGCCACATTAATTTGTATTTCCTATGAAAATTAAAAATGGAGAGTCCAAATTAGTTGCTATAAATCTGCAGAATTAACAGTCGCTTCATGAGGTTATTGTATTGGCTTCACAGTTGCTCTGTAGTTCTTGATAATTATGGTTGTTATACCTATAACACTACATGTATGATTCATTAAATCTATATGAAATGTCATTCGAGGTGGCAGATTGATGGCTCCAGGATGTGACACCCATTTGGCCACGCCCCTTTAAATAAACAATATAAAATAAACTGCCATGATTCTCACAAACAACCAACCAACCTGCTGGACAGTTCCTTCTTACTAAAAAAATTGTTCGACTTTTAAATAATCTCACTAAGATGGTGTTCTTTTTCTTGTTAAAATCTTGGACTTGAACAAGAAAAGCTCTTCTGGATATGTCTTCTGCGCATCAACATTTAACCTGCGTCTGAACAACATCTGCAGATCTGATCTGTAGTATTTGTACTGTTTAAGGTGTTTGTATTTGTAATACCAGAACAGATTCCGAGTGCATGCAAGGCCAATGTACCTGGACAACACCATCCCTACAGTGAAGCATGGTGGTGGTAGCATCGTGTTTAGAGTTAGCCTTGGCCTCTTGGTTGCTTCTCTGACTAATACCCTCTTTACCCAGTCACTGATTATTGGCTGAGTCGTGGTTGTTGTATAGTCTTTCTATTATTTATTTATTTATTTTAAATAACAGATTTAATGTTGCTCTGCGGGATATTTTTATAACCAAATCCTGATTTTCAAGAACTTTGTCCCGGACTTGTTTTTATATCTCCTTGGCCTTCATGACACTGTTTGTTCAAGTAATAAACTCCAGGTTCTTCTAGGAAGAGGTGTATTTATATTTTGACACTTTAATAGCCCTCCATTCATCATGGTGCATCAGAAATAATTTACGGGTTATTTCTCAGCCACTATGCACAGTATTATTAATTGCCTTTTTTTGTGTAGAATTATGACTCAATCGGTTTATTTTTAGGTCGTAACACTAAAAAAAAAAGTACAAAAGGGGCTCAGTAGAGTGCTTCTGATCCATATCATCATCAGTATCACTAGATCAGGTGTGTCCAGTTCCTTGGGTAGATCACAGGGAGCACTGGCTGAGTACATTAGTGTGTAATGCGGTTTTACTGCAGTTTTTTTCCTCTCTTAAAACTTTAAACAAAGGATGGGAACGCCCACTTGGCATTCTGCCATAATTTGGGGTTTGTCTGCTGCTTGAATGAAAGATTTGATAGTCAAAATATGTCCAGGACGCATCAGTGTGTCTCTCAATTCCTCACTCTCATAAACCAAACACTGTTCCTATAAGTTTAATATGAGGTTCATTAACTTGATGAAACTCATGCACTAAATAAATGGTAGTGTGAGTAAGAGAGAGAGAGAGAGAGAGAGAGAGAGAGAGTTTAAAGTGATGCTCTCTCTACCATTTTATATTTAATAATTAAATGTACTATGCTGCCATAATGGAAAACTTTGTGACAGTTTGTAAAAGAAAAAGCCCCAGGTAAAGAAAATATAACAACAATCAATGACTGCATAATTTTGCATTATTATTATTAAATGATATATAATTCAGGAATTAAATTGTCAGGTTGTGATGTGTGATGTTGAAATTCTGGGTGTGCTGTTTCAGCCCCACCCCAAAACTGCAATTAAAACCTGGAACTGGTTCTTACAACCTGAGATAAGACTCTAGATCTCTAGACCACATCACTTTTTTCACTTCACCTCACCCGAGAAAATATTCAGAAAATGTTGTTTATGTTTAAGTTTAACAACGACTCTTTTTATGGAACAAAGACAAAAAAACAAACAAAATGACAGCAGAAAAAGTGACCATGAAGTGTGACATGACGAGTGAAGCAGGTGTACAGACAAGCGAAGCTCTATTCATTTAATTTCGTTGCAAAGAAAAAGGAAGATGAAGTCACGTACGTGTTTTTGCTGAAATGTTCGCTGATCTGATGATGAAGTTGTCCCTCTTGACCTTTTTCTTATATCACAAGCAGAGATCCTTCTCCATGTGTGTGTCCTGCATGTCAGTGTGGTTTAATAAGTGAGGCTCAGCACCGTCTCCTGTCTGAGTGAGAGTGTGAGTGTGTGAGTGTGTGAGAGAGTGCACAGGTGATATACATCTTACTGAAAAGCCTCACTTCCTCATTCTCTCTCTTTCATTCTCTCTTTCATTGTCTCTCTCACTCTCTCTCTCTCTCTCTCTCTGTTCTTATCAGCGTTCCCTGTAATTACAGATCGCATTTCCTTTGCTCAGGATATTTACATACACATCTAGGTACATACATACTAGAGTGTGTTAGAGAGTGTGTTTTGTGTCACACTGCAACATTTGTGTAGCTAGAACACAAGGAGAGAAATGAAACTCGAAGTTTGTTTCTGCAAACTACATGTAAAGGTTCAGTAAAATATGTCAATGTACTTTTAATGTTTGTATAATTATATATAATTATATAATTTTATGATATGTATATATTTAATAAAATTGAATTCAAAACATTTTTTGCCACATAGCATCAGGACCTTGCCTACTTTAGATGCTTTTATATGCTGCATTCGACTTACCTCGGAAACAGTAAGTCAGAGCTCAGAATGAGGCCATCTTTTACCTCTGTGCCGTTCAGCTACAAAGTGGGAGAAAAAAACCCCAAAACAACGGATGCCTCCATGTTCGTCTTTTGTTAGTAACAAGCTAGTCAGCGAACTGTGACGAGTGATGTATATTTTCCTCCTTAAAACATTGAACTGTAGAGTCAGAGTTACAGATTTAACAAGCAAATATGGCTGTATGTTGTTTGATCTAAAGCTATAATGCTTGGATATACAGTGCAACTCACGTAAAGGTAAAAAGTGCCATTTTGTTTGCTGATGCTACGAGCAGCCATTTGATTTGATGCCAGTTGCTGAACTCGGAGTTGAGGAGAGTTCCCGAGCAGGAATTCTGAGTTGAAGGCCTCTTCGTTATCTCTTCTATTTTATTCATTCGTTTATAACTTCTCTCTTTGTATATTTATTTTTATTTTAACTTTGTTGTTTTATTTTGTAGCTTTTGTCATTTTTCATATCCTTAATTTTTTTAAAGATACTTCTGTACAGTTACCGGTCAATGAAAGTTGTTTTTGAATGTGCATTATAATAAATATAATGTAACTTGACTTGACTAACTAACAGTGTTTTAGCGCTGACCCTGATCTGTTTGTTCCAGCATAAGGATTTGTTTTTATAGAGACATAAAGCTCTTACGTGCGTCTCTGTGGATAAGATCAGCTGCTAAATGCTGTAAATGTAAATGTAGGTAAATGTAAATGTGCACATTTTGCCTTTGTAACTGTCTCCATGCTCTTTTACCTCTTCTGGTTCTTCAAATGACCCTCAAATCTTCACCCAAAATGCTTTGAATCGTTGTTTTGTTCCAGAATATCAACATCAGCATCTTTTTAAAACTTAATTTAAAATAATTACATTTTAAATCAGATTCATTGTAAAACAGACGTACATTTTCCCATCTGAAAGGGGTGTGTGTGTGTGTGTGTGTGTGTGTGTGTGTGTGTGTGTGTGTGTGTGTGTGTGTGCAAACCTTTGCACTCTACTGTATAAATCTCTCAAGGATCAAAAACTGAGATGATGCCGAAAGTAAATAATTGAACGTCCAGGGGTTGCGTGTGGGATGACGTCGTCACGGTGTCATGTGATCCTCAGCGCCACCTAGTGGCGGTATAGAAAAGGTGTACTTTGAGATACGCATACGGAAGAGCTGGGCATTATGGCATATGTGCAAAATTATATTTTAAGATTTAATATTTGTTTGTTTGTTTGTTTATGAAATGTTTCTAATGTTTAGTTTTTCCCATTGTTTATACTGCAGATTTATTGTAATTAGTTTTTAAGATTTTTTAAAAATGAACATTTATTTATTTTAGTCCGCATGTTTAATTTTTTTTTTTGCCTGTTTTTACTGCAGATTTATATTACTGCCATTATTTTTTATAATTCTATTGAATATTTATTAACTTTTTAGTTGCAGTTTTCTGCAAATTATATTTGAATATTTATTTGTATTTGTTTAATTTTTATTTATATATTTATTTAGTTGGTTTTTGTCTATGTATTGCAATTTTATGCAAATTAATTCTTGAGTTTTTTTCTATTATTAAAAAGCGTTATTTAATTTTTTTTTTGTTTTTACTGTATTTAGTTTAAGTCTGTGTAAATTTTGCAATTGTATATAAATTATTTCTGAAGATTAAGTTGTTGTTTTTTTAATGCTGTTGTTTGTAGTTTTTCCACGTTTATGCAAATAATTTTTTAAGATTTATTTATTTATATTTGTTTTCTTTGTAATTAATATTTATCCTCCCATTTATTAACACAGATGGGTAACGTCATGCCGTCACACACTTTCAAACTGACATTTCACTGTTGCTCTGGTAACTCCTGTGGAGCATCTGTGTGTGTGTGTGTGTGTGTGTGTGTGTGTGTGTGTGTGTGTGTGTGTGTGTGTGTGTGTGTGTGTTTTATTCAGCTCCAAATGCGCCTCATCCCTGCTGACGTGAACAATGCAGACTCTTAAAGGGGAAGAGAAAGAGTGCAAATCAAAATAGATTCATTTACAGACCGCTTCGTGCTGAGTGGGACTGAGACGCAGCCCAGGCTGGAGAGAATCAGCTGTTCTCTTTCTCTCTCTCCCTTTCTCTCTCTCTTGCATACACACACACACACACACACACACACACACACACACACACACACACACACACACACACACAAATCCTGGAGCAGATACAGCACAGAGGAGAATCAGGGTGTAACAGCACAATGCCAGCTCCATGTATGAGCCTGGCAGGGCAGCAGAGAAACTGGAGGCAGGCTGGTAAGGCGACGTTCCCCAGGCTCTCCATCCTTCCAGAAGAAGACAAGATGAAAGGTGGGTGAACGGATTAACACTAACAAGCATGATGATGTATATTTTTTGTGGATGATACTGTTTGCGTGTCAATGACATTTACATATACAATGGTACGTGTTCGCTGCTCAGGATGTTTATGACTATATACAGTACAGAATTGTGTCACCATAATAGATGGAACCGTCCCATGTACCGTACGATGAACTTACTGATTCCCCAGGGTTCTCTCGGAATCACATGGTTCTCTGTTATGTAACACACACACACACACACACACACACACACACACACACACACACATACACACCGAAGACTGGAACAATCTGACTTTACACAAAGCATACCTTTCTCATAAGCTCTGTTCTAACATCCAGCATCCGAGTTTTTGAGGAACCGTAGTCAGGCGCTCTGGACGTGTTATCTCGTCCACATCGTCCCTCGAACACACTCTCAGTGCAAACAAATAATGTCTTTGTAGCTTTCTCTTCAGGCCCTGGGCTGTGCTGGAGAACAACACAACACTCTCAGAGTCAGCATGGGACGGATCTGACGTCGGCCTTCTGGTTATCAAAGATCTTAAAGTGATAAATCAATCTAAACAAAATAAAATGTTCCGTTTTCTACCTTCAGTTTTTTTTACGTTCGCTCTTTTAAGATCTCACTGTACGAGATCTCAACAGAATCTCATCTGGATTCTATAACAGGTTGTCCGATGACGTGTGTTCTCCATGTCGGATTATAAACTGAAAAAATGATTACGTTCTGTTTATCAATCAGCGTCAAGCAGAAGACCGGCTCACAAACATTCTTCAAACTGAGCTTGAGGAAATAAGGAGCGGGTTTTTTTGTCCATTAGCTTGTTTCATTTATGTTTCGCTATGGCAACTAGCATATTTGTAGCTGTCGAGGGAGTTTGTCGTCCTCCTATTGGTGGATTGTAGACAAGTGTCATCGCAGTGGCACTAAACTGCGTCACATAATGTGTAAATCGTTGCGTCATGGCCAACAAATTCTTTTTTTACAATGAGTTCTATGACTTTTATTTAGGACAGAAATCGTACGGCGTAAAGCCGGCTTCTCTCTGAATGAAATTCGAAAACTGCATACGCTTAATTCAAAGTCCATACAGTTTTCTATAACAGCAGAACTTTATCATTATCTGCGTCATTCACAGCTTTCTGCTACAATCCCAATTTCAAACATTGGGAGGTGGGGCTTAAGGGGTGCTGAGAAAAAAGTGATTCTGGTTGTCCAAGATGGCCGCCTCCTTAAAGTCCTCATGAAATCAAAATGGAAGTTTTGTGGCTTTTAGTATGAATATGTCAGCCTTATGGTTTTCGATAAGCGAGTGTGCTCCAAAACAATGACAAAATTCATAAACAATTTTGATGACATCATACTGCACTTCAGCTTCTCATCATATTTTCTGTCCAATCAAATGCTCTCTAGAATCGGAAGTGTCCCACCCCTAACGTTATAAAAATCCACGGTACTAACTGTCAAGTGTGGCTTAGCCCAGGCTGTGAGGTAAGCTAAACACTATTGGCTATTTAAAAAGGGAGAGGAGCCACTTAATATGTCCCGCCCTGACTTCCTGTTTCAGTGGAAATTACATCAACACGTCGAATAATGTTTCAAGGCACTTCATGGGGGACTTTAAATAACGACCCACCTTTAAGCTACAGAGTGATGTATATAAGTTTATGTTTATAGATGACAGAAAGTTCAACTGTGTCTTAAACCACATCAACGTGTCTGAAGAACTGGTGGCAGATATTTATGAAGTGAGGAATAAAACACTTGGTGTGGTGCTGTTACAGGAAAATAATCAATGATGAGGTGATGAGTTACTGTTAACTCTCCAAATGTGATTATTTTCCTAAAGCAGCATGTCTGCAAGTGTTTTATTCCTCTTATACCACAGCAATTTAATGTTGTGGAGCTCCTCTTGTCATATACGTTATAGCAGCGGTAAACAGTTAAAAAAGTAACCTTTCCAAAACATGTGGGAGTCCTTCAAAATGTATTTCCACCTACAACTCTATAAGAGGCGAGTAGGCAGATATATCAGTTTAATTTTTATTTTTTTAAAAATATATTTTGGTCAGAGTGTCAGAAACCTGAAATGAAGAAATTAGCGGCATCCATCACACGGTCATATTGTGAATCACAGTTTTTAGGAAGAAGTTACATGAACGTTACAGGTCTGTAAAACTTTTAAACATGACACAGTTCACCATTAACCTTTAACAGAGTTACTGAATCTTATCAATGCTGTTTGTTAGGATCCGACCTCGATGCAAAGTCCAAACCGGATCAGAAGCGAGCGTCCTTTTCTCCCTCAGCACAGATCAGTAACCACAGAAGAAACGGAAACGCTGCTGCTGCAGGTGTGAAACAGCTCGAGCTTGACCGTCAGTCCTGCTGTCCTCCTTTCGTCCTTCACTTCATCTGTCTCGGGCCACACTGTGGTGCTGATGTGGTGCAGTGGCACAACAGGCCTCTTTGTACTGGTCACCAGAAATTGTGAAAAACAACAACAACAAAAAACAAAAAAGACAAGAGCTTTTAAAGCTCTAAGCAAAGAAAATCCATTAGAAAATCAGATTTTTGAAAAAAAAAAAAAAAAAAAAAAGCATGTGACTCACTCAGTGTCATCATTTACCCTTAAGACTAATGTCTTCAGATCAGATCAGATCAGATGAGGGGTTGGACAAAGTATTGAGAAATTATACTTAAGTGAAAGTAGATAAGTAGATAATATTTCAGAATCTTACTCAGTTAAAAGGACAAAAATGTATTCAAGTGGAAGTCAAAAAGTTCTTATTTTTAAAAGTGCTTAAAAGTATTAAACAGTAAAAAAAAAAAAAAAAATGCAAAGGTTTTAAACTGCTGAAATGTAATTTTAATTATGTAAACTTTCATCACTTATCTAAAACAATTTTCTCTTCTCTTTTTTTTGCCTGAAAAAATCATTCATTCTCTGTAAACCTGCAATATTTGCTGTTAGCTAGAATTCGACTTGCTGCAAAACGAATTATGTTAGCTACTGGAACTTATGCTAGTCGAACCTAGTGTTAGCAAAAAAACAAACAAAAAAAAAACAGGCTAACTGAGATAATATCGGCAGTTAATATTAGCAAATTCGTGAAACTTTCCTCGACATGCTTTTTTTTTTTTTTTTAAATTAAGGACGTAAAGGAGACGCCTCATATTATATGAGTCTTTGTTTACATCACTGAACTGAAATGTTGTAGTGAGGTAGGCCAGGGGCGCTCATCCTCAAGTTCAACACCACAGTCTGGTGGATGATCTGTTTTCAAACCCGCTTTGAAAATATATACAATATATCGCTGACTATATTGCGTAGCACGAGAAGGTCATGGCCGATGACGAATCAGAACGAATCAAAGAATCAAATCCTGGATTGGATGCTAAGATGAAATAATTGGATGCTAAGCTGAGCAGTACAGTCATTGGCTGGATTAGAAATGAAACCTTCCTGATTTAATGAGTACTTTGAAGGTCTAAAGAAAAAAAATGTAAGGAGTTAAGAGTATGTTTATTTCTTAGAAATGTAATTACGTAAGAGTACAAGTATTAACTTTAAATAAGATTCAAGTAAAATATAAAAGTTTCTTTTTGTATGTTCTATTACATGTAGACCATAACAGCCAGTGACTGTAGTTGTGTTTCTCAGAGTCCCACACGCTGAAGATAGATGAGAGACTACGGCTGGCTCGAGAACGAAGAGAGGAGCACCTCAAACAGCTCGGTATTTATTTCCACAAGCATCATTTTCTAGACGTTTTTATTTTCACAGGTTTTTTTTTTTACTGTTAGTTTGTGGCTGTGTTTAGCATCCCGGGAGCACGGCTGGCTGGCCCGAGAGGAGAGAGCCCGGAGGTTCTACGAGAAACACCTGGAGGAGCGTCGGAAAAAGCTGGAGGAGCAGAGGCAGAGGGAGGAGAGGAGGAGGAACGCTGTGGAGGAAAAACGCAGACAGAGGCTCAAAGAAGAGCGCGTGAGTCTAAATGGGTTCCTCAAGGGGTTCAAGGATAGAAAGCTTCCTTAGGAAGTTAGGAAAAAGAAATACTCTGTTGTAGGGTTCTATATAGAACCTTAAAAAAAAATCCCACAGAAGGACAGGACAGTGAACCCCTTTAGGGTTCTAGAATTAACCCTTTTTTTCTAAGAGTTTTTGCTTTTGTTATTTTTTTGGTCATTTTCTGGTGGCTAACAGTGTTCTAGTAGAAAAATGGGTTCCTCATGGGTTTGCCGAATAGTTAAGATTTCTTAGCTTACTAAATACATAGGATCTGTTTGGGATCCTTTGTGTAATGGCAATGCTGTTGTATTGTAGGGTTTTATGAATGTAGAACCTTTAAAGGGTCCTACAAATGGACATGACAAAGAATGCTTTAATGTTCTTCTAAACTTTTTTTTCTAAGAGTGTTTGTTTTCAGCATTTATCGGGTTGCTATGAAGGGGTTCTATTTATGTGAACTTTAAAGGTTCCTCCAAATGAACAGGATGAAGAATTCTTCTAGAATTAACCTTTTTTTTATCCAAAAATGTTTATTTTGATCTACTTGGAACCCTTCGGAAAGGGAAATACTCTGTCATGTAGTAGAGGAATGAGTTCTTCAAGGGTTCTTCAAATAGTTAAGTGTTCTTCTTGGGGAAGAACTGGTATATGGTTCTACATAGAAGCTGCACGGAAGCTTTAAGGGTTTCAGCATACTCATAGAAGAAAAAGAATCATTTAAAGGTTCATCATTGGTTCTTTGGATAACGGTTTCTCCACACCCTAAAAAAAGAAGAGAGGTTCTTTGGATAATTTTGGATATAATGCTTCTTAGTTTCTCAAAAGGGTTCTACTGGATGATTCTCTGTAGAACCTTTAAGACTTCCCACAGGTTCTTGAGTCCTATATTTTTTTTCTCAGAGTGTACTGAAGTCCAGGACATAATTTTCACAACTTGTAATTTTAACTGAACTTAATTATCTATGAGTTGAGTTGTTGACTTGGATTTGGAGCCGATTACAGTTCCCTAGTCAAGTGACTTGACTAGAACTCTGGTGTGTAACGTAACATTCTGGACTTTTCTCTCAGGAACGGTACGAGTCTGTGGTGCAGAAGACCATGGAGAGAAGCCAGAAAGCTAAACAGAGAAGTACACAGAGGAGAGTGTGCAATACTAAGAACAACACAAATGGTAAAATTCTGCAAGTGCATGTCTATAAAGGACTAAACCCTTCTCCTTGGCTTCTTGCGTGTTCTTTATTAACCTCGTATTGATCCTGTTTGCTTTAAGTGTCTGTGCTTTGCTTCTCTCCAGCTAAACGTCGCTCTCTTAGTCAGTGGGAGATAAACTTGGTTAATCGCCTTCAGACTCCTACCATCTCTTATCTAGCCAGGAGCAGGAGTGCTGTA
Source organism: Cranoglanis bouderius (assembly GCA_023630585.1). Classification (NCBI taxonomy): domain Eukaryota; kingdom Metazoa; phylum Chordata; class Actinopteri; order Siluriformes; family Cranoglanididae; genus Cranoglanis; species Cranoglanis bouderius. Next base: position 14,048,012 of record CM042548.1, on the reverse strand, counting down.
TGTCTGTCCAGAGGAGAAGGTAACCAGAGAGAGTGTATTAAAGGTGCAGTCTGTAGTATATTAAAGGTGCAGTTTGTAATTTTAAAAATGTTTCACAAGCTATAATAATTGATGACAGCTTAGAAGCATTGGGAAGCATTGTGAAGCATTCACAACAGTCCTAAAAATGACAAACTGCTCCTTTAAAAATAGCAAATCCCAATCACCCAGAGATTTACAGAAAACTGCAAGCGAAGCAGCTGTGCTAACGCTAGTGCTTGCTTTTCTCTTGTCCTCTTTCGCTTCACTCATTTTCATTATTTTTTTTATAAACAAAAACCCAGTTGTTCATATTTGTCGACGTGCAGTTTCATGCCACACTATGAGCAATAGCAGTCCCCAGAAACCTGGTGGAGCATCAGCACACGGCAAGGCCCTCAGGCCTGGGGTGAAGGATGGCAGCCACCAAACCTCCAGGAATAAACCGGTGAGAATTCTGCTTTGTTTATTAAGACTGCTAATAATGTGCACTGACATGGTAATGTAATGGAAGCTCTTTGTCTCTGTTTGTGTGTGCTGTGTGTGTCTCAGGGTTCAAATCTCGAGAGGCGAGAACAGAAAAAGCCCCATTCTCACACAGCGAATGTTAAAGTCAGCTCCACATCAGGGGCCGAGAACAAAACAATATCCTCGTTAACAGGGTATGTAATATATATATATATATATATATATATATATATATATATATATATATATATATATATATATATATATATATATATATATATATATATATATATATATATATATGTTATATAATTGTTAGGTTTCCCCTTCTCTAGCGCTCGCGTCTCGGCAAGGAGTGGCGAGTGGCATACTTCTGCATTCCATTGCACGCATTCCAGCGCCATTCAAAACTCTCCGATGGACGTTTCATTCATAGACTCACGTTTTGTTTACTTCTGCCATGTGCTCATGTTTTCGTTCACGCCATGTCTCCGCCTCCTGTGTTTCCCCATGTGCTAATGTTTTCGTTCACGTCATGTCTCCGCCTCCTGTGTTTCCCCATGTGCTCATGTTTTCGTTCACGCCATGTCTCCGCCTCCTGTGTTTCCCCATGTGCTAATGTTTTCGTTCACGTCATGTCTCCACCTCCTGTGTTTCCCCATGTGCTCATGTTTTGGTTTGTGTCATGTCTCTGCCCCATTTTCTCATTGGTTCGTGTTTATTGTGTAATTACAAGTTTCAGCTGTCATTGATTTGGGCATGTGATTGATGTGATTTCTTTGTGCTTAAATACGCCACTCCATTTCCGCTTCAGGGCGGAGTATTAGTGTTAGTTTAACTTAGATGTGTTTAACCGTGCACTTTTTTCCCTTAGCTCTTTTCTCTTTTCTCGTGGTTAGCATTAGTTTTCCTTAGCACGTAATTCGTGGTATCCAGACCACCTTTCTAGCCTCGCGTTCATTTTCCTTAGCTCGTAGTTCGTGGTTTCTAGACCACCGTCTAGCCTAGCGTGTATGTTACTGTGTTTCTTATTTGGATTAGTTCTACCTTCTTTGGATAATGGTGACATTCCTATTTATGTACTTATGTATTTATGTTGAAGGAAGTCCTTTATGTTTGTGATTATTTTGAACTGTTTCTATTAAACTGACCACTTTCCCCTGCACATGCATCCAGCTTCTCTCCTTCACCCTACGGGTCGTAACAATAATGTATGAGATATATTTGTCTCCTTTGAAAAAAACACTAATGCTATACGTTACCCAAGGAATAATACCCTCAGTGCTGTTATTGGAAAATGTTCAATGACAGGGTGGTATGATGAAGCGGAGTTACTGTTACCACCTGATTGGTCAGTGGGAATAATGGTGATCAGTGATTGGTTGTTGGGAAAGAATGGTGATCAGTGATTGGTTGTTAGGAACATCTGTGATTTATTTATTTTTGTTGGGAACAATGGTGATCAGTGATTGGTTGTTGGGAATAACAGTGATCAGTGATTGGTTGTTGGGACAAAATGGTGATCAGTGATTTGTCAGTGGGAATAATGGTGATCAGTGATTGGTCAGTGGGAATAATGGTGGCCAGTGATTGGTTGTTGGGAAAGACTCGTGATTAGTGATTTGTTGCTAAGAACAATGGTGATTTATGATTTTTTTTTGTTGGGAACAATGATGACCAGTGATTGGTTGTTGGCTGGTGGTAAGTCGAGTGAACCTGCTGTCTTGTCTTGTAACTTGTATAATCAGCAACTGTGGTGTGAGCTGGAGAGGACAGAGTTGCTATATTTGTTTCTAGGCTTGTTTTTAAAATAAAGTCGCTAAAGGGGTCGAACAAGTCACCAAAGCTAGTGACAAAAATCGCTAACTTAGCACCACTTAGCGAAAGCAATTACACACCTATGCAGTTGCAGCTGCACTACTGTCAGAGCTGCTGTTATAGAATCAGAGCTGTTTTATATAAAGATAATCAACAGATTCTCTCTGTGTTACTAGATTGAGGCTGACTCTGAGAGTGTCCTCCAGTCAGGAGTGTTTGCCCCCCCTGCCTGAGGAGGAAGATCCCAAGCCAGAGAGCACACTGAACTCCCATCAACCTCAGCGTGACCAGTCAGCTGCTGTGTGCTCGCACGAGGATGTTGGGTGTGATGGACCGGTCCAGGAGAACCTGGGCTCTAACAGACCTCCGGCTGCTCCTGGATGCCCTCACACTCCTAAAGGTGAGCGAAAGAACAGCTTTTGATCCACAACCAGTTTAAGACTTTAGGACAGAATTGGCGAGTTATAGGGGTATTTCCACCACGTTCCTAAAGTTTTGGCACCCGGTTATTTCTTCATGTTGAAACATCAGTGCTTTTACTCAGAGCAACTGTTCTTTGTTGTTGTTGTTTTTTTTTAGAGCAAAGTGTCAGAACCCAGAGCAGACCCTCAGCAGGAACAACAGACCCTGAAGAGGCTTTACGTCTGCTGGCGGAGAACAGACGACAAGCTCGGCTGCTGAGAGAGAGGGAGGAAGAAGAACGCAGGCAGAGGGAGGAAACAGAGCGGTGAGGAGAAAGAGGGAGAACGCACACTATACACAATTCAAACTTCTTCAAAACTTATTTCTTAAAGTGGTAAAAATGTATAATTACTATGTATTAGTGTGTGTGTGTGTGTGTGTGTGTGTGTGTGTATGTTCAGGCGAGGGAGAGAAGAATTGGCCCTTCAGAGAGCTGAGGAGCGAGCGAGACATGACGCAGAGGCCCAGTGTGAGGAGAAAAGGATGAGGGAGGAGGAGGAGGAACAAAGGAAGGCAGAAGAGGAGAAGGCTCAGAAGCAGAGAGAGGAGGAGAGGAGACTTCAGCAACAGGTCACACCTGTTTATACGCTTCTATGTCACAGTTCTGATGAATTCTTCATTCTGATTGGTCAGAAGGTGTTGATTAATTAATTTTGTGGTTAAGACGTTGGGCTACTGATCGGAAGGTCGTGAGTTCAAATCCCAGCACCGCCAAGCCGCCACTGTTGGGCCCTTGAGCAAGGCCCTTAACCCTCAATTGCTTAGATGTATAAATGAAATAAATGTAAGTCGCTCTGGATAAGGGCGTCTGCCAAATGCCATAAATGTAAATTGATGCGCCCCTTCTAATACGTTATCGTTTCTATAGTAACAGCTTATCCACAGGGACTTGTATGGCAAACGCTTCACATAAAGAATGTTTGTAGTCATTGATGTGATTACATTTTCTGTAAGTAGATGTTTGTTGAACATTCTTGGAAGGAGTCTCCAGTGTCAGTGCTTTGTAACAGTCTGAGTTAAAGCTTCAGGATTGAGGACAGAGGAGTTTGTGTGTTTTATCACTCACTTGAATGATATTTTAATGCGTATAAACCTACAGAAAACCTTCACCAAAAAATAAATCATAATTTCTACTTTACCCTGTAATTTAAAAGTGCAGTTTGTCATTTTCAAGAGTGTCTCTAGACCTGTAATGATCAAACACTTTTAAAGATACTCATCATACAAAACGCATGATTCCTGATATTTGCCATAAATTGAATCTGGCTAGTTTCATTATTTCAATTGATATTTTTCTGGCTGTGAAATTAGCTCCACCCCCAATCTAGAAACAAGCTGCTAATGTCTGGTGTTTTCTGTAAAAAAGCCAACTCACATTCATGCATAGTTAAAGCACAGAAGGAGGTTAAATCCATATCAGTGATTCATGTTTTAAATGCAGTTGCAGTTCACCTGACAGGCAGCAGAGCGCTCTAAACATCACAAACTGCTTCTTTAACTACAGTAACTAAACCAAGTATGCATCCAGTTTTCTTTTGTACGTTTCTCAAAGGTACTACTTTCTGTCTTTGCTTTCAGAAAGATGAAGAGGAGGAGAGGCAGAGGCTCGAGAGAGAGATCCGGTTCCAGAGAGAGGAAACCGAGCGGCAGGAGAGGAAGAAGGTAAGATGGCCGTCACCTCACAAGTGAATGTAGGTCATCCCGAGCACTGAGACTGAGAGCTGGCCTCGTCGACATTATTTATATCTCACATCCTAGAAAATTACAGGGCAGCCATCTCTATCTCCATCTCCATACAGAAAAAAAAAATTCACCACCAGCTGTTTTATGTGCTAATATGTTATATTGGTGTCCACAGCGGTTAGAAGAAATTATGAAAAGAACAAGGAAGACAGATGCTGAGAAGGTAATAAGGAGAATTATGGATTATTCCACAATAGATGTTTCTCCACAATTTTGCAATCTTAAGAAAACCATGTATGCGTACATATTCACATTGTCTCGTAGAAACCTCAGTTGTCGTCTACACCGCTGAATGAGAACGTGAAGTCCCTCCACAGCCTCCCCTTAGAAAAAGTGATCAAGCTTCCCAGCCCGGCCAAGGGCTCCATGATGGGCTTAGCCAACGAGGAGGACCTCCTTCCTGTAGTGGCCTTCAAGGAGCGCAGGTCCATCCGCACCCTCACGGGTCTAGAGGAGATCCAGGCCCATCAAAGAGCAGGTGAGGACCCAAAAATATTTAAAAATATTAAAAGATATGCTTTCAGGGACGTCTTTAACATGATGTAGTAAACTATAATGGCACAGTAACCACAGTCATTCGGTTAATTAGTTTTGAGCCAGGAGCCACTGACAGAGATAACAACTGAAAAGCTCAATTTAAATGGTTATGGAATTTAAATGGATTTAAATGGAACTCCTCTCAAATAGCTCATTCTGATTGGTTCTTGGAACATGTGTCCCTTTTAAACATACCTTCTATCGGTATAAAAATGATTTTGTATAAAATATTCAGAGAAGCACAATTTGTGACATCACAACACAGGCATAAAGACCTTTAACCAATCACGTCCAATATGCAAATCACCAAAGGATGACATGGTGTCTGGAAAAGTTTAGCTATAGGACCTGTTTGCTAAGCTAGAGAACTTATTAAGGTTATTGATGAGCCAAACTGTGGTTGATATGCTAAATTTTCTATTTTGTCAGGTTTGGCTTTTATTTTTAATTAAACCGTGAAAAAATTACAATGACAATTTAGACTGAAATCCCTTTGACAAATATGAGCTAGTTTACTAGCAGCTAACTAGCCTGTTAGCAATTTGGGATGGCTAGTCTTTAAAGGAATAGCTAATTCCTATTATATAGTTTGGTTCTTGGGTTATATTTCCATTTAAACCACGAAGCTGATTCAGAACAGCTCAGTTTGTGATGTCACAACACAGGATTTTAAACAATCACTTCCAATATGCAAATTACCAAAGGATAACATGATATCTGAAAACATTTTGCCACAGAACTAACTATTCTAGCTAATATTAGTGACTAACCAAATAGTGTTTGATAGATAAACCCCACTTGTGTCAACCTGTGACAAATTTGAGTTAGTTTACTAGCAGCTAACTACCCGGTTAGCTATTTAGGATGGCAAAATGACAAGAAAGTCTTTCCAATTTACATACCATGTATATTTATAGATCCTGGTATTTATATGAGGGTGAATTTGTAATGTTAGGTAGATTATTTTGAATAACTTACCACAGTTTTTTTTTTATTGTTTTCTTTTTTCATCCTTCAGAAGTCATCTAAAGATGAGAAGATCTTCAAGGAACCTGCAACTCTGTACTTTATGTATGAAAACAAGCAGAATCACTTCATCTGCACTTTAAGAACCTTTGACACCTTTTGCACCTTTGAAGTGAAACAGAAGTATTTGACCCCCTGCTGCTCTTCTGAAACGTTACTTATTTTTTCATTGGTGTTCTGGTAACTTCCTACTTAACTAATGACTTCCCAGTGTAACCTATTCCGGAAAACTTCATAAACCTGACACAACCACATCAGACCTGTGTCATGGCACATCGTCATGTCCAGACTTGTCATGTTAGCGTTACAGATAACTGTCTGCTTACATCACATGCTAATTTCTTGCTAAGTGTCCTTTAGCTAGCATGTGCTTTATAGTAAAGATAGATGTTAAGGTAAACATGCTTTATAATGCTGCCATAGATGCTGCCATAGCAGTACCATGTCATGATGCAACTCATAACTCATTAATACTCATATTCTCAATAATACACTTGGTGGGCGGGGTGTGCTGTTATAGGAAAATAATCAACAGTGCATCCCAATGTGAACCAGTGTTACTGTTACCACCCTGAAGTGGAAGTGGATTATTTTCCTATAACAGCATGTCCGGAAGTGTTTTATTCCTCTTATACTATTACAATGTATCATTTATTAAAGACACATCATAATTTTTATCCACTTGTAGTTACATTTAAGCAAGTTCCTGTTCTTACATTATAGCAGCTATAAAGAGTCGTTCCCTCACCAGCCTCTCTGTTTTTCTCTCTCTTGAAGTTAATAAGACAGAAAAAAAAAGTTAGCCGTGTTCCAGAGAAACAGGAAATTAAAAACTGGCTGTTAGAAAGCGCTGACACTGGAGACTCCTTCCATAAATGGTAAATTAAACATCTCTACCACTATATATTTTTCAAATATTACAAAACTGTTTTTTAATTATTATTAGTTTATGTGGCACATCTGCCATACAAGTCCCTGTGAATGACCTGTTACTATAGAAATGATAATGTATTAGAATCTGCTAGCCAATCATAGATGAGTAATTGTTGTAATGTTGTATCGATGGTATACAATATGTCATATGTCATAAAACCTATGCAAACTAGCGCACTTGTAACATTATCTAGCTATCATGACATCAAACGCTAAGAAAGTTGTCATAGTAATAAAGCTGACAGTATAATTTCTGTCATGACCGGTTTATAACGTGGTTACGTCAGCCTTATGATGCATGCTTCACAGAAAGTGTTACCCAACACTTGCTTTCGAGGATAAATGCTAAGTGTTTAATCTATAAACAGTACACACATCACAGACTTCTTACTTGTTAAGTATACAAGCATACGACTTCGGCTTCAGGAACCTTCATTGTGAAGCGGTTATTTTGTGTTTATTAGTATGAAATTGAAGTGCTTTTGTGTCAGCTGTGCTTTGCTGTGCAGTACTACACCCTGCTGCTGGGACACGAGCGCTGAGCTCAGCTGCTTCCTCAATAAACTTCACATTTAACTTTGCTGCTATTCAGCTATTCCAAATAAGAGTAAGAGCATTACCGTCCTGGGTTCTGTTCCCCAAAAGCACTGCAGCATAGAGATCATTATTAAATGGTCGAGCGAGCATCACTTTGAACTCTCTCTCTCTTTCTCTCTCTCTCTCTCTCTCTATCTCTCTCTGTGTCTACCAGTTAAGAGGATTTAAATGTACGTTTGTTTGTTTTTTGGGAACGTGGGCTCCGTTTTTCTTTTGTTTTTTTGTTTGTTAGTTGTTTTTTTTATTTTATTTTTTTTATTTTTTTTAAAAATCAATCTATATTCTAGTAGAATAACAGATCTTCTAGCTGCATTGGTACAGATCTGAGCTTGTGCAATGACAAATTATGCATAATCAAAACAATGAATATGGAATGTACATGTGATGCAGTGTTTTATTAGTGTAAATAAACTCCCTTTAAAATGAACATTGGGTGTGTTGCAAAGTTACTATGACCTGATTTGATTCTTGTAATGAATGAATTGTGCTGTACTTACTGATGTAGGCAGTTGTGCTTAATATTATGGAAAGATTCATGTAAAAGTTTGCACATACGGCATGGGGTGCTATTTATTTATTTATTTTAGGAATTTTGGAATCATAAAGACGAGCTCTTTAAAAAAAAAAAAAAAAAATTAATTAATTCCCCATAAAATGTTTTTAATTGAATTAACCTTTAGGTTTGACAGATTTAAACAGAATGAGCATTTAAACTTCACATGTGCTTTAACACGGTGTTCACAGTCAGAATGGCCACCGTATTCAACCGTACGAAGTATAGCTGTTAGAACAGAACGCAGCGCGTGCAGAACATTCGCAAAGCCGTTATTTTTTTAAACGATTTAAATTTTAAAAGGACGGTTTATTTAAACGGTCGCCCTCTGGCTGCGGCTCCGCGCATCGCGTGTCAGCCATATTAGCGCCGAGTCTCCTCCATCTCACCCACTAACACACACACACACGCTCACACACACTCTCACTCAGCACTATGCAGCCTGCTCCAGCTCCAGCTCCATCCCCCGGGCCTTGACGAGCACAGGGCGTGAAAAACCTCCGAAATATTCACTCTGGTACAAAAAAAAAAAGAGATAACGACTGCACCATGGAGGCTGTTAAAGCGTTTAACGGCGAGGTTTGTCTATTAACAACTAATATATTTATTAGAGTTTTAATATGAGTTCTGATTAAATATTATAGTCTGTGTAGCTAATGTTAAAGCGCTGTAGGCCGTGACTCTACGTACATCTATAGCGCTTAGCTTGTTAGCTAGCTACCTATCCAGATGTATTAGCGCATTTCATTTCATTCAAGCATTCCAGCACGGCTAATGCTAAACATTACAATGTTGATGCAAATATACGCAACGCAATGGTGCTAGTTCTTTAGCAGCTAACGCTAACACAAAAGCCGCTAGCATGTTTGCTAGGTTGCTAGCCAACTCATATTTAATATATGCGCAAAATTGATAGTGCTTGATAGCCAGCGTAATTAAAAAATAATTTAAAAAAAGTTTAACCCTTAACTAAAACCAAGTTATAGTTAATTTTATCAGGTTAACTAGCTGCATAGCTAGCATAACCTAGCATACCTAGCATTAGCTGTGCACAGAGAGTAATTGCTAGCCAACAGCAGCAACCTGTTATATACAGTATATATGCATGAAACATTTAACTTGTATAATAACGCGAGTTTGTTTTGAAGGTCAGTATGCATTATTTATTATTAATATAAAATGACACTTTGCTCATCATGTTATTGTAAATATCATGGTAATAATAATAATAATAATAAATACACAGTTTGAGCAAGAAAGATTGAGAAAGAAAACGTGCCCCGGGGGGGGGGGGCTGCCAGATGTGATCAGGATGGAAACCGGAAATGGATCATAACATAGGAAACATCTGGATTGTTTTTATTATTATTATTATTATTGTTATTATTGTTATTATTGCTCAATAATGTGACCTTCTCAGCCTCTGTCCATTATAAGCTCATTATATTGGTCGAACTCGACTGTCTTGTTCTGGAAGAATTATCTCAAGCCATGTTTCTCGGTCCTAGTGTCCGTTTTTCTGCTCCAACACACATGTTTTGCCCTCATGAAGGGTTTAAATGTGCTAAAATCTATATCCTGTGTGATCAAAGTTTATTTTTCTAGAACTTACTGTATTAAACCTTTAAACATGAGAACTTCAGCACCAGGATAAGGGAAACATTAAAGCCCTATTCGGATCGGGTTAGTTTATCAGTGGCACGTGATAAAACTAACGATCAATTTCCCATAGGAAGAGCGAGTTTCTAGCAGGTTGTATTTTCTATGAACCCGGATTTTTGCATCATTAGATATTTAAGGATATTAGTAATTTATAGAAAACTACAAGTCGATGATGTGAATATAAAGTAATGCTTAATATTCAAACATCTATTTTTTCGAAACATGAGGCGACATCTGCGTAGAAAATCACGGACGCACGTACCCATCCGAACGAAGCTAAAACATTCATGCAAGCGCAGAGTTTGGCGAAAAACAGTAGGAAGTAGGGAGACAGACAAAAACGCATACAGACGGGCCAATCCAGACAGGAATAAAATCACAGAGTATCTCGTGTAAAACAGGAAATTATCCCAGAACCTCATGTACATTTAATTCCGCCTGGTTAGGACTAAACCCTACTCACTATTCCCTACACCAGAAAACCGGGAACACTATATACAGCACTATGGCAGGGAACAGGATTGGTGGAATAAATAATAATTCCATGACCAGTTTCTACCACATGAACACACACGTTACTCTCCACACTTCTATTTGACCTTCAACAAACCCCAAATAAAATAACTTGAGAAAAAAATTTGCTAGGGTACGTTGTTTTGCACATTACCTATTGGAGATGTTTTCCGACACCTCCACAACATGGCAGAGCGCAATATTATAGTGTATAGGGCACGGCATGAGTGTGGCAGAACACGACTCAAGAACCCAGCGGACTCTTTTTTTTTTTGGGGGGGGGGGATCTATTTATTTCTTTATTTTTTTAAAACAGCTAATGCTACTACATGTTTAAAAACCTTGCTGATACGCAGTGATGTTAAATTAAACATGTGTGTGTGTCATGTTTTTCAGCTGTACTCTCTGAATGAATACAAGCCTCCGATCTCCAAAGCGAAGATGACCCAGATCACCAAGTCAGCCATTAAAGCGATAAAGGTAAGTATCTAGATAAATGCAAGTGGGGAAAGAAAGTAGGGTTTATGGTTTCCTCTCAGCACCCATTTGAGATGCAGATCATGACAACGGAAGAAAGTTTTAAAGAGAAATGAATGTTGTCACTATGTTTAACGTCTCTGGCTTTGATGAGTCGCATGTACGCATAGTGAAAGTGAAGTATATTTGCACCTTTACATTTATACCACAATAACCTTTTTTTTTTTTAAAACCTAGCCTATATCAAAACAATACATCATAAACAACTCTGCAAAATCAAGTGATATATGCGTTGAATTAGAACCCAGAAAGAAATCAGAGTTTTTGTAAGGTTTATGTACATATTTTATGTAATAGTACATTACGTGAATCCTCAGTGTCTAAAGAACTAAACTCTAGAACCACTTCCGTGGAACCGGACTCCATCTTTAAGCACAAGTCCACCCTGAAGCACAAATAAATTAAAGTATATTCCAGCGAGAGGATGGCGGTTGTGTTGTTCTGACGTCACAGCAGGATTTTGCTGCGAATTATATATAGTGAAGTCGTTCAGGGTGGGACCGGAAATGGAGGTTGGTCTTGAATTCTGGATTCTGATTGGTCAGCAGCTCTGACAGTAGTTCTGGCTGTTAAAGCTCTGATCCAGTGTTCAGAAAGTTATGAGGTTAAATCTCCAGAGATCTCAATTAATCCTTAAATTGCTTGGATTTTAATTCTTTCACTTTGGTGTGTGTGAAAACCATCTAGCAAATTAATACGTGTAAATGTTAATTACAAGCGTTCCTGCAGCCAGATGTTTTGTTAGGTTAGCAGTAAATTGGAAATGAGACAAATAAACAAAATCATATGATGAATTGCTTTTTTGTGTGTTTTAAATCCTTAAATGCATAAACGCGATAAATGCATCGGCAAATGCATCACGGTTTTGCATTTTATAATAGTAAAGAACTGCTTTTTTTCTCCTCTAGAGGTGGGCGATATGACAAAAATATCACATCGCAATACTTGGAGAGAGTTCTTTTAAAAAAAATCTTTGAAAAACCAAGCTCGTTTAGTTTTTATCATCTACAAAAATGATTTGAAATGTGTTAATGGTTCCTAACTAACAAAACAGTTAGTTGTTTTTTTTTTTTTTTTAAAGTCCAGGGTTTTATAGTCCTTAAAATCCTGGAAATTTTTTGGAAAAGATAAATGAAGCTCTTTTTAAAAAAATTAGCTTTAGTGTTATCACACTGCACAAGAAAATTGAACTGTGCAGGAGTTGGTTTAAAGGATGTGTATTAAAGGCAGGATGATAGACCATGGAATGGGGAAAAATCCGTCATGGGAATTTCATTTAATATTATGGAAAAAATTGTGGAATATTTTTGGTAAAATGTGTGGGAACTGTGCGGGTAATCACTGTGGCTCAGTTTATCTATCTATCTATCTATCTATTTATCTATCTATCTATCTATCTATATATATATATATATATATATATATATATATATATATATATATATATATATATATATATATAATTTTTCAAACATATATATTTATATATAAAACAAAAGTACAGTCAGGAATGGCTGTAACTGTCTCAGGGTTTGCTCCGTGTTGAGAATATTCAGTTCAGGGCATCAAAAGTTTGTTGTGTGATGCTGATGACTGATCCTCACAGTGTTCTAAAAACATCACAGATAACTGGCTGTGTTTAAATGCTAGAGGTGTAAACCGGAGAATCCCACTCCACAAACCAGTGGAGCAGATATGCTGGAAATCTGACTCTCAGTGTCAGGGCAGTGTATCTCAAATGGAGAACCCCCGTCTTTTAGACATGTTTGTGCTTGTTGAACATCCCCTTTCAGATTTATTCCCCTCTTTGCTGTTATAATAAGCTCCACTCTTCTAGGAAGGCTTTCCACTAGATTTTGTGCCGTGGCTGTGGGGATTTTTGTTCATTCAGCTACAAGAGCATTAGTGAGGTTGAGGTCAGGCGCTGATGTTGTGCGAGGAGGCTCCAGTTCCAGTTCATACCAAAGGTGTTCAGTGGAGTTGAGATCAGGGCTCTGTGCGGGGCACTTGAGTTCTTCCACCTTCTTCCAACCTTAACACACCATGTCTACATGGAGCTCGCTCTGTGCACTTTTGTGTCATGCTGGAACAGGTTTGGGCCTCTTAGTTCTTGTGAAGGGAAATTGTAATCTACAGCGTACAGAGACATTCTATATAATTGTGTGTATGATTAATATATATTATAATTATAATCATGATTATAATATAATCATAATTGAAAGTACTTTTCAAACAGATACGTTTTTAGCTGGGTCTTGAGACGTGATGTTACAGAGGATAAGAGTGAGAGAGGATCGAAGACGCGCAATATTACGAAGGTGGTAAAAAGAGTTTTAACTATAGCGTTAATATGGGAATCAAAAGAGAGAGTTGTGTCAAATACACTACCAAGATTATGGGCAGAGGAAGAAGATGTAACAGGAACCCCATCAATATCAAATGACATATCCATCCTTTTGCCTGAGGTAGTCGAACCAATAAACAATATTTCAGTTTTGTTATCATTCAGTTTTAAAAATTTCAGGGACATACAGTGTTTGATGTCCCTAATACATGCAGTGGGTGAATCGGAGAAGGATGGGGTATCAGAGCTGGTGGTAAGGTAAATTTGGATGTCATCAGCATAAAATTGAAACTGAAGTCCATGCATGCGTATGAGGTCACCAAGTGGATACATATAAATGATAAACAGTAGTGGCCCAAGAACGGAACCTTGAGGAACACCCTGCGTCAGAGGAGCAGTGGCGGATTTGTACCCTTCAATAGTGATATAATACTTGAGGTAGGAGGTGAGCCAGGAGAGAGCTGGACCAGTGATGCCGATTTCAGAGAGATGAGTGATAAGTATATAATGACCGACAGTGTCAAATGCAGGGCTTAGATCAAGGAGAATTAAAATATTTATTAACCCGGAATCAATGGACAGGAGAATGTCATTAACCACATGAAGAAGAGCAGTTTCAGTGCTGTGAGATGGACGAAATCCAGACTGGAAAAAGAGACCATTTGCATCCAAGTAAGACCTTAATTGTGAGGCCACTACTTTTTCCAAAATTTTACTTAAAAATGGCAAGATTGAGATTGGTCTGTAATTGTTCATATTTTGATGATCAAGACCAGATTTTTTAAGAATGGGAGTCACCGCAGCAGTTTTTAGTTCTGCTGGAACAGTACCAGATGCTAGGGTACAGTTTATCAAATAAGTTATGGAAGGTGAGACTTTGGAGACACACATTTTTAGAAAAGTAGTAGGTGCAGGGTCAAGCTGATTGGACGTAGAATTGGACTTCATAATCAGATCACCTACAGCAGAGCATGTAGTGAAAGTGAAAGCAGAGAAGGAGCACTTTGAGTGAGCTGTCCTAAACTCAACATGTGGGGCACCTGTATGAGGGGTATATTTGGCAATGGATTCAGTGGTTGTCTTCAGTTTGTCCGAAAAAAAATTAAGGAAACCTATTCACAAGCTTCTCAGAGCCAGAGATAGCATGCTGTAGAGGGTTAGTGAGCATCTTTACCATAGCAAAAAGTGATTTGGATCTGCAAGTAGAGTTCCTAATAGTGTAGGAGAGATATGAAGTGAGAAGCAGCAGTGAGAGCTATGCGGTAGTTATGCAAATGTTCTTTAAAGGCCAGAGAGTGCACAGTAAGTCCAGTTTTCCTACATAGTCTTTCCAGGCGGCGACCTTTAGCTTTCATAGCTCAAAGTTCAGGAGTGAACCAGGGTGAGATATGAGTGGATGGAACCAGTCTGTTTTTTACATGAGCATGCTTCTCGAGTACTTGGGCGATAGCATTATTATAGACAGAACATATTTCTGAAGGACAATGGGATAGTAAGGAGTCTAACAAAGGAGAAGCCCTTACTGACACAGAGAAAGCTGATGGGTTCACAGAACTGATTTTACAGTAGTTTAGCATTTTTTTAGTAGGCAGTAAAGATCTAGGAAGACTAAAGCTGAAATGTAGAAGTTTATGATCAGAGAAAGCAAAATCAGAGCCAGTAACAGAGACAGTATATAAACCAGATGTACAGATGTGACCTCTGGAGTGGGTAGCAAAAGTAACATATTGGATTAGATTGAAACAATCCAATACAGACATTAATTCATTGCACTGCACAGTGTTTTCATGCATGTTAAAATCACCAAGTACAACCACAGATGAATATCTAGCACAGACAAGAGTGAGTAGTTCAATAATCTCAGAGAAAAAATCAGAGTGAAATCTTGGTGGTCGATAGATTAGGATCACGGCCATTGATATTTGACTAACCATTTTCAATGCCAGGTATTCAAAAGATGCGAAATCATGAAACTCAATCTCAGATATTTTAATATTCTTACGGCAAACTACAGCCAACCCTCCACCTCTACGATGGGGACGTGGTTTAGAAAAATAAATATACCCGGGTGGTGCAAGGAAGTTTAAATACAGGAAGTCATTCGGCACCTGCCAAGTCTTAGTCAGAAGTAACATGTCCAGGTTTGCCTCGATGATTGTCATTCAGCATGGTTGCTTTATCAGTCAGAGAGCGAGTGTTCAGCAGAGCACACCGCAGATCAGGAGATGCAGTTTTGCAGTTGCCAAAGTCGGGATCAATGCGTAGTGCCCTAAGATGTAGTGCCAGCTAAGAAAGCTGATTACACATTTTTCCTGCTGTGATTTAACAGGCGCACGGGTGTTAGAGCAGATCACAGGAATGCTATTTCGAGTTGTGTAGTGAAAAGACCACCAAGGTGTCCTCCACGCTTGGTGTATGTAGCGGGTGCGGCCTAAAACTCCTAGTTGTTTACTCCATTGATAAGTGTCCGGGGCCAAGCAATAAACTCCTTTAAGAGATCTGAGCTGAGCAGCAGAGTACTGTAGAGACATGTCGGGAGAAGAGAATTGATTAAAGTCGGCCAAAAATAGTCCAAAAAGACAAAACAGAACTTGTGAGCAGTTGCGCAGTGACATGACCAATGATCCAGCTGGATCCAAACAGCAACTAATCGATATCCGTTAGCCAGAACCATATCGAAACCACTTCGTCAATCCAACGAAAGGAAGGCTACCTAACCATACCAAGGAATGCCAGCACAAATGATAAAGAGAGTGGAAATTCACTGTACCAGATGTCGGTTAAGAAATGGAGACGAATAGAGAGGGCTCGCAGTCGATCAGTGTGACAGGATCACCAGAATCACAAAAATACAGGTCAGTCGTCCAAACAAACAGGTACCAGCGTGAAGCGGTAGCACAAACACGCCTAGCGTTCTCACACCGGAAAAACACAGGCGAGTAGAGCGCACAGGCGAGTAGAGCGCACAGGCGAGTAGAGCGCACAGGCGAGCTCTAAGCTCTAAAGCCGTGGCTCTCAAAGAGCATTTTTCTCCTAAAAGGCACAATGCCAGGTGTTTTATTCCTTTTTTTGTCTTGACATCGTTACAGTAAATATGTGAGAAAAGTGGCATGTAGTGTCTCAGAGACGTGTTAGAAACTGCCTATTCGCTCTTCGTTGATGCTTTTGATACTTAAAACAAAAAGTCAGTGTGTGTATGATATGAAGTAGATTGTAAATGAGGAATAAACACATCTGCCGATTTCCTCATCTCCAGCTGTGAGTCAGAATGAGAGACTCGTTAGCAAAAAAAAAAATATCACAGAGACTTTTGTGTGCGCACGACAAACTTTTGCAAAAGTCTGTGAGATATTTTTATTTTTTTTGCACAGGTCATTTCAGGGGCTCCTTAGGAAGCACAGCGTGATTCGAGTTTACCTTCTGTTAATGAGTCTCTCGTTCTGACTCACAGCTGGAGATGAGGAAATCGGCAGATGTGTTTATTCCTCATTTACAATCTACTTCATATCATACACACACTGACTTCCTTTTATTTATTTATTTATTTATTTAATAACTGCACGCGTTACAGTTTCCTGTGTGTGTATAGCTGTCTTCCGTTTGCGTCATGTCACTCTGTGATTACATACCTATGTCGGGAACCAAGAACAGAAGTAATGTCTTTGTATTGAAGGCCAACTTTAAAATATATCTCTGTAAATTCATGCGTATTCATGCTCTCGGTTTAAGTGTAAATGAACGATGGCAATGACGCAAACGGAAGAGAGCTATACACACACCGGAAACTGTAATGCGTGCACACGAGAAACTTTTCTTGTGTAAATTTTTCTTGCAAAATTCTATGTGATTTTTTTTCTTTTTTTTTTTTTTTCTTCAAAGGTCACTTCAGGGGCTCCGTAGCTTCCTGATGATAAATGAAGTGATGCATGTTAAGAAAATAGTGCTGTCATTCAGTGTTTACAGTTGTATTTTTCTTTTTTTTCCCACACATAAATGCACTCACTGTGTAAAGTTTGTTTATATGAATGTTAGCTGGTTGGTTTAATCGTGCTGTGTGACTGTGTGTTTTCTGTGAATAACACCTCTTTCCCCTTCCCTCAGCAGCTCTCCCAGCACCCCAAAGCACTCAAAGTGAAGCAGGACGATGGGGGAGTGAGAGAGAGAGAGAAAGAGAGAGAGAGAAAGAGAGAGAGAGTTTCAAAGTGATAAGAGAACCCCTAACCAGCTTAGGTAGGAGATGGGCTGTTTTAATAGGATGATGGAACATAAAGAAACGAAATAAGTGACTCACAAGTGCTCTGACTTGTATACACACACACACACACACACACACACACACACACACACACACACACACACACACACACATGTAACGTGACTTTAAAAGTAGATATAAATCTGTTCATATCTACTGGTTGGAGTTGGAGATGTGCTTGGTTCATTCACTTGCTCCAAATATAAGGAATAAAATGTATTGGTCATTGATTCAAAATAAGATTTACAGAAGATCATGTTTTCCTGTTAGAAATAATCTGAGCAACTGCTTTGTTCAGATTGTTCTAGATCAAGACGGTGCCGCTTGATGGTGTTGATTCAGGTGTTTGCTGTAAGTTGTGTATGTTTTGATGTGGTCAGATTGTTTCATTGGCCCCTAGACAAATTTGTAGCTTCATTAACTTTCATTAATTCACTTTAGCATACATTGCATTCTGCTTTGGTCAGCTTTGGATTTATGTAACACTACAAGGGTGGACATATCAGTACGTGTCACGATTACCCATCTGGAGAAAAATGAACGATGCTAACCAGACTTATAAATACTATCTTTTACATTCAGTGTGAGGACTGATACGCTACATCTGAAACTTTGTTCGTTTGAATCAGAGTGAAATATGCGAAATAAAAAAATTTAAATATCCCGGTTCGTTAACAACCCAAAAAGCGAAAAAACATTGGCTGAATGTAGGGCTGAAAACGCATGCGTAAAACTCCTTCATTCATTGGTCAGAAAGACGACGATGGAAAAAGTAATCAAACCTTTACAAAGTGCACACATACAGTACTGTGCAAAAGTGTTAGGCCCCCTAAGTACAAATTTTGTTACAGATTTTTTATTTTATGACTTCTACTTTATCGAGTCAGTACAAAAAACCTTTTAGTTCCCAAACATTAGTTTTCCAGCACAAAATTAAATGTTACAGAAAAAATGTTCGTTTGTCAGTAAAGAAAGCAGAATATTATGTAAGAGACAAAAAAAAAACATAACTAAGGCTTGCTGCAGAAATAAGAAGCAAGAATGACAGTCAAAGTCTCCAGAAAAACTGTGGCTGGTTCTGCAAGATGATCAATAAAACTGTCCAGCTCATTTCCTTATAAAACTGCACTAATTGTACCCAAGACTGCTAGACTAAAGGGATGTCTTACCAAGTGTTTACTGCTCTTTATAGTATTTTTTTTAATGTAGAAACATTTAATTATTTCTGAAGGCATCTACATCCTTGCTCTACAGCGTATTATTTTTTATTTATTTATTTATTTATTTATTTGGTATGTGCCTAAGACTTTTACACAGCTCTCTATATCATATAAATCACCCAAGCACAGAGAACACTATATTGGAGACACGCTCGATATAGAAATGTCTACTTTAAAACATTTTGTAAATCGTGTCCACTGTATATTTTCTCTCTTTATTCATCAGTCCAAATCTCCTTTGCTTCCCGGCTCATTTTAGCAGAAAAAGGTTGTCCGCGCCCATGTTTGGGTCATTTCCTGTATTCAGGGTCGGTTTAGAATCGAATCACTTTCTTGCTGAAAGTGAAATCACTCTAGAGTTTGATTGAAACCATACCGAGACTCGCCTCACTCAGATCTCAGTCTCGGACCTGTTATTTTGGCCCGTCTGTTGTGTTCAACAGCAACCAGCAAACCACAACTGACTAAACACGGTGTATGTGAAAGTCTGTGTTAATGCATGAAAATAGCAAAATTTTTAAAGGCTAAAAAAAAAAACATGGGCCTGGACAGCACTTTGGAGCTTTTACCTGCCTGATGGGCTTGCTGATATATACGGTTTGTCCACCCTTGTGTTATACGTACATATGCGCTGTTAGAAGGATGAGCTCTTTGCAAATATGATGATTAGTTGCTTATGGTGCTTGATTCAGCCATTTTCACTTGTTTTAACTTTGAGAGAATATCTCTGGTTTAGTGTACGGAATCGTATTTGTAATGTGACTGGCCTTTAATGGTATTGGGCTGTTGGTTATGGTCCATCCAGAAAATATTTAATGCGCCCAATCCACTTACACCTTCTGCACTGCTGATATGAAACTTATTTCAGCTGTAATGTTGTCAGTATAGGGGAGAATACATCCTGATGAGCCCTTAGCTCTTATGTCTTCCACCTCCGGATATCCATACAGGTCTCTATTTAATGCGCCCGTTCTAATATCTAATACGTTATCGTTTCTATAGCAACATCTCGTTCTCAGGGACACTCCACATAATCTAAACATAATAACAATAATTATTTACAAAACATATTATTTAACAAAGGAAAAGATGTATAATTATTGATCTTGTGATGCTTTCTGGAGACGTTTAACATTAATGAAAGGAGTCTGCAGTGTCGGCGCCTTTTTAACATTCAGTATGTTTTTCACCATGGTAACGTACTCAAGATGGAGGTTTGCGGTTTCTCGGTACCCTGACAATGTACATTTTGTCTTGGCGTATTAATTTGCTGATTATTGTCCTGTAACAGAACGTCCCTAAGTGTTTTATTGCTTATGTAAAAGTTTGTGATGGTCATCGGTATCGTTTATACTAAAAAATTTCCGCTCAGAAGATTCCACAGTATGTAATCAGTCATCAAGAGTCAGAGACTCGAGTGCTGGAATCCAAGCCAAAAAAAGCTGATATATTAGCAGAAGATTTGCATTTGATTTTTGTTTGGTTGAGAATGAAAATATAATATATGGGGCTGTGTGTGAGAGCTGTAAAGTTCTGCTGCTAGTTGATGAGATCTGTGGTGTTAGAACCTCACATGTATTCATGGTCTGAAAACCGTCACATCTATCCGCCATCATGCAGTTTCGGTTTTTATTGCAGTTATATATATACACATACATACATACATACATACATACACACACACGCACACAGTGGGTATAGAAAAGAATCACTCCCCCTTTAAAATAATCACATTTTGTTGCTTTTCAGCCTGAAATGAAGACAGACACAGTTTTTGTTTTATCCAGCTGTATTTACTCAGTGCAACTTATAACATCCAAGTGAAAGATATAACACCAACATGTCAGAAAAAAAAACAGAATCACTGAGTTGGAAAAAGGATCACCCCCTTGCTTTAATTTGCCTTAATTTTTTTAATTACAGCCTTTAGTCTGTTGGGATATGTCTCTATGAACTTTGCACATCTAGACTTTGCAATATTTGCCCAGTCTTCTTTGTAGAACTGCTCAAGTTCAGTTAAATTTGATGGTGACCGTTTGTGGACTGCAGTCTTCAAGTCATTCCACAGAATGGGGTTTAAGTCTGGGCTCTGACTTGGTTTTTCAATGGGGTTTAAGTCTGGGCTCTGATTAGGCCATGCAAGGACATTTACCATTTTCTCCTTCAACCACTGTTTTGCTGTGTGCTTTGGGTCATTGTCATGTTGGAAGGTAAACCTTCTTCCCATTGACAACTTTCTGGCAGAGGGCAGCAGATTGTCCTCAAGAATTTGACGGTATTTTGCCCCATCCATTTTCCTTCTATCCTGACAAGTGCTTCAGTCCCTGCTGCAGAGAAACACCCCCATAACAGGATATTACCACCTCCATGCTTTACTGTAGGAATGGTGTTATTTGGATGGTGAGCTGTATTGGATTTCCGCCAGACATATCGTTTGGTGTTTAGGCCAGTAATTCATCTGACCATAACACCTTTTTCCATGTGGCCTCAGAATCTTCAAGGTGCGTTCATGTGGCCTTTCTTGAGGAGTGGCTTTTTTCCTGCAACCCTCCCACACAAGCCACATTTGTGGAGAATTTGTGATATTGTTGTCATATGCACACAGTAACCACTCTTTGTTATAAATTCCTGCAACTGCTTCAGAGTTGCTGTAGGCCTCTTGGTAGCCTCTCTGACCAGTTTCCTCCTGGCTCTTTCATCCAGTTTGGAGCGACGTCCTGATCAAGGGAGGGTCTGTGTTGTACCAAATACCTTCCACTTCTTAATAATAGACTTCACCGTGCTTGTAGGCATTGATAAAGCCTTTGAATTTTTTTGTATCCATCTCCTGAATTGTGCCTGTCCACAACTTTATCCCGGAGATCTTTTGACAGTGCCTTGCCACCCATAGTTGATTGTTTGCTTCAGTTGAACTAGAAAAATGCTCCAGGAAAGCACTTTTCATGCTGAGCTAATCAAAATGACCACAGCTGATCACAGTTGAAAGTCAGATGGCTTTGTGTGACAAGGTGATTAGCTACGCCTTATTGAGTTTACAAGTCAATTTTAGGAGGGGGGTGATCCTTTTTCCAACTCAGTAATTCTGTTTTTTAATTTTTAAAAAAATTTTCTGACGTGTTGGTGTTGATCTTTCACTTGGATATACACACACACACACACACACACACACACACACACATATATATGTGTGTGTGTGTGTGTGTGTGTGTGTGTGTGTGTGTGTGTGTGTGTGTGTGTGTATATATATATATATATATATATATATATATATATATATATATATATATATATATAACCTATATTATAAGTTCCAT
The DNA here is from genome assembly GCA_023630585.1 of Cranoglanis bouderius. Taxonomy (NCBI): domain Eukaryota; kingdom Metazoa; phylum Chordata; class Actinopteri; order Siluriformes; family Cranoglanididae; genus Cranoglanis; species Cranoglanis bouderius. The sequence goes on along the minus strand of CM042548.1, from coordinate 14,026,012 downwards.
GATTGAGTTGGAGGATTTTTCAAAGCAGTTGTTTAAGTTTTAGTGCATCAGCAGTCTATTTGTGTAAATGACAGACTCTTAAAGTGTTGCAGAAATCAGATTTTTAAGCATTTGTTTGTCAGTAATCCTCGGACTTCATATAAATACATTTTAAGGTATGAGACAGAATTTAGTTTTCTCGAATATCCATAGATAAATACTGGGGAGATATATTTTTCTTCTCTGAGGTGTATTGCAATATTTCTGTTTAATATTCATCATGAACTCTGTCACTTCTTACATAAAGAGCATGAAGTTTGCAAGTGGGAATCTAACTGCCTCGAAGCATCCAATTCCATCACTCGTATGATGTGATATCTCCAAATCCCTTACACTCAGCACTGCCACTTTTCTGCTAAGAATTCAGTGCTGCATTACGAATTAGAAACTCATTGTTTTTTATCAGTTTTTGAGCTTCAGATATTTTTCTGACTGTCGCTTCATTAATCTTAGGATATGGACACAACTCTGCATGTTGTCTCGCCTTTATTAGGCTAGAAATTTTAGTGTGGAGGACCAATGTGTAAATTCTAGTCCTGGTTGTGATTACACTTTAAACACTTTGCATTTCATAGGCTAAAACCTCAGCATAATCATCCTCACACACACACAAACATATAACCTAACAACGTTTCCTTATTTATTTAAGTTGAATGCTTATTGGTTTTCTTTAATTAATTAAAGAAAACCAACTGATTAAGTAAATTAAGTTAATATACAATGTAACACAAATCAAAACTATTGAAGTATTACACATAAACAAGTTTAAATAAAGCTCACACAGAAAGAAAATAAATAAATAAACACACACGCAGGGTAGTACAGATGCAAAACAGTACGTTTCCTTATTTTAAATCGTAGTAATTAAAAAATATATTATTTCAGAAGCGTGAAGATTTATGATGTATACACAGGATTTCCAGAAGCTCCTAGAATGTGTGTTTTTAGTGAATGTGTACACACACACACACACACACACACACACACACACACACACACGTGTTTTTACACAGTAGAACAGGTTAGGGCTTTTTCTCTTTTATTACAACAGTGTAATAGCCAAATAATCTCAGTCACTCAATTCTAAGACATGATTTTACCGTTAATGTTTCTTCTCACATTTAGAGGAAATGTAAATTTGTTTTTCAGCTGGAGCGTAATCTTATCCCTGTACAGAACCAAATCACCCCAATGCTTTATCTATTTATGTATTTATTTATTTAGCTGTAACAAATAATGTAATATATTTTGAGTGGTCTCCCTCCTGAGAATTTATTTTCCTATTTTAATTTTTGCGATGCACCTGAGTACTGCGCAAAAGTCAGAGACCACCATTTTGTTTTTTAAAATTAAATAGCCAGTCAGTACTTGCGAAACAATAATAACGATGGGAAAGTGTACAGTACATTTAATTACATTTTCAGTCAAACAGCAACAGCATTAAAGTTTAATATTACTAATAAAATATTTACAGATTTCATACAGAAGTGTGTGATTAATGAATAATAAAACTAATGAACAATAATGATGCGAAAATGTATTCAACAGAAAATCACACGAAAGAAATCTTATAAGAACGTTTCCTGGTTTAATTTAAAAAAAAAATTTAATTTGTTTTAATTAACATCTGGCTTTAACGCCCCTCATTTCATCTCATGTTTATCTGTTTTCTTTTTCACTTTACAGACTGCTTTAGTTATCAGTCTTTATTACAACTTTGTTTTTTAATAACTCCCCTACAAGGACATGGATGTAGGCAAACAATAATAAATCATGTCATTTAGCTGTTACAAAGCAGGAATTAATAAGCTTAGATAGAGCTCCACTACTTTAAATTACAGAGAACATTCTGTCAGATTGAGATTAAATAAATAAAGACTAAATTTCTGATCTCAGATAGGATTCATCAGGAATATTGAATATCCTCAGGTGATTCAGAACTAGTCTGGATTTCCTTCACCTGTGTTTGACTACTAAGTGAATTTTCTACACTTAATTATTTGTGATTTAATAGTGTGCTTAAAGTGTTTTTAAACATAGTTATAAATTTGAGGTTGAAGTCCAGGCATTTAAGCAGCAGCGGAGTAAATGATATTGAACAGATTTCTACAGATTGTTCTGCACTTCAGTAGACTCAGTTGAAGCTTGATGATCCAGCTATACGATGGCAGCACTGTGTTGCGATGTTGTACGCTTTCCTTAGAGGCTTATCAGTACTTTTATAACATTGACCTGCTCCACCGTATTTCTACAATGAAGATTTAAGTTAAGGCTTAATTCAGTAAAACAGTTTTTCAAGGAGTCTAATGGTTATGTAGGTGGATTCGACATTTGAATTCTTTTTTTTTTTTTTCCCCCCCCTTGAGACCATGTTCATGGTCTCCATGTTCAATGTTCATGAAGCTCCGCCCCAGTGGCCCTTAGACTGCCTGTAAAATGATTGACAGGAGGCTCATCCAAACACAAACAAGCATTCAGGACCCGAATTCAGTTTTCCAAGTGGGTTTTCCCAGCCACTTAATAGACTTCACCCAAGGCCACGGCCCTAAAGCGTTATTCTTTTTTAAATTATCATGTTCTACACATCTTTGTACAATTAATAAATACAAGAAATACAGCTTTGCTTTTTTTCAAACCTCAATATTGTCGTCTCCTCTGGCAAATTTTGTTGAAAATGTTTATGAAAAAAAAAAAACATAAGTATTATCTCCTATTTGAATAATTTCTGACAAGTAGTTTCCAGTAGTTATTACTGGCGAATTTAAAAAAAAACGATAGCAAAGTTAGACACGAGTCAAGGAACAATATGTTTACATGAAAGGTGGGCAGGGCTTCTTTGATTTCTCTCAGGTTTTATCCTTGTGCTCATCTAACCAAGTCTTACATAGTCATTAATCCATAACTATTCAGTGAACTAGTCAGAGGTAAGGTTAGTGGTGGGAGGGTACCGGTATCAACCTGAGAACCAGTGGGAGATTTTTAAATGTTAAATCTCATTTCTAGGTCAGTGGTTTAAAAACTACGAAGGTGACTGATGTGATGTTTTGTCTCAGTCAAAGATGGCACGATTCCACTTTTCACTTGACTTGATCAGCTAATTAATTAGTAAAAACCTACTTTTTAATAACAACGTTCAGATTTATAATACATTTCCTATTTATTTATTTTTCTCCTTGTGGTTTTCTTTGCTGTCAGTAATTTGCACTCCGTATACCTGTTAAGGCTTTGGTACTGTTAAATAAAAGTGTCTCGTGTGCATCACATAATATTTTAAATTAAGGTGAATGAGTACTCCTAGAGTTTAGCTAGCTAAATACGGTGCAAAACTAATTTATGCTTTTTTGTAGATTTGTGGAAATGTCAGTGTGGATATAAACAGACCCTATACAGGTCATCAATTTTTTTATTGATTTGTTTTAAAATCAAGAAAATATTCTTTGAATTTTTTTTTTTTTTTTTTTTTTGATTGTTTTAGTTTTGACTTTCTTTTGTCTTTATTTAGATAAAGTCTGGATTAGGGCACCATTGGTAAATATGAGCAACAATTGTTGGCACCCCTGTGAATTCATATGAGAAAAATATATTTGAAGTATATTCCCATTTATATATTAAATTTCTTTTAGTACACCTGGGTGACTAGGAGCAGGAAATTGTTAACCCATGACTTCCTGTTTCACAGGAGTATAAATATGAGGTAACACATAGGCCAAATTCCCTTAGTCATTCATAACAATAGGTAAGACTAAGGAATATAGCTGTGATGTGTGGCAAAAGATTGTTAAGCTTCACAGAATGGGAAGTGGCTATAAGAAAATAGCACAAGCATTGAAAATGCCCATTTCCACCATCAGGGCAATAATTAAGAAGTTCCAGTCAACTGGAAATGTTATGAATCAACCTGGAATTGGACGCGTGTCTATATTGTCTCAATACACTGTGAAGAGGATGGTTCGAGTGGCCAAAAAATCTCCAAGGATCACAGCTGGAGAATTGCAGAAGTCAGTTGCATTTTGGAGTCAGAAAGTCTCCAAAACTACAATCCAAAGTCACCTACATCACCACAAGTTGTTTGGAAGGGTTTCAAGAAAAAAGCCTCTACTCTCATCCAAAAACAAACTCAAGCGTGTTCAGTTTGCCAGACACTACTGGAACTTCAAATGGGATCAGGTTCTATGGTCAGATGAAACCGAAATAGAGCGTTTTGGCAATAAACACCAGAGGTGGTTTTGGCTCACACAGAGAGGTAGCCATATGGAAAAGTACCTCATGCCCACAGTTAAATATGGTGGTGGCTCATTAATGTTTTGGGGCTGTTTTTCTGCCAGAGGACCTGGACATTTTGTTAGGATACATGGCATCATGGACTATATCAAATATCAACAGATATTAAATGAAAACCTGACTGCCTCTGCCAGAAAGCTTCAAATGGGCCGTGGTTGGATCTTCCAGCAGGACAATGATCCAAAACATTCATCAAAATCAACACAAAAATGGTTCAATGACCACGAGACTCAGAGCTGTTATCTTGGCAAAGGGAGGTAGCACAAAGTGTTGACTAAAAGGGTGCCAATAATTGTTGATTTTTTTTTTTTGATAAACCTGTGTTGTGTTTGCAATTGTTTGATATCCATGAGAGCAGAGTATTTTTGTGGATTTTTTTAAACAAAAGATCAAAAGGTTAAACAATAAAGACAGTTTTTTCCACAGCCTTCTTTGCTCATATTTACCAAGGGTGGCAATGTTAGTGGGGGGCACTGTAATATTGTTCACAATAATATCCGTTTAAGTTAACAAAGTTTCACAGAGCGACTGTTGCTAGCATTTGCTCCCTTTTTATTTATTTATTTTTAAAATGAGAGTTGAATTTTGACAATCGAAACCAAATGTTGGTCCATACAGCCCACCGCTTTGACTTAATATCATTTGTTTGGTAAACAAAAGTCTACATTTGTTTAAAAAAATAAAATAAAATTTAATCTTTTTAAACTATTGGTTTCTTGGGCTCCAGCCCACTTGCTGCTCCACTTGTGTCAGTTTGACTCATCGAGAATGAATTGGGAGGAGCGGTTGTCTACTGGAGTAAAAAAAAAAAAAAATTAATAAAAATAATCCTAATCATAAGAGGTACAACTGCAGGTGGCACTGTTACACCATTAATCAGTGAAGCATTCCGTGTTGGATGGTGCAGTAGGATGCAGTTGTGTGTGTGTGTGTGTGTGTGTGTGTGTGTGTGTGTGTGTGTGTGTGTGTTTGTGTGTGTGTGCGTGCGTGCGTGTGCACTACGGGCAAACTAACCAGTTGGTCTTCTTTGGCGTGTGATTATTTTTCTAGGGCCAAGTACGTGTGATCAATTGTAATGTTTAACGCTAACAGTGAAATGTTCATGAATCTCACAGTGAAATTTGATAACATTTACAAGGTTGTCCGTCCGTCTAGCCGCGTATCTGTCCGAGAGTCCCGTAAGCGCAATATCTCATTTATAGTGGCTGAATTCTTATATATTTTTATGACATTGTCATTGTAACTAACAGATGAATTGATTGTATTATGGAATTGTTCCAAACAGAGTCAAGGTCGAATGCTGTTGGCGCCGGAGGCGTCCACGTTGTTCTACGTGTTTGGTATTTTTTGAAGACGTGTATCCTGCTCTTAAAGCTGTTTGAAGATGCTGTGTATTGTATTTTCGTTTTTAAGTCTAAAGATACTGCATGGGCAGATTTAATTTTTTTTTAAATTAGCTGAGGTGTGCATGTGCATGTACCATCTTGTCACAATTTTATTAATTCGAGGTATTATTTGTACTCGACAAACCTTCAGTAACGCTGGGATTTTAGGAAGTTGTGAATTGTAAATTTAATTGATTTCTAAGCAGGAAAAATCTGCTTCTTTAGACCACAGAATAAAAGCGTCAAAAAGATTTTAGGTTTTTTTCCTCCTCTTTCCCAACAGGTGAATGAGTTTTCAGTGAGCTCCCAGCTCAGAAAGTGAAACTTGGTTGCCACAGAAGCAGAAAATGAGCATGTAGTTAATCTCCTCAAAATAAGAATTAAATCAATATTAAGGATGTAATAGAGCTAGCTAGCGTGTGTGAGTGTGAGCGAGTTTTGACTCCTGGTGTCATGGAAACGGTTTGTTTTTTCGGATTTTGGATAAAGAAATATATCTGTGATTAGCATTTTCTCACTGCTTGATACACATTGGAGTGTTTAATTTTTTTTCTAAAGTTGCCTTACAAAGAGTAAATGAGTAAACTGGCAAATTGGCATCACATTAAAAAAGGCCTTAAAGGATTTTGCAATTGCAGGAATTAATGCAAGATCAAGCAAACTCCGCAATATTTGGAGGGGCTTGCTATTCTTCCAAATTACAGCAGATTTGGGCCACGACGCGTCATGTGATGTCATGACAACTTGAATTCAGTCAAAGTTCTCTTCGATTCACGTGCCTCGGACACGAGTACAGCTAAAAGGTTTCATGCCAATTCGAGTAGTTTTCCTCAAAAAAAAAACTCTGCAAGTTGCATCGCAAATTTTGAAAAAAGCTGCAGCAAAATCAAGCATTTTTGGCTGCAACAATCCCAAAAAAAACTCGGTGTGGACTGAAAACTATTTTGATCAGTGTTCAAGTTCTGTCACCAAGGCTAGAAAAAAAATTACAATTTTAAATGTTAGCCATTAGCATGACGTATCGTTACACCTCTACCTGTTGTGTAAATCAGAATTCTGTTATTCATGTAATGCAGTTGCACTGTTTGAACACTAGAGGTCCCATTCTGCACATAGAGTTAAAATGTATAGAGCTCACGCTGGTCATGTGATCACGTTTCTTCATGGCAAGTCTACGACATCTGCACTTGTGAAGCATTAAGCATAAAGCATTATACGTTATAACCGCTCAAACATCAGATGAAGCGGAAATAGGCCATTTTAGCAGACTTTGGAGATCTATTTTTCAAAATCCCAGAACTCACTTTATTTATTCAATGAAAATTTTTGAATAAATAAATTTTTCAATGAAAGTATTTGTTTATTTTTAAGATATGGTGAACCTGAAGTACAATTTGTTTACAATATTAAACCTTTGATTGTAGCAATTTTTGATTTATTTAGTTTTATACAAACAAAATGCAAACAGTTTTGCATTGTTTATGATTCAGAAATAAAAAAAAAGGAGTCTTTTCAGGCATGTATCAGGAATTTAATCTAATCGTGACCGGAGTGCATCTTTACCGACTGTACGTCTAGCAACAGTCTGAGATTTTTGACGTTAATGGGTGTAATGAAACACCTTGCAGGTGGATTTTATGAAGTGTGAGTGTTCTGTAGTGTACACTATGTTTACAGTAGTTAATATTAAAGGTTATTAGGACACTGGACTGTTTGAAGCGACTGGTTGTGTAAATTAATACACGGAAACGTCAGATTTGGTTCTGATTCTCTGTAACAAAGAAATGCCTTTCATTATTAGGAGTACGAATCTTTAAACTGCTGTTTGTGCATCTTAAAATTCGTCTGTGCTCAGAGATCTTTTTTATTTCAGATTTAAAACTTTTACATGTAGGATGAGTTTCAGAAATTGTGTTTGTCTGGGTTTTCAGCTTTGTTCTGTCTCTTTGGGGGAAGAGGGGGATTTTTTAAAAATTTGTTACAGAAAAGACTTTCATATAACAAGATATCGCTTGTATGCAGGATAAGGAAAGATTGTACACAAGGTTTCATGAGCTCACTCATTTAAATCTTTTTCCTTCAGATAGGAAGTTTTGTAGTTTGATGAAGTGATATTACTGTTTTATATTCATGTTGTTAAATCTGTTATGACATTCATTTATTAATAAAGCAGTAATTATGACAGTCAGTAATATTAACAGATAGGTGCTGGACTTTTTACATCAACCTTGAGGAATTTTTATCTTGTCTTTAAACTGACTGAATAAAGCCCTATTCGGATTGGATTAGTTTATTAGCGGGATGTCAGTAATACATTTTTTATGCGTTTATTCAGTGATGAAACTCTCACGTCCGCACTAGAGATTGACCAATAATCGGTTTTACCGATATTTTTCACAATATTTAAGCATTTTTCCATAATCGAATATTGGTTTTGTAATATCGGATTCACTGATAAAGTTTTGAGAACTGCGTGCAGGACCACCTTTGCAGCACTGCATCTGTTTTTTGTTTATTTGTTAGAATTATTTTTATGTGCTTTATTTGTTTACCTCATCTAAGCTTTTATTTAAAAAAAAAAAAAAAAAAAGACACTTTAGTAACAGTGCACTTTATTATTTTTTTGCACTCTTTCAGACCCCTCTATGTATTGGCATATAAATAAGAGTTGTTTTGTATGCAAGGACAAAAATGTTATAAATAAAACTTTTTTCAGTTGGGGGAAAATCGGCGCTCCAGCGACAATTTGAAAACAATAATCGCAAACCCCATGTACATTTTAATCCAAACCAGATAGGGTTAAAAAATTCCTGGGTAAAAATCACCTCTTCAGTTCTTACACTTGAGCAAACTGTTCAGATTTCTTCCTCATATATTTTAAAGTCATTAAAGTCCCACCTGTGTCCCTCGTTTTACTCTGCTCATGTGTAAAAACATTACTTCACTTTTCTAGAACTTTTCAATCTGCACTTTGTCCTTAAATGAGAGCCACACAAATATATATTTGTATTATATATTTTTTAAATATATATTTGCTTATTATAGTTGTATGTTTTACTAACCTGTGGTTTGTGGTTAATGCTGGGAGGAATAAAAATGAAAGAAAATTAGCTTTTGTGTTAGTGTATGAAATAATTCAGCTTGCTTTCTCCTTCTTTTTTTCCCCAGTTCTACAAACATGTGGTCCAAAGTGTGGAGAAGTTCATTCAGAAGGTCAGTAGTCTTACGAATCCAAAATGTTTTGTTGTCAAAACTCTTTTATTAACCTTGACATTTACCTGCTGGGTTCCATTCTCCCCCCCGTAGTGCAAGCCTGAGTACAAGGTCCCCGGTCTGTACGTCATCGACTCGATTGTGCGTCAGTCGCGGCACCAGTTCGGCCAGGAGAAGGACGTGTTCGCTCCACGCTTCAGCAAGAACATCATCACCACCTTCCAGAACCTCTACAGATGCCCCTCTGATGATAAGGTGCGCTCTCTGTCATGTTATTGTCAACTCCTGGGTGAAATGTGTTTTATTTTTTCTTTCATGGTTTTCTCAGATTTTTTTAGTTTATTATTATTATTATTATTATTATTATTATTTTTTTTTTTTTTTACAGTTCTGGTTTTTATCTGTTTATATTGTAATTAACTACAGCTGTAGCTGCGTCTATAGAAAAACATCAGCATTAAGCTACAGAAAGCCAATCTAACCACAAGGGGGAGCTACTCATACTTAAACACATTGATTGGGTATTGTTTACATTTTTTCGAGTATGTCTGGAATCATAGGTCCCTGTATGTTATTCTCTGCTGTACCTTACATAGTTCACGGGCTTGGGAATCACCAGAGTAGATAAAATAGCGTGTGATGGAACGAAGGAACATGTTTTCCCGTTTCAGAGCAAGATCGTCCGCGTCCTCAACCTGTGGCAGAAAAACAGCGTGTTCAAAAGTGACATCATCCAGCCGTTACTGGACATGGCAGCGGGACTCCCGCCCCCAAGCGTCACACCTGTTCCCGCCAGCACCGCTGTTCCTGTTAACAACACCACTCCCGGTTAGTGTCTCTCTCTCTCTCTCTCTCTCTCTCTCTCTCTCTCTCACACACACACACACTCACACACACACACACACACACACACACACACACACACACACAGTACTATGCATGTAAAAAATACTGTAAAACAAAGATCTCTTCAGAAATAATGAAATTAAACTTTTTATACATAAAAAACTTCTATAAACAGCACTAAACTAAACAAAGTCACTATTTTCCCTGACGACTCTTTGGCTTTAAAAACACATCAGTTCTTCTGGAAACATTTTGATCGTCACACTTGCTTCTGTTTTTGCAGCTAATCCTTACTTTCGTCTTTTGTTTTGTCTATTACACAGTATGTTGACTTTTCTTTTTCTTTTTTTAGTGGCATACAAAAAGTTTTGTGTAATGTTTAACTTTTAATTGGAAAAGTAAAGTTTGGAAATATGATGTTTTTGCTGACCCATTAATGCATAAGTCACAAAATAAACATCTGAGACAGAAATGAAAGTTTTGCACGCTTTATACGATCAAGCACAGCTTTATTTAATCCATTCAAGCTTCTACTTCAATGGTAGATGTTATATTGTATCCTTGCAGCCTTTAAATATTATTTCATCAGATCTGCTTTCATTTTTTGATTTCCTCTTGGCCTGTGCTGCCATCTACTGGTTAAAAATGGAAACCCCTGCCAGTTTGACATTACTTACTCATACTTTCATTTAAAGGTTTGTTTTCTCGTATTTTGGTGTCTTGGAGACTCCAGTGATAATGATTCTTTTGAACTGAATTTATCCCCCCCCGTAACACAAACACATAGAACACATTACTGAATCAGTAATTAAACCTATGGGGTCCTATTTGATCTTTATTTTTTTCCTGACCTGGCTCACTGCATTTCTAAGAAGAGTTTATTTGTGATTAATTGGTTTGTCTTCATCTAACAGGCACTCCTGCTACTCCAGCCACTCCAGCCAACATCATGCCCAGTTTACCGGACTGGGCCTCTCAGATCTCCAACTCTGACACCGTGGCAGCTGTAGCGCAGATCCTACAGAGCCCTCAAGGACAGCAGGTCAGTCCCTGTCTCAATCACTGGTTTACCCTCACTATTCGTGGCATGGAGTGTAATTATGTCATTTAGGGTCCCTGAAAATGAGCCTCGTTGGCACAGAGTCTTTGAGTTGGGTAACACGGGCTTGATTGCTTGGCAGAGACACAAAGAGCTGCTCCGGTTTCACTGTGCAATTAAGTGGATTGGATTCTAATGGGGTGTGTAGGAGTTTCCAAAAATCCTTGGCTGCGAGTGATAAAATCCCATCTGCTGTTGAGCACCGCTCAGTGTCTTCAGTGCTTGTCTTTAAATAGAAGAAGTGAAATCAATTCATCCAGCTAGAGGGGAAAAAACCATAGAAATCTTATGAAATGGATGTTGCGGAGGTTTATTTATTTACTAGGGAAAAACTGCTTCCAATGCATAAAAAGTGTATCTCGTAATAACAGATAAAGCCGTGAATGCTTTCGTTCGATGTTTTCGCAAAACATAAAATAAAAAAATTAAGAAAAAAAATTAAGGAATTTAAATTTAGGAAATGAAACGGCGTGTTGCATTTCCGCAGCTGCTGTTCAGCACAGATCGCATATACACTTAGTTTAAATTATTTAAATTTTATAATGAGCCTAGTTATAGCTAATAACTCGTTAGGTTTATTTACAGTCCCAAATTCAGTTTTGCGAGCATTCCTGTCCTCGTTAACAGGTAATTCTTTTAAAAAAAAAAAAAGAAAAAAAGAACTAAACACTAATGCTGGTAACTACAACCAACTACAGCTTACACCCCTCCAAAGCCACGGGTGATATCATCATCAATCAGTGATAATTCACCTATCTTGGCCTTTAACTAACACTTATCTCAGTATTTTAATGACAATCCCTATGCTTAACTTTTCAAAAAGATTTATCAGCTCTGATTTAAAATTTTCATTGGACTTGGGCATGTTTTTTTGGGTAATTTTCACACTGACTGCTGCATTGCATCCTTGAATCTATAGCTTAGACCTACATATGTATATTCTATTAAAACCACACAGACAGTGTCATATCAGGAAGAACCACTAGATGGCGCCGTAGTACGTGTCGGAGAAGTGATGATCAATTATCTATTTTGTATGTATATATATATATATGTGTGTGTGTGTGTGTGTATATACAGGTGCATCTCAATAAATTAGAATGTCGTGGAAAAGTTCATTTATTTCAGTAATTCAACTCAAATTGTGAAACTCTTGTATTAAATAAATTCAATGCCACAGACTGAAGTAGTTTAAGTCTTTGTTTCTTTTAATGCTGATGATTTTGGCTCACATTTAACAAAAACCCACCAATTCACGATCTCAACAAATTAGAATATGGTGACATGCCAATCAGCTAATCAACTCAAAACACTTGCAAAGGTTTCCTGAGCCTTCAAAATGGTCTCTCAGTTTGGTTCACTAGGTAAGCCACAAACATTCATTGCCAAAGAAGCTGGCTGTTCACAGAGTGCTGTATCCAAGCATGTTAACAGAAAGTTGAGTGGAAGGAAAAATTGTGGAAGAAAAAGATGCACAACCAACCGAGAGAACCGCAGCCTTATGAGGATTGTCAAGCAAAATCGATTCAAGAATTTGAGTGAACTTCACAAGGAATGGACTGAGGCTGGGGTCAAGGCATCAAGAGCCACCACACACAGACGTGTCAGAAATTTGGCTATAGTTGTCGTATTCCTCTTGTTAAGCCACTCCTGAACCACAGACAATGTCAGAGGCGTCTTACCTGGGCTAACGAGAAGAAGAACTGGACTGTTGCCCAGTGGTCCAATATCCTCTTTTCAGATGGGAGCAAGTTTTGTATTTCATTTGGAAACCAAGGTCCTAGTCTGGAGGAAGGGTGGAGAAGCTCATAGCCCAAGTTGCTTGAAGTCCAGTGTTCAGTTTCCACAGTCTGTGATGATTTGGGGTGCAATGTCATCTGCTGGTGTTGGTCCATTGTGTTTTTTGAAAACCAAAGTCACTGCACCCGTTTACCAAGAAATTTTGGAGCACTTCATGCTTCCTTCTGCTGACCAGCATTTTGAAGATGCTGATTTCATTTTCCAGCAGGATTTGGCACCTGCCCACACTGCCAAAAGCACCAAAAGTTGGTTAAATGACCATGGTGTTGGTGTGCTTGACTGGCCAGCAAACTCACCAGACCTGAACCCCATAGAGAATCTATGGGGTATTGTCAAGAGGAAAATGAGAAACAAGAGACCAAAAAATGCAGATGAGCTGAAGGCCACTGTCAAAGAAACCTGGGCTTCCATACCACCTCAGCAGTGCCACAAACTGATCACCTCCATGCCACGCCAAATTGAGGCAGCAATTAAAGCAAAAGGAGCCCCTACCAAGTATTGAGTACATGTACAGTAAATGAATATACTTTCCAGAAGGCCAACAATTCACTAAAAATGTTTTTTTTTTATTGGTCTTATGAAGTATTCTAATTTGTTGAGATAGTGAATTGGTGGGTTTTTGTTAAATGTGAGCCAAAATCATCACAATTAAAAGAACCAAAGACTTAAACTACTTCAGTCTGTGTGCATTGAATTTATTTAATACACGAGTTTCACAATTTGAGTTGAATTACTGAAATAAATGAACTTTTCCACGACATTCTAATTTATTGAGATGCACCTGTGTATGAATGTGTATATATATATATATATATATATATATATATATATATATATATATATATATATATATATATATATATATATATATATAAAATAAACATGCTGAGCTGTATCAGTATATCGATGTGTTATGATGTCCCATACGCTCTGTCTTGCAGTTGCAGCAGTTGGTGCAGAGTTTGCAGTTGCAGCAGCAGAAGCCTCAGCCGTCTCTCCTGCAGGCGCTAGATGCCGGTCTGGTGGTCCAGCTGCAGGCCCTGACCGCTCAGCTCACAGCGGCCGCAGCAGCCAACACACTCAACCCGCTCGAGCAGAGAGTCTCCTCCTTCAACAAGGTGATGAACACACACACATACCATTCAATAAATGCTTTTCCTTTGAGTTTTGAGTTTCCTCTATGGCTGCTTTGACATCATCCTCTCCTCTCGCAGAAGCTCTTGGGACAGTTTGACTTTGGCGGCGAATCCGAACCCAGCGAAGATTCCAAAAAGGACACAGCAGCACCTCAGTTGTACGTACTACTTTACATTTGTTTGTCTTGTTCACGTTAACATCAGGCATCCGTCGAGGAGGCTAATTATACCCTGCAGGAAGTTTCATACACTTCTGTTGGAATCCGTGATGGCATGGAAGGAAAAGGAAGGACGGATGAAGGAATTAAACCGGTCTTTCCCTCTGTTACAGGCCCATGGTTTCAGAGTCCATTAACAACTCCCTCTTCCATCAGTTGGCCGAGCAGCTCCAGCAGCAGAACCTTGAACAGTTTCAGAAACAAATTCTAGAGCACCAACAGCATCAGCAGAAGGTAAAGGAGACCGAGGAGAAGCTACACAACTACCTTAATACACAGTTTATTTGATAGTTTTAGAAACAAGCATCTTTTCTGAAAATTAAGTTCTTCTCCCAGAACAAACTTTGATGAGTCAGTGCTTAGATGAGGAATGTAATTTTTTTTCCCTTTTTTTGGTTCCTTCTTTTTTTCAGTCCATGGCCATGGAGAGCCAGGAGAGCATCTTCGGTCCTGAGAACTCGGCCCCTCCAGCACAGAGCAACATCCAACCACAGCTCCAAGAGCAGGAAACCAAACTGGATGATTCTATTGACAACCAACAACAGGCAAGAACAAATATGAGATTCAATAAAAATAAAATGGTACAATGTGATGAAAGAACTGAGGTAGCATACAGAGTTGGAAACAAATTAAATATAAAGAGAAAGATGGAAAAGTAAAATAAATTGTAAAACTGTACTGTTGAGTAAATGTGTCTGAAGATTTTAGTGATCCTCAGATGTTTATGTAGAGCTTGGTTCTGTAGTAACTGTAGTTGACTCCGACCTCTTTAGCCAGAGTGTTGAGATAAGAGGAAGCAGGAACATGCAGAAATGTAAACCACAAAAAATAAATGAAGAGATAATAATATAATTTTAAAAACAGTCACAGGTGACGCACTAATTACAGTCTGTTCAGACTGAAAAGGAAAAAAGGGTATACAGCTGACTAGGAACGGTTTTGTGCTTGTGTTTGGAGCAGGACATGGAACTGGACGAGGGACAGGACACTGTAGATGAGGATATGTTTGAGTCGGAGGAGAAGAAAACCAGCGGTACTCGTTCCAGAACACACTCTCGGTCTCGCTCCAGGTTTGACAAGCAGCCAGTTACAGGTGTAATATGTTATTTCACTCTCACACTGTAAATCAGAGCTCATTTTACTTCTTACTGCAGGTCCCCAAAGAGGAGGAGGTCAAGGTCACGCTCAGGGTCTCGGAAGCGTAAACACCGAAAACGGTCGCGCTCGCGGTCCAGAGAGCGAAAGAGGAAATCCTCTCGTTCCTACTCCAGCGAGCGACGAGCACGGGAGAGAGAAAAGGAGCGGCAGAAGAAAGGCCTTCCTCCCATCCGCTCCAAATTTCTCAGTGGTATGATCGAGGACCATGATTACAGTCGTGTGATGTAATAATATTCCTGATGATTTGGGGAAAAACTAAAATAATGTGCTGAAATTGTATTATACGTTATAAAAGCCTGAGTCTATAATATTTTTTGAATTCTTATTTCTTTATCTGTGATTTATTTCCTTTCAGTCTGTAGCACTACATTGTGGGTGGGCCAAGTGGACAAGAAGGCCACACAGCAAGACCTTACCAACCTTTTTGAAGAGTTTGGCCAGATCGAATCCATCAATGTAAGCTGGCACTTGCAATAATTTTTTTTCTATCTGCCAAAAATAGTAAAAGCTGTAGTTTTATATTTTGAGTCCTGAACCCTGGAAGCTCTTTGACTTCCAGAAGTTCTTAAATAAAGAACAGAAAGGTTTGATTGACTGGGTTGTTCTTTGATAACAGCTCTTCTTCAGCTGTGTGTCTGCGTGTGTGTGTTTTAGATGATTCCTCCCAGAGGATGTGCTTACATCTGCATGGTGCATCGACAAGACTCTTATCGCGCAAGACAAAAATTAAGCACCGGCTCGTATAAAATCGGGTCCAAGGTTATAAAGGTTTGTAATCTGCTCCTGATCAACTGATACCAGTCCTTACACCACAGTGCTGTTTTGTTCTCAACTCTGATTGGTCAGAAGGTGTCTTATATACTGACCCTGCTGTGGTATGTGTGATTGTGTAGATCGCCTGGGCCCTTAATAAGGGTGTGAAACAGGAGTACAAACAATTCTGGGATGTGGATCTAGGAGTGACCTACATCCCCTGGGAGAAGGTCAAACTGGACGACCTGGACGGCTTTGCAGAAGGAGGCATGATCGACCAGGAAACTGTCAACAATGGTGAGAATATATATTAACGTCATTTAGCATTTAACGTGAGATGGTGAGATGTTTCCTCCTGACTCTTCTGCTCTTCTGATTCCCTTTGGCAGAATGGGAAGCTCAGAAGAACACAGAAGCACCTAAGGAACCCCAAGTTCAGCCGGTGGCTGCTGAGAGCAGTGCAGCGAGCACCTCACAGAATGAAACCTTCACACAGCCGGTCGCCATGATGCCCGTACAGGTACATGAGGTTTTATTTGTTATTCGTTTACTTTCATTTAAAATATCTACAGTACAGAACACGTCTACATTTTCTCTTCCTAAGATCCCAGTGGCACAGACCGTCCCTGCTGTCGGCCTGGTCCCGCCCGCTTTTCCGGTCACCATGGCAATGCCCCCACCGGGCTTTGGTCCCCCACCCCCCTTTCTCAGGGCTGGATTCAACACTACGCAGCCTCCTCCAGGTACAACTGGTTTCACAGTTCTCCACTGAACCAACTTGTTGAGCGTTAGGTTTGACTGGTTTATTAATCACCGTGTTCATTTTTAGGTTTCATGGCCACTTCCGGTGTTGCTCAGTCTGTCGTCGGAGCTGGTCTTGCCTCAGCCCAAACACGTAGGTTCATCCTCATATGAAATCTCTGTAGGGTGCCTGTTAAGGCATAGTTCCTAATTGGGTCCAATTTGTTTCCTGACAGCTTTGGTACAACCTACTCAAGACGGCAACAAGGACCAGACATTTGGAGCGATGCTCCCTCCAACGAGCACTATTCCAGCAAGCTTCATGCCCTCAGGAATGCCTGGAGCGGTATTCAACCCTGTGGGAGCACAAGCACAGCAGGCCAGCACTGACAAAACAACTGCATCTGCAGAGAGCGTAGACACACCTAATGAAATAACACTACATGGTAAGAGTTTAGTGGTTTCTTTTTTTTTTGCTTATTACTATGACAAAATAACACCAGCTTGGTCTGTAAGGTCTTGAGTAGGATTTGACTTCAGGTAAATATTGTTAAGCCTTCACTTAGTAAGTTTTCTTTCTGTCTCTTAACAGGAATTCAGAATGCAGTGCGCAGCGGGATGGGTTTACTGGGCATGCATCCATCTGCATCTCTCTCTCACCCTCTCTCTGGCCAGAGGATGCCTGGGCTGCTGCCCATCGACTTGCGTCCGAACCTCCTTCAGGGAGCCGGGGCTCGTTTCCCCATGCTCATGCAGCAAGGCCTGGCGCAGCAAGCCAATAGCCTCCTGGACGCCTCACTTCAGGCCCGCGCCCGAGCCCCTTTCCCTCAGATGGAGCACTTTAATCGTGCAGACGGTCCCTTTGCGAGGGCCCCCAATCCCACAGCTCCTGCACCAGACAACATGGACAAAGTTAATAATAATAACACACAGACTACTTCAGACAGTGGAGGCCAACAAGAGGGCGATCAGGATTATCGCTTCCCACCTCCGGAGAAACCGAGCACGGGCCTGCTGAGGACCCCTCCTCCTGAAATGAGGACGGAACCCACGCCTGTTAGAACTCCACTGCTGGAGAGACCTCCCAGAGGAGGTATGCACATGGAGGGCAGAGAGGGACCCGGGAGACGGGAGCCCATGCCGGGCCCTTTCAGAGCCGAGACGCGCTGGGGCGCACCGCGCGGGGACTTGGATGAGCGAGATATGAGAGGAATACCAGCAGGACCACCGAAGAGCTTTCAGGAGGATCGTGGGAATCCGAATTTCCAAAACCGTTTTGAGATGCGAGGCGGAGGAGCCATGGGTGGAGGAGGACCGGGCTGGAATCGTGGAGGAGGTGGAGGAGGAGGAGGTCCCTTCAATGCGAACATGCACCAGGACTTTGATGATCGGCGGCGGCCCTGGGAGAGGCAGAAGGACCGCGACGACAGGGACTTCCGCAGGGAAATTAATGACAACCGGCACAGGGAGCGAGAACGAGACCGCGAACGAGGTCGAGATCGGAATCGGGAGCGAGAGAGAGACAGAGAATGGGATAACGATAAGGAAAGAGACAGGGAGCGCAGTGGATGGGCGCCTCCTAATTCACAACCTCTCCTCCCTCTTCCCAGACCATCCCAACCACTGCTCCCTCTACCGACACCTCTGCTAAACCTGCCTCCGTCTCAGCCCGAGTCGCATTCTAAACCTCTTCTACTGCAAGAACCTCAACCCGCAGCAAGACAAGTCGAACCACAGTCTGACGTGAAGCCGCCCCTGCAGCCGCAGCCTGAAAAAGAGAGCGCGGCCGGCCAAGAGAAGAAAGACGCCTTTAGTGACAGTGTTCACGACCTGGACTCTAAACCTGAAACCCACTCAGAACCCACAGCCGAACCGTCTCACCTTTCCCCATCTCACCCCTCCCCGTCTGCTCCCACAGCCAAGCACCTAAACGAAACGCAAGCCCCGGAAGTTTCTGCTTCCCTGGTCGTGGCTGCAGGCGGCGGACAGACCGCGCCAAAGGAAGAAGCCGAGACTGGGACTGAGCCTGAGCTAGTGAAAACGGACACTGAGGAAACATAATCGTCACTCAGTAGGTAAAAAGATTTTGTATAGTTGTCATCTCTGTACTTATTTCAAACGGTTTCCACAGGACCTGCTCAGTTCTGTTGCCCGAAAAAAGGAAAAAAAAAAAAAAAAGAGATCTTACCTTTCATGCCAGTTATGTACATCAAAGATGGCTCACAATAGAGGATTTCACTGGTAGGTGATATTTTAATGTTTTATTTTAATTTCGTTATTTCATGTTTTTAGTTATTTTATTTTTTTCGTTTTTTGTTTTTTTTAAATGCAACCCCACTGTTTTAAAGCTAGGTTTTAAAATCCTTGGAATTTGCTTGCCAAAATGTTGTTTAGCTTAATTGTAATTTGGGGAGCTGTGACCTTCCTATGGAAGAGTTTAAAGGACGCTGGCTTTTTTCTCCCCCATGAAGGATCAAATGCAGAACACGTGAGGGGGGGAAAAGGAAAAAGAAAAAGAAAAGCAGTCATGGCCTGTTCTGTGTTTTGTTTTCCAACCAGCGGCTGCAGAGTTTTAAAATGAATTGAATGCCTTTGTGGTGTCCTAATGCTTGTTGTCTTTTAAGCAAATTATACATACAGCCAATACAGTGAGAACAGTAATGCAGTTTTTAGTTGCTTTGAAAAGAATACAAAAGATTAAAAATATGATGTACTCTCCCCATCTTAAATGTCTGATTTTTCTTCATCACACTGCAGTGAATACATCGGCTCAGCCAGAAAAGGTCACGGAAGGCAAATGGATGTTAAGAGCACTCTGTTTAGTTTCAAATAAACATGCTTTGTTGGTTAAAATGCTTTAGGACTTGTATTTTCTGTGATGGAATTAATGAACCATGTGAACACGAATCGACCATGAGCTGAATATGGGCAGGTAGTGGCCTAAATGTGACTTTTTCTCCGTAGTGTTACTCCCATATGATGAAGTTCTGTTTTAATAAGTGTCTTTAGGCTACTAGCTGATAGCTACTGCACACACACACACACACACACACACAGTTGACTTAATGTGCACAAAAGCCTCCCAGCATAACCAAACATAATCTACTCACCACTGTAGCTTTATTGTTTTGACTTTCTGGAGGCTTCAGTCAATAACCTACAGAGACCTTCATAAACCACAAAGCTGTCTGGAGTAGCACGCGTGCACACACACACACACACACACACACACACACACACACACCCCACTGAGCTGTGCATCATTCTAGACTCATTTCTCATCTGCAACTAACAAGCTTCAGCCTTTTAAACTGTTAATCTCTCTTCAGGTGATGTTTTTTCCTCCCACACAGACATTTACACACAGGAAAAATGGACCAGGAATTCCAAGGGAAAAGCTTTGGCCTAATAGATCTTCCAGTTTAAATTCTATCCATCTTTCAGTTTCTATTGTTGATTTTGAAAACTATTCCTGAAATGGACTTCATCTAATGGACATCAAGCCAGAACCTACAAACACGACATCTGATGTAAGAGTATATCAAAGGAAAACATGGTGTCCAGTGCCTCATGCTTGAAGAAGTCCTTGCATTTTTTTTTAAAAAGCTCCTCTTTTTTTTTTTTTCCTCTAATAGAATTTGCATTCTGCATAAGTGAGACGCTATGTGGCTGCAGAATGATAAAATAGAAATGCTGCGCACTCGGACTTGTCCCTTCGAATCTAGGCCAACTTTCATCACTCGATGCAGAAATTTAAATCCACTCCTTTCATCTTTTCGTCCTCGTCGAGTATGCAGTGTAACTAACAGTGTGGACTCTGTACTCACTCACTCACACACACACACACACACCAGAGATGCAAACAGATTGAACTCGATCAGGAATTTCAGCCTGAATTGTATTGCGCATGACCCAAATTTTGTGATAGAGCAGTTAACAATGCCTCTCAAAGATTTACAGGGCTTCTCACCTACATTCTCTGAAATTCCACTTTCATAAAAATCTTTGCTTAGAAGCTTCTGGATAAGCGAATAACATCACTGAATAGCAACAACGGCTACCTTTTAACTATTAACCATTAGTGATTAGTTTGCAGCTAGAGACCAGACCAGAGATGGTCCATCTGCCACAAACAGCCTCAGCAGAGGATCTGCTAAAGCCACACTGGTTTGTTTAGAAAACTGGAGCTGCTGAACTACAGGCAGTTTCTGTTTACATTTAATACTTTAATCGGTTCTCACTGAATATGGCTGCATCATTTCATTCAGCCCACGTCAAAAAGATTCAGAAACTCGTCAGGTGTTGGCAGTGGTATAGCCACGAAATTGATTTATTAGTGGATAAGGAAATATACTAAATGAAATCATGATCACCATCCAAGAGAGCAGGTGATGGGGGCATGATCTCTCACCTGTCGATCAATAGCCAATTGTGGGCATCGTGTGAGCTCATGTATGTGGAAGGGGGCAGATAGCGCTTTTCCTCAGTGTTGCACATCTGAGCAGTTTGAAAAGATGTGGTTGGCTCGCTTCACGTGTTCCCTCCTTGACACTGCTTCCCGGTTGGGAAATATTTCTTATGATGGGAGGAGAACTGGTTGGTTTCAAAACCACAAATTGTTCCCTCTGAAGACGTTATACAGATTTAGAGCTTTATTTAAAAAATTGTGACTGAAGAAATTAATAAAAGGGTCCTACAGTAATACTGTATAAGGCTTGAGAGTTTTTGAAATAGGCCAAGTTTGCCATCGTTGGCTGCAGGTCTGAAAGCTCTGGATTTATTCCTCCCTCATTGTCAGGTAGCTTGATGGCACTGCATTGATCCTTGTAGACCAGCTAACCGTGGCATTTACACACTTCCTGTCTCATGAGGTGTCGTGAGTTGGACTGCACACAATCTGGAGAGCTGGCCATCTGGTGCTGGAATGAAACGAAATGCCGTATCTGTGAGGATATGTGCTGCTGTCACTCATGTCTTTTCCTTTGTTAGGGACTTGAGGGACTTGCACCAGAACTTTCAGCTTCTTCTGGAATTAATGTTCACACCTCAGTAAGAGCAAAAAAAAAGAGGAATGCGATGGTGAGAAGTTCCAGCTTGTTCTCTATACACAGCTCTCAGCAGGAACCTGCTCTAAACTGTTCTCCAGACCCCACATGTGCTGAATGAAAACTCACTCTTGTAGCTTGTTAGACGGGTTGAAAGTTGACTTGGGAGCTAATAAAACTCTTACAGGGTGAGCTATTAAAAGCCAGCATGAGGTAGTCTGGTGGTAATAATTTACACAGGCCAGCCACCGCAGCGTTTACGTACGCAGCCTGCTTCTTGCTTCTTTCTGGCAACCATCTTTGTCTTCCTGAATCATCAAAACACACCTTTTTCATTCACATGCTACAAGGTTTAATTAATCTCACTGTCCTGAGAAAAAGAGCCTCTGTGCATGCTGAGCTGCTTCGGGAGAAACATCCTGTTTAGATACATTCACGTTATGAGCGTTTTTGATTTATGATGTTCTTTGGAAGTGACCCGTATCAGTTGTTATTGTGAAACTGACCTGAAACAACCTGCAGACATTTATAAAATCATTTATAGTCCTGCTTGATGCACAATGAGAGTAAACAACATTTGTGCAACAGTCTGCCAGTGAACAAACTGCCATCGCACACTGCCTTCACACTGGAGGTCATCTACAGCTCAGCAGCTCTTTATGGCCAGGGCCGGACGACAGATGTAGAGCTGTTTTTTCAGCTTTTACGGATAGAGCAAAGAACTGTGATGTAAGTTGAGTTGAGACTTGGCTCAGCTAGTTAGCAATCTACAAGTTGGTGGTGTTGATGTTATTAGCATGAAAGTTAAAGATTTGGAAGCTGGCAGGAGCTGAGAGAGCTGGACAGCCTAAGAGGCTAAAGCACCGCCGCATCGCTCTCTTTAGAATAAAGATGAAGTGAGGGCTAAACTCCACTGCACTGCTATCAGCGGCATATCAATGAAAGAAGTTTAAACATCTCAGTATTAGACCATAAAATAAATGTCAGATGTACCTGTTAATCATAAAGATTAATGTTCAAGTCCTTCAGGCTCTGATGACCTTCCGAGTTGACGTGCTGAGTTTGTCCACTAGAGGTCACACACACTCTTGTCACGGCTTCAAACACACCCCTCTTCTGGTGTCAGTCAGGTGTCGGCCATGCGTGTACTGCACTGTTCTACCTCTGTCTGTTATAGTAGATGTTATATAGGACACAGTGCTTTGCACAAGTATTTACCCCCTTGAAGAGTTCCACATTTTGTAGTTTTCCAGCCTGGTACTGAAATGGACTTAATCTGGATTTTTTTAAAGCAATAGTCCATAATATTGAAGTGAGGGGGAAAAATCAATATAGTTTGCAAATTTATTTACAAGTAAACATTGCTATGAAACCACTAAAATAGTTCTGGTGCTATTAGAAATCACATAATTACCTGTATTGATCTGTGTGGAGTTAAAGTGTCATATGATCTTAATATAGATGCACCTATTCCTGGAAGAACCCATAGTTTGGTTATGATGACCAAGGAGCGAAACACGTCCGGGACAAAGTTCTGGAAATGTATCAGTCAGGGTTTGGTTATAAAAATACTCCAAAACTTTGAACATCCAGTGAAACATCATTAAATCCATTATGGAAAAAGGGAAAGAGTATGGCACCTAAAGGAGCTTGTCCGGCAACATTCAGTGACCAAATAAAGTGGGATTAGCCAGAGATAAATCATAAAGGTAATGTTTAACATGATGCTACCACCACCATGCTTCAATGTGGGATTATTATCTACATGGACTATTTTGTGTAGATTCATGACAAAAATAAAACCCAATTAAGTCCACTTCAGTTACAGATTGTAACACAACAAAATATGGATACGTTTAAGGGGTTGTTCTGTATAATGTATTACCCCCCCCCCCACAACCACCATAGGACCACTGCTAAGCAGATATTTGGGTGGGGGTCCATTCTTGGCATGGACATGGTGCAGGTCTTGCTGGGTTTTTAAACACATCCTGCACTTTTTCTTTATACACTCTGTAGGGGTGGTAATATTTTATATATTAAACATGCATAAAGGCAACTATATGATGATGCTTGACCTAGACCTCACTCCTGTCCTCAACTGCCTCTGATTCTGCTGTGTAACTGCTCTGTCTCTGATTATCCCAGGATCTTTTCTGTCGTGGCTTTACCATTTTAAATATAGCTCCTGTTTAAGACATCGACCAACCGTGTGATCAAGTGTTTTATTGCCTCCTTTGGCTTTGGCATGTTCACACCCAACATTTCTCCATCAAAGGGAAATAAAATTACATGTTTTCTGTTCTTGAGTTGTGCAGAGGCAGGAATAAAACCGGTCTCGGGCAGAGAGAAGTGAGAATATTAGCAAGGAAATGTTCTTTTAAGCTACACTGTGTTGCACTGGACCTTTTTTATATTCAAATCTCATGGCTACTGTAGCGCATATACTGTGTAAAAAATATATATATATTCCACCATCACATGAAACAAAGTAGACATGAAAGCCATGACCAGAATGATCCAACATTACCTCACCAATATTCCACAAAGCCGTAATTGATTTAAATTCGATTAATTGTTCAATCTGTCACTCACGATGCCACAGTCTGGTCTCCTTGACCTGCTGCTGAGGCCGTACATTCATTCATTCCTATTTGATTTCAGTGCCGTAGCTTAGCGTTGTCTGTCTCTTTGTCTGATTTGCTTCAGGGCAGGGTGATTGAGGGCAGGAAGCTGCTCTGTGGGAGGTCAGGGGTCAGCTGGACACGGGCTTCAGTATGACACCAGAGCAGCTTTAACAAGCAATCTGCATTTCACAAAGAGCTCAGGCACATCACAGTAGGGATGCAAGTCTAATTAAATATAAAGAAAAACAATATTTTCTAGCTGTCACAGATGGAAGAAAAGGGACAAAGCCGGTATACAAATCTTGACTGATAGGGAAAGCTTGGAAGAAAATGCTCTACAAGCATTGAAGGGATAAATGTCTGACTTGTATAAGCCACTTCATCTCATTCTCTCTCTCTCTTTTCCTGGCACAGACACAGAGGCTGCTCTAAGACTTTTCATTTATGTTTAGGCCTCGCTCGCACCCATAATGTAACGCAAAAACGATAAAATGGCACGAACACTGAATCTCTGATATGTTATCTTTACCTCATTCCCATTTTTGCCATTTTTGTTTGGTTCGACGACATAAACAGCATTACAGTAAGTTCTGCCATCTTGGAATCGAACAGATTATTTGACTCGCCTCACCAATAAGAGTTGAATCTTTTGGCTCTCAAATGACTCTGTCGACTTTGAGATTTACAATACATCCCTTCCTCTACTATATGTTGTTCTTTGTCTAGCTATGGCTGAAATCATTTAATGAAATCTTTTCATTTTCATTACTAAACTAAATTTACATGCATTGCATTGCATGTTGTAAATCTTTTTCAATACATAAGCAAGGATGTGCATTAACAAAAACAATAAGCATCCCAGCATTAATGTTGTTGGTGTGACTTCGCTCCATAAAATAATATTTATTTCCATTTATACTGATGATTGGAAAGACCTAATTGTCTACAACTATTTTAAAAAAAACAACAAAAAAAACCTGAACTTGTTTTCGAGTCAACACTCTATTTATATTTATCTGAAAGAGCTGGTTCAAAGAGTTCCCAAACGACACATGGCTCATCCACGCTACAACTCAAACGCCGTTTTCAGATTCATCCACCTTGGAGAGATGATTCAAACAGCAAGTAAAACATGCCTTTTCGTGTGTTGTGTACCAAAGTACATGAGCTTGTGATGAAGGTTTTCCTTTAGCCTTCTGTTTAGAGCTCTTCACACTCCACTTTAACGCTCCCTCTGGTCTTTACACCTGGTTCTACACCGTGACTCACCTCAGGGCTCCGTCGCTCTCGCACCGCTAAAACACATGTACACCATCTCTACCCTGAGGCTCGACATCATTTCCTATTTGTTTTCAGACACTGAAATTCCTGCATTAAATATATAACATGCCACACACATACGAGTCTAATAGAGAGCCACAAAGAGATGTTTGTTCCTGTGCGACACTGAGAAATGTGTTCAGTTACACAGTGTATCGATTGTTAATATCCTTTTTTAAAGAAAGTTCAGTGTTCATGAAGGACATTTTTGTTTCTCTGATGTTTTCCATGTTTTGCTCTTGTAGTATAATAATGGGGGAGTTACTGTTCCCATGCCAAGCTTTATTTTTGAATTATTATTATAGTGCTGAAGATGTCAAAGAATACAGCTTTACCTCTGACTGTTAGAAAGCACTGACACTGGAGAGTCCTTCCATAAATGTTAAATAAATGTCTCTGTATTAACAGCTACATGTTTTTAATCTGATTATATGGATTATTATTAATCCCAATGAATTAACTGTTAACATTCAATCTGAAAACTGGAAAAAGTTACACAAAAGTATTACATTCATCTTGAGGATGCTTGTAAACTCCATGCGCGCATTAACCATGTTTAAATCCCAAAAAATCAAATCAATTTTGAACGTTTGTGCCATGTTAAGGAGCTCAGACTGAAATCTAACACGTTAGCTGTGACATTTAGCGACGTTTCAGTCATCTCCTCCCCTGTGGCTGCTCCAATCTGCTCAGCCAGTTTGCTGCATCAATATTCCCCCACTTACCGGATTTAATTATTCAACATCATGTTTATTAATGACGGTGGACATCTGTAGTCCCTCGCCTCCTCCGACCCCACCACCCCGAGTAGACGAGCCTGAGATTAAAGACTGAAGTATGAAAATCTGATGAGACTCTCCATTGAGGTTCTCGATTCGCTCACTGATGCGTAAAAATGGAAAACGAGCCGCCATCCTCTCCGAGAGCTGAGACAGGAAGTGACATCTGGTCTCAGGGGATAAACACTCGGGGCTGGGCTACACTCTTGGGTCTTTATATGATGGATGATGCTGATATACAATCAATCTTGCAGTTATTTATTTAATTTAATGTTTATATTTTATTTATGTACCCTCAGTAATGTATTATCGCTGTTTAGCGTGATCTTACATTTCTTCCTCATGATCAAAGTCATCTTCTGGGCGAAACGCAAATCCCATGACTTTGTTTTCTCCCTATATTTTAAATTTTGCCAATCATGCTTATCGGGGCGGACACAGGCTGAAAAATAAAAAGGCCACTTGAAGTGTATTAACACAGGAGCACCTAGAGGGCACTACGTCTCATTTCCTTGCATGTAGGGAAGACTATAGGGCACTACATCTCATTTGTAGGGAAGCCTGTAGGGCACTACATCTCATTTTCCCCACATGTAGGGAAGCCTGTAGGGCCCTACATCTCATTTTCCCCACATGTAGGGAAGCCTGTAGGGCACTACATCTCATTTTCCCCACATGTAAGGAAGCCTGTAGGGCACTTCATCTCATTTCCCCCACATGTAGGGAAGCCTGTAGGGCACTACATCTCATTTTCCCCACATGTAGGGAAGCCTATAGGGCACTTCATCTCATTTCCCCCACATGTAGGGAAGCCTGTAGGGCACTACATCTCATTTTCCCCACATGTAAGGAAGCCTGTAGGGCACTTCATCTCATTTCCCCCACATGTAGGGAAGCCTGTAGGGCACTACATCTCATTTTCCCCACATGTAGGGAAGCCTATAGGGCACTACATCTCATTTTCCCCACATGTAGGGAAGCCTATAGGGCACTACATCTTATTTTCCCCACATGTAGGGAAGACTGTAGGGCACTACATCTCTTTTCCACATGTAGGGAAGCCTATAGGGCACTTCATATCATTTTGTTGGATGTAAGAAAGCCTATAGGGCACTACATCTCATTTTCCCCACATGTAGGGAAGCCTATAGGGCATTACATCTCATTTTCCCCACATGTAGGGAAGCCTATAGGGCACTACATCTTATTTTCCCCACATGTAGGGAAGACTGTAGGGCACTACATCTCTTTTCCACATGCAGGGAAGCCTATAGGGCACTTCATATCATTTTGTTGGATGTAAGAAAGCCTATAGGGCACTACATCTCATTTTCCCCACGTGTAGGGAAGCCTACAGGGCACTACATCTTATTGTCTTGAAATGTAGTGCCCTATACGCTTCTCTACAGCCATTTCCCCGCATATAAGGAAGCCTATAGGACACTACAGCTCATTTCCCAACATGTAGAGAAGCCTATAGGGCACTACATCTCATTTTCCTGCAGGTAGGGAAGACTATAGGGCACTACATCCCATTTACTTGGATGTAGGGAAGCCTATAGGGCACTATATCTCCTTTTCCTGCACTACATCTTATTTTTCAGTTGTAGGGAAGCCTATAGGGCACATCATTTATATAGTTAATATTGTGAGAAATGGAAAAAAAAATGTTTCTGATTCATTTGAGTCAATGAGTCGGTGACTTGTGATTCATATAAGGTATGTGGCATTATTCCGTACCTTCCCTTGTTTCCTAGGAGAGGAATAAAAAGCGAAAGGGAGTGTATCAGGGGAGTGCTGAGACAGCATGACGCTCTCTTGCTCGCTCGCTCTCTCTCTCTCTCTCTCTCTCTCTCCTCATTCCCCCTGCATTGGGGATTTATGAGTCAGTGTGGATCCTCTGGTTATTCCTCTCCTCTCCTATTTCTCTCCTTTCCTTTTCCTCGTCTCGTCTTATCGATCAGGAGCAATTCATGCATGGTGAACGCGAGTGGTGTTTCCCAACCACCACCGCCACCCCCCCGCCCCATTTCATTTCACACATTTACACACACAGGCAGGGAACCATCCCTGGACAGCAGTGGTGAAAATGAGAAACATAACCTGGCTCACAGCCATGAGGCCTTCGTCCCAAATGCACAGTCCTGCATGTGGAGAGCTTCGTTTGAGACGATTGGGAATGTTGTGTGTGATAGTGATGGAGAGCAGCACACGAACAAGTCACAGAGCTGTGCTAAGCATGACAGATCCATGTGAGATTACGATGCCGGACCACCCAGCTGTGTGTGTCAGGTGCGAGGGTGGTCTACGTCTCGACCAGAGTCTCGGAGTGACACTATCTCCATGCACTGTTTACATTTTAAGGCTTTGCCTCATCTCTGAGCAATGCCCATCTCTCTCTCTCTCTCTCTCTCTCTCTCTCTCTCTCTCCCTCTCTCTCTCTCTCTCACACACACACACACACACACACACACACACACACACACACACACACACACACACACACACAGGAATGAGGCATATGTGCAGTCCATATATACATATATTAAAGGTATACTAGAAAATTTTCAACTTCTGCCTGCTGAATCTGTAGCATGTGAGATTAATATGGGCAAGAATTTCGTCACGTTTTCCCTGCACTAAGAAAAGAACAGAAAATCAGTTTACTTATAATGGATGTGTAAACATTTTCACAAAATCTTTTGTAGTTTGTAGAAATAAATAAACACGAGTTACTGATTCTGTTAGATCCAGTTTCACACTGAGACAGTGTAGGTGTGAGACGTGGAAGAAAGCCAGCTGTATTTGATATGTCATGCTACAAACCCAAAATGCAATTTCATAATCCAGTTTTAATCCCCACATTGCAGCCGGTATTAATTTAGGAAATAAACCACGCTGTGTTCTATTACTTTAATTACATCACTTGAACTGGAATTTATATTAGCTGGCGTGTTTGCGTGTGAAGCGAGTCCCAGGAGCGTCGCTGGATAATAGGCACGATATCCATATGTGAAGCTGTCCTGGATATTTAAGAGTTTTTCCATAGTGTTAAAACTACTGGAAGATGGTATGACAAGGTTTATTATACTATTTTTAGGGATAGATTTAAAGAATATGACCGCTGTACAAGTTTTGTATGTTTGCAAGTTCAGTAAAGGCAGATTTACTAGCATTAATGACTCCATTTTGTGAAATTTCACCGTGGATAATTTAGCAGCGTCATTTTTGTTATTGCAACAAATTGTGCTCTCTTTCTTTAACGTAATGTAAAAATACTGAAAATTATAGTTTTATTTATGTTTCTGAGCTATTTTGCTTCAACAAGAACAAATATTAAGATGTGCATTTCAAATGCAAACTAATAATAACGAATTCACCTAACCGAAACAAATTATTTTGCTTAGTAAATTACACCATATAAAAACTCAACATATTACCACAGCTTTATCACCATTTATTCACAGTGTTGTTGAATTCTTAAATCTGATTGGTCAAAAGATGTTATTAATTCCTTGTAAATCACAGGTTTATATTAATACGCTCGTTGTACTATGTTATCGTTTCTATGGTAACGGCTCATTCACAGGGATGTGTACGTTGAAGTTTTCTGTAAGGAGATGTTTGTTTAACGTTTATGGAAGGAGTCTCCAGTGTCAGTGCTTTGTAACAGTCAGACATCTTCAGGACAGAGGAGTTTACGCTTTCTTGGAAATATGCACAAAACTTTGAGCTGCCGTGGAGACGCTGCTGTCAGTCATGCTGTCAGATATGACACACCCAGTGTAGTTCTTTTTGTAGCTTTTAGTTAGAGTTAAATTGTACTTAGGGGTATATACTTCTAGCACTTCTATGTGCTTATTAACGTATTATCGTATTAATAATGTTTGTATTAATGACAGCCTTTAAAATTGTGTTTGGCTTTAAAGACCTAAAACTGACGCATATATAAATGGAGCAGTAACTAACTCTCTGTGCTGTTAAACACAGTCGTAGCAAGTCTTAGACCCTGAATTGTTCGTTTTTGTGGATTGCGAGTGAATGCAACACAGGATCATGTTGCAGCAGGTGCTACTCGGGCGTTACTTTAATGATTCTGACCTCAAACAAATATTGGTGTTGACACAGCAACGACTCAACGGCTCAAAAGCACGCTGGCTTCCAACGTGAGAAAACGCAACAAAGAGACTCACACGGTGATGAGGTGAAGCAGCAAATCTCATGAAACTTGAGACGATCGTACAACACAGTTATAGGCCAGCAAACACACAGTGCAGTTCAGTCCAAAAGTTTACACACCCTCAGGGCAAAACGAAGATGACAAAGAGAAACAGTTTATAGCATTGTGTTGCATTTCACAGATGTGCTTTTATCATCATCATCAGTAACACCATCTACCCTACCTGATCTACCCTACCTGATCTACCCTAAATGATCTACCCTACCTGATAGTGATCTACTGTAAATATTCACCTACTTGTAGCCTTTGTAACCAGTCTCTTATATATCCTCCATCCTCATAGTTCTTCTGTATATCTCTTTTATAACTACGTCAAACTCATCCCTTTTCAGCTCAGGCCTGAGGACCGAAAACCTCTCTTCCAAATAGCTTTAAATCATTCTTTTGTTCTTTTTGGCTTCGTGGAGTTCTCTTTTGTGTAAATTGTAAACAAATACACACACACGTTCCTGTTTTCCTTCATTCAGAAACCATGGGGCTTGCAAACTTTTGCACTCAACGGTAAGTATGCGTTGTTCAGCTTTTTTTTTTTTTAATCTGTGTGTTTTCAACATGGTCTTCAATAAAAAGAAGCTGAACCGTGCATAGCTACATTTGAGTGCAGAAGTTTGCACCCCCCACCCCCCCCCCCCCCCCTTTTACAAAATAACCGTCTAAAGCGTTCATCTGCTGATTGCAGCTACTGTAGCATGTTTTACATTTTTCTTTCTCACCAAAAAGCTGCTAGTTTTCATGCTTTTATCCAAAAACCTGAGTTATTTACAGGGCATGGCAATAAAACGACATGAACAGTGTAAACAAAATTAATATCAGAGCAATAAATCAGTGGTCTGATTAAAACAACAACAAAAAAAATGACTGGGAATTGCAACACTTTATGGAAGCTACGTACTTGATAATAATGCTAATGCTAGCAAAACTTATTTATATCTGAATATATAAATAAACGAATATGTTAAAATACAAGCAATAAAATCATAATTGTTTATAGACGCTGAAGGAATCGACTGTGGATAATAAAACATGGTGTCGAAGCCAGAAGTACACTACACCCTGGACAGTTTTTATTTCTTTACACTGTGTGCTAGAAAACTTCCTCATCTGTTTACGGTTTAACTCATAAACCGGTGCAAACGTGGGCCGGTTCTTAAAAAAGGCTTGCTAGCATTCTGAGCAGTGACTCTTATCTTTACAACGTCCTGAAATGTACAGAATAATTAATTCAAATCTTTTATTTTGAGCTATCCGAGCTTCTCCTCATACCCGAGTAACACACTCGGAGGAAAGTGCTATCCGCCCTCTTCCGCATACACGAGCTCTGAGACACTTATGGTTTGCCTATTGTCTCTGTGATCGACAGGGGAGAGCATGCCCCTCCCACCCAGATCGTCAGGATTTTAACTTGCGCTCTCCTGACGATAGAACGAACGCTTTTCTGTTGTGCCCCCTGGAAGCCCACGTGGCGTTTATATAAGAACGATGGAGGAATATACGATCATGGGACTGAGACGCTTTGTTCCTCAGTGTGGAAGTTTTTTTGTTTTGTTTTGTTTTTTAAATATATGCTTTCTTTGGATTTTGACATCTTTCTGTTTATGGATATTGACCGAGATTTAGACTGAAACTGAAGTTGAAAGGTGTTTAAATTCTTTAAGGAATGTGAACATGTAGAGAAAAGCAGCTCCAGGGTTCCATGGTTCCATCCTGACCTCGGGTTACTGTCTATGTGGAGTTTCACGTTGTCTTTGTGGGTTCCCTCTGGGTTCTCCGGCTTCCTGTGACCTCCCAGAACCATCCCAGGAGGTGGATTGGTTACAAAAATTTTACCCCTAGGTATGAATGTGTGTGTGTGTGTGTGTGTGTGTGTGTGTGTGTGTGTGTGTGTATTCCCTTCTCATGCCCAGCTTTCTTGGGATCCACCACGACCAGGATAAAGCTCTTGCTGAAAATGAGTTCTGTTTCCATGCTCATGATCTTTTACATCCGTGGGTTTTTTTTGTTTTTTTTAGACTTGTCTATAGCAGGAGGGTTTCTTTTTTTCCCCCTTTGGCTTCTTCTACTGTTACCACCATCGATTTTTCATTAGCCACGTTAACATCGGGAGAATGTTAGGTTTTTCTTGAAGACACGTTTCCTTTAATTCAGAAACACGTCAGGAGAAATGTTTATTAGAATTAATTCACCTCCGTTCATGTTCATTACCAGCCATCAATGCAGAGGCATGGTGTGGGTCTGGAGAAACAGAAGAAGAGAAGTGTGAAATTAGAAGGCTTTTATTTCACATTACACGCACACACACACAGAGACAGAGACAGTACTCCCAAGCCGTTTGTATTTTATCACAGTAAATTAGCATGCCAATTACAGGAGTTGAGAAAGTATTGTGTTGTGGTGGTAATGGTTGGATTGTGTGGTTAAAAAAGAAAGCAAGCCACGGTGCATAACAATCATATCCTCAATCCGCCTGTCACATGACGCAATTGCTATGACGACCCAATTTTCATGCCTGTTAAAGCATATTAAATGTCAGTAGCTCATGACACACACTGTGATGCTCATTAGAGCAGGACATTTATTTATTTATTTATTTTTACGATTGTTAATCAGCGAGTGAACACGCACCGTAGTCGTGTGCTAAGTGAAGCGACACATGTCCTGAACACGTTCTGCGTGTCTTCTCGTCACGGCTGCGTCGTCTCGGGATTGACGATGAAGTGGGCAGGATGTCATTCAAAGTCGATTGCACATAATTGGATACCGGCCCAGTGGCCGCCCCCGGAGCTGCCAGACAGGACAGGGCTTTACAATAGACCAAAGACCCTGCAGGGTGAATGTCACACCCCAACACACACACACCAAGTGTAATGATTGTTCCTATACTCATCAATGCTAGCTGTCTTCTCCTAGCAATTTTTTTTTCTTGTGGTCACTAACAAGCTGTGCACACTTACCCGAGGAAAAAAATCCACAGATTTAAACAATTGCAAAAAATGCATTATGGGTATTCGGTACCTTTTACTGTACAAGAGAGCGTTAGTTATTGTACGCTATGTTTTCTAAAATGGCTACTTCGTGGAAAAAACTACCAAAATAGTGCACTATGTAATGAATAGGGTGCATGTTGTCATTTTATACCACTTAAATCAATCTATATATTCAGTCCCTCCAGGATTTTGTGCAATACACGGAGGAGCTTACAATAGTTCAAAATTAGTGCAGATTTGGGCCAAGACGTGTCATGTGACGCCATCACAACGCGCATTCAGCCAAAGCTCTTTGATTCATGTGCGTCGAGCAAGAGTACAGCTAAAAGGTCTCATTTACCAACAAACATCACTGTGAAAGAACGTGCGAAACAATTTTGTGCGATTGCGATTTCACCAATTCGAGTAGTTTTCTGGAAAAAAAAGCACAAAAACTCACAAATTTTGAAAAAAATAGTCACAGCAAAATCAAGCATTTTTGGCCACAACAATCACAAAAAACTCTGCGAAATTCTGTACAGACTGAATATTAAATAATAAAATAGACTACGAATATCTCTACACCTTTTATACTCATTAAAATACCATGATTATGAATATGCATAAATATGCAAATTATTGTTCAATAGCTTAACGGTAGCCAAGACATGCCATAATAATCACAACAGTTTTGTTCAGGACTTACGCCGTTTTTTTTTGCGATCTGAGCGCTGCACGATTTCTCATTCTATAACAGTGTGTGCGATATAAAGTGTGTTATAAACATCAGATTATACTGTATGATGAAGATCCTCTGATGAAAGACCTGCGACTAAAGAAAATACTACGTACGATCAATCAGCGTGATTCGGAAATCAGCTCAAACAGTCTTTGGAGTTAGCTTGAGGTAATAATAAGGAGATTTTTTTTGTCCATTAGTATGTCTTGTATATGTTTCGCCATTGCCGCTACCGTATTTGTAGCTATCCCGTCCTCCTATTAGTGGACTTTAGACGAGCGTCTTACCAGCGCTCACGCTGAGATTTTTCTCACGCTGACGCAACTTTGTCGTCGGCCATCTTTGATGACAGCGGCACTAAATCAGCAGATCTTTTACGAGGTGTGATTTTTGTCCGCGATGGCCGAAAATCGTACAACGTAAATCCGGCTTAACTTTAGTTCTGATAGCTATTTAGCTTAACATATAGGTTCTGTGGCTACATTTCTGCATACCTCATCATCATCATCATCTCATAGTTTGTATCGCTAGTATGTATCGCTTTCTGTGTCAGATTTGAGAAAAAAATTTAAAAATGTGACCCTTTGCTGCTGTCTTGGTACGTAAATCTGATCCAAAAAATCAACCTGTTTAATCAGACTTGGATTTAATTGGATTAAACGTCACACTTCAGGGGTATTTACATATTTCTAAAAATATCAGATCACATATATATATATATATATATATATATATATATATATATATATATATATATATATATATATATATATATATATATATATCACACACTGACTTTGACAAGCGCCTTGTCCTTACTTGTCTTTTCTTTACTCATACGCTAATAAACGCTGAGAATACTTCATTCTGATTGGCTGATGGAGCTGTCCATCATTTGTGGGCGGAGTCGGGTCTATCCAGCGCGTGGTAGTGGTAGTGTGTGTGTGCGCTCGGGCTCGTGCTATGTGTTTAATCCTGCTAAGAGAAATGAGAGAAACTTCACACGCTTTAAGGAGATATTGCTGAGCTCTGGAGTGATGGTCTGAGGTGGAGCTGATGTTCTCAGGAGAATAAACAGGAGATTAATGAGATTCTGTTTTCCCCCTCACACCGGAGCTGTGGTAGGATTCGGTGAGTAAAGTTATGGGTTATTTCTCCAAGTGAAGCTGTTGGGATTAAAACCGATCTGAAATTGAAACGTTTTGGACACGTGCTGAAGTTTATCCAGTTTTTTTTTTTTTTTTTTTTTGTGGTCACCATTTTTAAAAACAAAAACAAAAACAACACGCGCGTGATTTGACTTTGTCAGTGATAATTATCTTATTTAGTTTTATTTTATACTTCAGTGATTTAACAGGCAGAACTCTGAGCATCGTATAAACGAAATAAACCGAATGAATTGGTATTAAATCGACTAGTTTTTTTTTTTCTTAAAGACTAATCTGGTTAGTGTTTGCGTGCAGTGCTTTGTTACCATTGCGAGCGCGCACGCGTGTCTGTGTGTGCATGCGGATGCGCGTGCGTGTGCGCGCGTCCCCCACAAACCCTCTTATTAAAGATTCTAACTTTTTTTTCCCCCCACCGAAACTTGAGTTCAAAAACCAGCTCTGTTTTTACTGATCCGATTCGTTAGTTCGATACAGTAAATGACTGATTCGACTCTTTTACTCACCGATTCGTTCAGGTTGATTCTTATAAAAACAATAAATAAAATGAATGTTTTGTGATGATTTTTATTTATTTATTTATTTATTTTTTTTTACAGTTTCCTAGCTGTTTCTGCGAGCAAATGAATACTCACACTTTTCTACTTATGATTTTTACATTTTATTACTGGCTTGTTGAATGATAAAGGTTTATTTCTAATATTTTTTGTTCTTTTACTATATCATTAATGTTGTGATGCTGCTTTCTTCTCTTTAGTGTTGAAATGACCGTAATGTTTTTCAAATGCTGTTGGTTTGTGGTTTCTGATAAAAGGCACATATTTCTGCCAGATAGAAAAGAAAAATAATTGCA
This sequence comes from Cranoglanis bouderius, assembly GCA_023630585.1. NCBI lineage: Eukaryota > Metazoa > Chordata > Actinopteri > Siluriformes > Cranoglanididae > Cranoglanis > Cranoglanis bouderius. The sequence goes on along the minus strand of CM042548.1, from coordinate 13,989,611 downwards.
TGTTTAAATTGTAACTTATTTCAAATATCTGACTTATTGTCTCACAGTTTTCACCAAAATCTGACTATATATCAGAATCCTGACTTCTACAAGAATTTGACTTATTTTCAAAATTTTCACTTATCTCAAAAGTATGATTTTTCGGACTTATCTCAAGTTTGACTTTTTATCTCAGAATTCTGGCTTATCTCACAATTTTGACACATTATCTAAAAAGTCTGAGGTCATCTCAGAATCCTGACTTTTTTTTTTTTTAATAAATCAGAAATTTTTTTATCTTACAATTTTTAAAAATCACACTTATCTCAGAAGTGACTTTTCTGACCTATCTCAAGTTTGACATCTCATAATTTTGATATTTTGAAAATTCTGACTTATCTCAAAAGTATGACTTATTATCTCAGAATTCTGATTCCTCTAACAGTTCTGACTTATGTTTGAGAATTCTGAGATACTAAGTTATTTGTGTTAAACATTAAGATATTTGTGATAATTTGTGGCAAAATTTCTAAATATTCCTGCTGCCAAAAAAGAAAAATATATATTATAAATTCTTTTTTCCTACCTGACAGAAATGGGCTTCTGTACTTTTTCAGCTTTGCATACTCAGATTTTGACTGTTTGTGTGCTTTTGTAAAACAATATTTTATGATAAAATAAATACAGACTGTGTATATTTTTTTAGTCTACTTAACAAGCCTAAAAAGTCTAGAAATGACTTAAAAGGTGTAATGTAGTGCTAAAATGTGCACCGTGTTAGACAGTGAAGTTGAACGAATCAATCTTTTTAATTCATTCACATGTCACACATCAGTCCTGAACAGTCAGTGAGGCTTTGTATGAAAGTACCCTTTAATATCTCAAGGTCACTGGAGTATAGAAATGTGAGCGGTGTTAAATATCATCTCCACCAGGCAGGGATAAGACTAATCCCTTTCCTCCTCCTCCTCCCCCTGCTGTCTCTCCGGCATTGCAGTGGTGTTTAAGCGGAGCCGTGTGATGTTTGGGAGGTTCTCTAATGGCAGGGTGCGGTGTCAGGTTCAGCAATATAACACAAAGACCCCTGGAAGTGTATCGTAGAGCAGGAGACAGAACAAACACACGGCGGCTGCAGGAGCGAGGCCCAGACATGCCGTTAGGCATCAACAGATCCGTCCTGGGAACAAAACAGCGCTCACTTAATGACCGTGCAGAAGTGACACACAGGTTATTTATCGTTGTTTTATGTCTCACAGAAGTGGTGTTTCTGCAGGAAGTTGTGTTTATGTGCTGATTTGTGGAGTCAAAGTTGCTACTTGACGCTCACATTTTAGGCTGTTGAACTTTATTCAAATCTTCTTCAGAAGTTTAAGCAAATTTAGATCCGAGGACGTGGCCCCAGACCGAATGTTTAAACCTTTTTCTTTTCTTAGGATGTTGTTTTTAAAATAACTTTTTTTTTTTTAAACCACACGTGCCATTACAGAGCTATTTCTTAAAGACTTTCCTTGTGAGAACATAAACGACAAGACCTGCACTATTTTTATCCCAAATCTCTCACACCACAGCGCTGCTGTATCCCGGCTTCTGATTGGTCAGAAGGTGTCAATTAGTTTTCTATAACAGCAACTCTGACTGTAGTGCGGCGTAAAGTGAAAGTTTTGTAGTAATGCGCTCGTTATCGTTTCTATAGTAACAGCGCTCCACATAAGCAACATGAAAAAAAGAAATGTGTGTAATCGGTAAGGAGAAATGTGTTTATTTAACATTTACGGAAGGAGTCTCCAGTGTCAGGGCTTTGAACAGTCAGAGGTAAAGCTGTAAAGCGGGTAAAGCTCTGTGCTTCAGGACAGAGGAGTTTATGCTTCTGTGCAGTTTCTAGGTAACGTGACAAGCTGTGTTTTTTTTTTTGGTCTTACTAACTTGGCGAGAAAAAAAGCGAGGCTGGTGAGGGAACGACTGTTTATAGCTGCTATAATGCAGTTATAACCTGTTTCCTGCATGTTCCACAACTGTATACTGTAAACTGTAGTTTACCGTGTTGCAGAAACAGATATACTCGGCCCTCATTTTTATTTCTGCTATAATTAGTTTCAGATGATGGAGAATACGCTCTTGGGCTGTTGTTTTATATTAATTGGATTTACATAACTGGAAAATCTCTCTTTCCTTTACTGAAGGGATCCTTCACTCTAAGGGGACCAGTGAATCCAAATCATGCCAGGAGAAATAATTAAATGCCCCCCAGAGCATTAACCAAGCCACTATTTTTCAATTTGACACTCGAATCACAGAGTTTTTCTTTCTTTTAACCTTTTCTGTCTTTACGTCTGGACAAAATCATCTGCATAAAGCACCGGTATGTCTCCAGTGCTTTTTTAGCTCAGTGGCTGTAACATTCCTCTCTATTTCTTTAAAAAAAAAAATATATTTTTTTAGGGTAAGATTATATTTATCTGTGGCTGAAGTGTTGCATGTAGACAGCCGTGTGTGTGTGTGTGTGTGTGTGTGTGTGTGTGTGTGTGTGTGTGTGGGCGGCTATATAAAGCAGGTGAGCATAGACTGGTGTGGAAAAGCTCCACCGTCCAGCAGCAAGCAGACGAGCAAATGACCGGTGTGGGAGACTTCCTCTTCCTGTACACCCAGAATTCCCTACCGCAGGTCTGGCGGACGCTCCGTCTCGTATCCAGCGGGAAAACTGAGAGTGTGCATTAGAGTTATATACGTCAGAGAGAGATATTTTTTCTTTTCTTTCTTTAGTTACATTTAATGTTGTGAAGTTATTTCCTGCTCGTATTTACGTTATAGCAGCTATAAACAGTCGTTCCCTCACCAGCCTCACCTCACCTCTGACACTGGAGTCTCCTTCCATACATGCTAAATAAGCATTTTTTAATCTGTTTGTTGTTAGTAGAGCGTCAGCTGTACAAGTCCCTGTGAATGAGCTGTTACTATAGAAACGATAACGTATTAGAACTACTCATTAATATAAACCCGTGTCGTGTCTTTGACTGGTGGTTTGACCCTTTTGTGGTAAATTAAGATGGAAAGACTGCTTACCGAGAGTCTCTGCTGCCCCTCACACCTGCTAATTGACCATCTGAGAGAGAGAGAGAGAGAGAGAGAGAGAGAGAGAGAGAGAGATATTGGGCCACAGCGAGCAGATGGAAGCGTGCGGTTCATTCATGTTCGGGTCGTCACCCCTGAAATGGCGACAAATTGAAAGCCTCGATAAGATTAATGCCGAGATCCAAATCTAATCGCGTCTCTGCCTCGGCTCACGTGACCTGTAAAGAAAATGAAGATTAAACAGCAGCGGGAGATGAAGAGACGTGTTGCGCCAGCAGATTGTCTTTGAGCTCAGCATTCAGCTTTACTGTTTTTTTTCCCCTTTTTGTTCTTCTTCTTCATCATCGTTTATTCAGTTTGAGTCGTGGAGCTGTACTTCATACAGAGTTGTTTTATTTGTACAAGTCTATTCAAGACCTCGTGTCTATTATTCAGCTTTATACCAGAGTAGTCAGAACATGTCTGAACATAACGTATCAACCACATGGCTCACGTGTAAACTCTGCTTTCACTCTGTCCAGTCGAAGCATTTTGTGCTGACGTCAGCAAATCATGTCTGACGCGAGGCACACGCTGTAACCGTAACAACTAGCAAAGCTTGCTGTGTAGATTAGATTTATTACTCTCAGTAATACAGATGAAATAAAGATTAATGGAGCTCTGGTGATGAGGAAGGCGTTTGTCTTTGCTGTAGCTTTGCTTGTGTGATGTGACTCTGACGGTTAAAGCTGGACGCCCCGAAAATACATACGTTCGTGTTTTTAGGAACGATTTTCCATTCGGTGTGTGGTAAACCTCGGCCTGTTCGCTCACTAACGAGACTCACTTTGTCCTCCTTGTTTGTTTTCATCACTCAACTTTCTTTTCTTTCATTTCTCAGAATTTTCACGTCTTGGAAGTTTGCTTTGTCTAAAAAAAAAAAAAAAAAAAAAGCTTCCTGTAAATTTCCTATAAAAAACACTGAGGCTGTGAGCTGCTTTGGTGCTCACTGGATGATAACGTGTGTAAATGAAAAGTAATGAAACGCAGGTTTTATCTGTGCTGTGTATAAAAGGACGCTCGGACGTTCGATCGTCTGAACTGATCACTAGTCGAAGCTGTGATTGATGGGGTTCAGCTGTCCCACACACACACACACACACACACACACACACACACACACACACACTCTCGCTTTAATCAGAAGTGCACACACAGCTGGAACTGAGATCCTGATCCACATTGGTGACTCATTGAGGAAGCTCTCCTCCGTTTCTTAGTGACTGAGGGATCCTCACGTCTGAGGCCCGGTGGAGACGCCGCTCACGTCTGAGGCCCGGCGGAGACGCCGCTCACGTCTGAGGCCCGGCGGAGACGCCGCTCACGTCTGAGGCCCGGCGGAGACGCCGCTCACGTCACGGCCCGGCAGAGCTCGTTCAAAAAGACTAATGCTAATTAAATCAACAGAAATCTCCCAACACTCCACATCACAGATCATCAGAACCAGCAGGCATCTCAGATAATACACTAAAAATAACTTCAAGGTGACGATTAGATGCTTTGACCCCTGAGATAAACGACTAAACCCAGAGGAACGCGCGCTGGAGAGATTTCCTGTTCACAGCAGGGATTGGAACGGGACGGAAGGAGTTTAGGAACTGCGAGTGCGAATAGATATCTGGGAAAAACTCGCCGCGTTGTGTCTCCTGATTGGACGGAAAATAGTGACGATTCCTTAAACTGGCTCTTTATAGTGAGAGTCGACTCACATGTGAACTTTCTTTCGTTCCTTCTTTCTTTTGCTCTGCCCTTTCCTTCTTTCTTTTGCTCTGCCCTTTCTTTCTGTCTTTCTTTCTTTCTTTCGTTCTTTTTCTTTTGCTCTGCATTTTTCTTTCAGTCTTTCTTTCTTTCTTTCGGTCTTTCTTTCTGTCTTTCTTTCTTTTGCTCTGCATTTTTCTTTCTTTCTTTCTGTCTTTCTTTCTTTCTTTCTTTCTTTCTTTCTTTCGTTCGTTCTTTCTTTCGTTCGTTCTTTCTTTTTTTTTGCTCTGCATTTTTCTTTCTTTCTTTCTTTCGGTCTTTCTTTCTTTCTTTCTTTCTTTCGGTCTTTCTTTCTGTCTTTCTTTCTTTTGCTCTGCATTTTTCTTTCTTTCTTTCTGTCTTTCTTTCTTTCTTTCGGTCTTTCTTTCTGTCTTTCTTTCTTTTGCTCTGCATTTTTCTTTCTTTCTTTCTTTCTTTCTTTCTTGAATGTTGAATGAACCAAAGCAAACGTATACACAAAGGTTTTAAAGTTGTTATTTTCTACAGAAATGTACTTCATGTAAAGAAAGTATCTAACAGCAGAATGTATGCAGTTAGATGAAACTAGACGTGGATGTGAGACCATGCTGACACGCGGATGTGATGCGTTGGAGGAGAGGCGACCTGCGTGGTGACCGATAATCTAAAAATGTGACTGTTTGAAATAATTAAACTGAATGCACTGTTTGTGAAACGCTCTCAGCAAAGCGCTCTGGAAAATTCCACTCCCGTGTGAACGCCTCATCGCCCTGACCCAACAAAAGGCCTGTAGTGTGTGAGGCATGGTGGGACAGCGCTGACCCCTGACCGCTAACCCTTTAATGGCGAGTGCACACTCGAGGCCAGAGCACATGAGAAACTGCCGGAGGAAACATTTCACTGAAAACTCGGCTGGAAATAGCGTTAACATCTCTCGTGGAAACGTCAGCAGTGGAAACGTCACTGTCTGTCTCAGGTGCATCATTAACACCGGCGATGGATTAGCATAAAGCTTCTCCAATGACAAGCCAGGAATAGCCATGAACCAAGATTAGAGTCCGGACCATCAGACTGCGGCTTTATTTCAGGACGACCTGATTAACTAAAAAACGCAGTACAGTATAGAACCTAGAGTTAATCACTCAATAAACTTGAACGCTATTCTTTATTCTGATCATATAGGAGCATCAAATACTTACCACAGCATTACATGTAACTATAAACGGATAAAAAGTTTGAAGTGTTATTCTTTGATAAATATAAATTTGCTAGCATTGGCATTTTCCCGTCCTATAAGAGGAATAAAACACTTTGGGGTGTGCACGTCCCGAAACGTTTTATTCCTCTCATACCACACTCATATACATCAACGATTACATGCGTTATCCCTGTGAATGTGCTGTTACTATAGAAACAATAAAGTATTCATATAAACCTGTGATTTGCAGCTGCACTACTCACTACTCAGAGCTGCTGTTCTAGAAAATTCATCAATAACAAAGTGAAGTATGATGATAACATTTATATTTAATTATCGGCACCCGTTCATTCATTTTCATTGCAATGGCGTCCCTGACTTCTTCTCGTCGCTCGGTCGAGCAGGTGAAGCCTACAAGTGAAGAGGCAGACGTGTTAACACGCCCGTGTAAGTGGAGCAGAGTGGCATACAGTGGTTTAACAATAGTTTAACGTTTCACACTGCTGAGCACTCGTCTGGCTGCGATTCACCGCCTCCATTAACTTGACATCTGAGCAGGGTTGGTTTTTGTAAAAGGCTGTTTTAAGCTAAATCACAAACGCAACCGTCCCGTCTTGTAGTTTATCCTTTTATTTTTTTTAAGAAAGAAAGCTGCACTTTCTGTCTTGTTAACTTCAGGAGAGGGAAAAAAAGAAGGGCTGGTGAAGGAACGAGTGTTTATTGCTGCTGTAACAGACAGGAAGTAACTTGAACTAAAGTAGCTGTAAACATATGACATGACACCCTTTATTTAATTGTTGGCAAATTGTTGTAGTGTAAGAGGAATAAAACACTTTGGGATGCGCTGTAATAGTCAGTCGCTCCAGGATTTCGCGATTGTAGAAATGAACACAAAATCAAGGAAACTCCGCAATATTCGGAGGAGTTTGCAATTGTTCAAAATGACCGCAGTTTTCCGTGGATTTGGGCCGAGACGCGTCATGTGACATCATCACAACGCGCGTTCAACCAAAGCCCTCTTTGGTTCACGTGCGTCGAACATGAGTACAGCTAAAAGGTCTCATTTACCGACAAACATCACTGCGGAAGAGCGTACAGAATTATTTCATGCGATTGCGATTTTGCCAATTCAGGTGGTTTTTCGCAAAAAAAAAAAAAAAAAAAAAGCACAAAAAACTCTGCAAGTCACGTCACAAATTTTGAAAAAAGCCGCAAAATCGAGCATTTTTGGCCGCAACAAAACCTGTACGGACTGTATATTAAAAGAATTACCTTCAGTGTGGTAACAGTGACTCATCACTCCGCCTCACTGTTGGTTATTTTCTTATAACAGCACGACACACAGTGTTTTATTTCTCGCTTCGTCATTGCTGTAATCGTAAACATTTCCATCGTTCAGACTGTCCCTCAGGGCCGACCTGAAAATGCTCTGTAATAACGACGCCTTTACCCCGTGCTCTCTCTCCAGTCGTTGGCGGAAACTGAAAATTCCTCTGGTTTGTGTTTTGAGGCAGCTCCTGTGTTGGAATGTGCAGTGGAAAAACACTTTATTATAGTCATTAAGCCTCTTTGGCTATTGTCTGCATCTTGGCAGGGTTTCGCGGTTCAGTTTTCAGACTGCATTGTTAAAATGTTTTCTTTATTATCGTTGGCGATAATCCCGCGGATTCGTCTCGGACTCTCGGTGTGGCATGCGGGCCTCTGAATCTTTAATATTGCACGCCGAGACCCTCCCGAGGGGCAGATCCGTTACACGTGAGCCGTATCAGAGCTCCTGCTCTCAAGGTCAAACAGCACCGGTTCTGTTCTGGCTGTGTGGAGAACATCACAGCTTGGCCTTTCACTGAAAGTGTGTGTGTGTGTGTGTGTGTGTGTGTGTGTGTGTGTGTGTGCGCGCGCTGACCCACATTCATCTAGTTTTACATGCTGAAGCAGGAAGATTGAAATTATGATAGATGTTCGCTCTTTAATCAGCTCCTAACAGTGTAAACGCCGAATGTAACCTGTTCCAGCGTTCGTTCCTCACTTTCACTCTATTATTAACCCTTTGACTTGGATTTCAGCTTCCTGTCCTCGAGGCTGTTTTTAGTCACCAGTCGTGTCCCCTGTCTTTCTTTTTTTTTTTTTTTTTTTTTTTTTTTTTTTTTTTGAGTGAGGCTGGTTCCCAGAAAGGGGGAAAAAATCCAGGACATCACTCTGACCGCTCATAAAACACTTAACGCGTATTCGTCCAGTTGCACATCCATCTGTCCTCGCAACGATTAAAAATGTAAAAAAATACATCACCGTACCAACGATATGTCGGAAATGTGCATCACGTAATCATTTATCACAATATTGATATTGTATCGGTATATCGCCCAGCCTTACATCTTATCTTATCCCTTTTCTTTAACTAAGAAACCAAAATGGTTGGCGATATGATGAAAATATTATATTATGACGTTTCTACGATACACATTTCTACGATACACAGTGCGTTAAAAAAAAACCCAACTTATTTTTGTTACACAAATTTAACATTAAACAGAAGAACAAAATCTTATCAAATCAGTTTCCAGTATGTTATTGTTTAAAATATTTTAAAAATGTTATTAAAATAATTATAATATCGCAGAAAAGCATTGTGGCGTAATTTATTACGATATTGATATTATACGGTGGTATCATGCGCCCCTAGCGTGGAGTTCGTTTTGGGTTTTTTTTCCCCCTGACTTTTCCCCCGGACTTGCAGCTGTTTAAAGCCAGAATGTCACTTCTGTTGGAGAATTCGCAGTTTATCCACAACGACACTTAAGCGTCAATAACATCATTTTATCTAGTAAAATTAAAAACGTAACGTAAACTCCGCGATTATTCATTCTGTTCAACGCTCAGATACGTGAATGTTTTTCATTTGTGGGCTCGCTAAGAAAATCAAACCACTCTGAACACGCTCGTTCACCAAGCTAAAGTTCTCACACTGTCGCTTATTAGTTTCTCAGATCTGTTAAACACATTCTAGGAGTTGTAAAGGAAGTAGCTGAACGTGATGTTTGCGATGTTTGTGTCGTTTTTCTTCCCGCTCCAACTGCGAGACGCTTGAGCTAAGGTGTCCGAGGAGGCGGAGCTCACGACCATCTGTTGGATATTTGAGGAAAGTCAGCCACGTATGCTAAATGTGTTAGCCTGTGACCTCATTACCCGTACACACACACACACACACACACACACATCTTAGAATGGTCTCCTCGTCCATGCATGTCTCTTGTCCATCAAACCAGCACCCAAAAAAATCAGGGATCTGGTCCATTTTTGGTTAAATCTGAGAGATTTGCGATTTTTTAATTTTTTTTTTGGTCCAGTTGTTTGGTGTGAACTCGTCCAGGAGGCGTGTGTGAAAACACTTTGACGGGTCCATGGCAACAATACAAGGCAGATGTGAAAGCATCCGTAAAGAGCTTAAGCATTCTGTCGAGCTTCGACATGTGAAAGTGCGAATGCTCATGAGGTGTTTGGTCTAGCAGGTGTTCCTGTGGCAATGTGTGTGTGTGTGTGTGTGTGTGTGAGAAGCTATTCACTCCTGAGTAAATATGCTGTGGTGTATAAGTTTGTGCCCGTGTGTGTGCTCAGAGTGTGCCCTAACCTTGTCCTCAAGGAGAACTGACGTGTCGGTGCCTTTCTCCCGTTTGGTCCAGCAGCTCTCCGGCAGGTTCCACCGTTGACTCGAAATGTCTTCACGGCGCTGAACAGGCAGCATGTAGCGGATCATCGTGTTCTCCCGCGTAGATACATTTCTCCCTCAGCATGGACTCTCAGCGACATAAACCTTCCAGTAAAGTATCATGTACAGCTCACTTGATTAGCACGGAATCGATTTTTGAAGAAACGCTGAGATTGAAATGATTTTTCTCTCCGCTTGATGCGTGTTGTCGTGATTGGTTAGATTCACATCGCCGCTTGATCCTCCGTGCTAAGCCTTGCTTTAGGTTTTAGCGATGTCATGATCTGATGTCTGGAGTTATAGCCGAGATGTTGATGAAGTTAGAGGATCCCGGATGCGTTGAAAAGCTTACAGCAGGGACGTCTGAAGTGAGCGATGTATTGACTACTGTATGTTTGTCGAAACCCAGCTTGTTGGTATGAATTGTGTTTTTATCTTCTCAGTATTGTCGTGTTAGTATTGGGTCGCTGGAAACAGGTGCACAGACACGTCAGTAGGAGAACTGTTCACAAAAGATACACTAACGAAAGATAAATAAAAGGCCATTTGCTTGGCCGACCCTTTGACCTCAGCAGGGCGGCAAACGTAACACGTGACGCTTTTGGTGTGTGTGTGTGTCGTCAAACCATCAGGTTTAGCAAATTGCGGTGGTATAAGAGGAATAAAACACTTCGGGACGTTCTGTTATAGAAAAATAATTAACCTTAGGGTCGTAACAGTAATTCGGCTTCATCACACCACCCTGAAGTTGATTATTTTCCCATAACGGCACGTCCTAAAATGTTTTAGGTCGTCTAAACCGAGCTTTAATCAGCTGAGGCGCTGCCAGCACACACTCTGATTTGAGGTCTGGATTACAAATCGTGATTTTAATTCACTCGGAATAGCTCCATTACGCAACACACACAACACATACACACACACACACACACACACACACACACACGGTCCATTTTATAGAGGATGATTAAAGACTTCATGATGGTTAAACAAACGTCGCTGACTCATCACCTCTTCTCATTTTGATGAGTTCCTGATGTTCGGACGCAGACCGAAGACGTTTAACCTGAACTGACTGAACAGCTTGGAGCTGTGGTTTATTTTGCTCGGTGTTGCGGTGTGAAACTGTAAATTCGGATGTGGTTATTGTAGTTTTGTCTCCTGTGATGGATAAGCACATTTTTAAACCTATATAAAATCTGCAGAGTCAGTGATTCTGTTACTCGCGATGAGAAACAAATTGCTTCGTAAATCGATTTGGTCTTTAAACGATTCTCCTTCGATTCACAGCTCGGGACGATTGACGGTAGTATCAGGAAGCGCAGCTAGATTCCAGATAGATATCTAGATATCGCGATGGATATCAAGTCGGACGATTAGAATGCCTGTTTGAAAACGTCATGTCCACGTTTTTAAAATCTGTTGTATCTCATAATTTGTGTTTCCTTTTCACGTTTTGTATTCAAAAGTATCTCAGAGCTTAGAGCATGTAGTTATTGTGGTAATAATTAGTATTTTATCATTTTCTTTCACGAAATGTGTTACATGGGTCTGTCTGGCCACGCCCCCTTCTGGCAGAATTTCAGAAAGGGCAAAGCGAATTATCAGACCAATCGCAAGCTTGATTGCAAAAGATTTCGTCTCCTACCTCATTTTTCTTTTATAACGACCACAAACAGTCAAAAAGAAATATCTTCAGTGTGTGAAATAGAGCTGGGTAAGGTGATGATGTATCGATGTTATGATATAATAATGTTGTGATAATAATCTGCACTGTAACAAGTAGCTGGTTGGACATTTTAAACAATTTTGTACCAATTTTCCCTCCTTTCTTTATAAAATAATAACTGTTGGACAAAATCCAACTGAAATTTTAATGCTGCTTCACTTTGTTAGCAGAACCTCATCCAGACCATGTATAGCGTGATGCGCTGTGTATCATCTTCTGGTATCGTGTTGAGTGTGTGTGTGTGAGAACGCCCCTGACCGGCTCGCTCTGACCTTTCGTGTTCCTCACCAGTCAGATTTGTGTGACGGATGAACCGGCTGATCTCTGATCCGTCTCACAAACCCACAGCGGGTCCTCCAGCGCTGACAGATTGCCGTGGAGCTGTAACACGACAGGTCGAGTCACTCTTATTCGATTTAGGACTAGATAACGTCGTTTAGACTACACACACACACACACACACACACACACACACACACTCCGCACACAGGGGGTACAGATGGGCCAAGCAGACGGTCTCCAAACTAACACGGTAAAATAGCTTGTTAATGTTTGATGCGTGTTTAAACGGTTAACTCCTGGTGTTTTTTTGCTCCGGCACTACGTTCACGCATTTACATTTTAAAAACGTATTTTCTCATTACGTCTGTATGAATCTGATTGTGATGTCGCGCAACGGCTTTGAACCAATCGCGTCCGACATGCAAATTACCAGCGGATGACGACGTGACAACCAGAAACTTGGATAGCTTGAAGAATGAAACGGCCGAATATATTCACCCCTGCTGAGGCTCGGATACGGAAACCCCATGGTTGTCATGGCAACCTGAGACTAAGTTGCGCCGGCTTATTCGCAGTTTGCTAGCACCCTAGTTGTTCGCGATGGCAGGAGGAAATGGTGGCGTGTCCAATTTGCATATTTATTTAATTTGTTTATTATTGAAAAGAAATTTGATATGAATTTTTACTATTGAGGTAAAAAATAGAATTATATCCGGATGGATTTTTACTGTGAAATGGATAAATTTTATATATAATATATTATTATTTTTAAAAAATCCTCCCCCACCTGTCCCTTTATAAGTTTGTCTTTTAAACTATTTTATATCTATATGTATTATGTGTTTTGTCTTTTTTTATATTAATATAATCTTTTTATATATGTATTTTTTTTTAAATATTTGTTTTGGTGGTATTTTTTCCATCTGTTCTTGTTAAATAGATTAATTTATTTATATTTATAACATTTATTTAGGATTTTCATACATCAGCCCCCACCAGAAATTTTAATCTGAATAAAATTTGTTTAATTATTATATTAATGAATTGATATTATATTTATATATTTTATATATTTATATTTTTTATGGCGGAAGCGCTGCTGTACGTTTTCTTGTAGCTTAAAGAAACAGCATTATATTGACTAAACATAAAAATACATACAGGTTTACAGAGTTATTAAAAAACAAAAACAACCCAGAATAAGCGAGTGATTGTGCTGTCGGTGTATTGACGCACGTCTCGGTAACGGGATCCATTTGAGCAAGTTCGCTGCTCCTGCGTTATAAGAGCAGTTCATCCATCAGCTCATATGTTTGAGATGTTTATTAGCTGAGGTACTGCGGGTGGATTTATTTAACTCTTAAGCGCTTATGAAAGCAGCCTTCATCTCAGTATGACACGCTGTGAAGATTACAGTTTCTGACATTAGCTTGGGATTCTAATGTGTTTAATGACCGTACAGACGGCGGCTATAGATCATTCGCATCGAGGGAAAGGGCGGAGTCTGAAAAACAGCTTCAGTTCCTGCAGCGGTGGACGAATATTTTTATTAGCTGGACGCGTGAGCAGCTAAACGCTCCAGTGTGCTGTCCAGTCCGCTGTTTTGTCCCGGAAACTTGACGAGGCTGAATAGTGGTAGCAATGCCATAGAGTGAGTTAGTTAAGCTACTTAATTACTAAAACTAAAACGTGTATGATTATCATCCTTTTCTAACAGGGATTTTAACCTACTGTATATCAAGCTGGATACGAGCAGATTCATGCGTAAATCATGCGTTAGTACGAGAGTTTACACACAAAAAAAACGGTATTCATGAAGATCTACATTTAGTAAAACATTTGTCTCCTACTCGTTCTCCTGAGTGCATGTAAATTTACGCACCAACTAATGTAAACCTCGACTGATCGGCTTTGAATCTTATAATTTGTGATGAGTGCTTCAACTTCAACTTTCACCTCAGGGAAATTCTTTTTTTTTTTTTTTTTTTGGCCGTTTAGTAGTCATTTTACACTTTCCGCTCTGGGAAATTGACCTTTTATGGAGTTTTGTGAGCGTCACCAAGCTCAAATCAGCTGTGGTGTGCACGTGTCCTGTAATTTACGGCCGATCATGATCATATTATCGACATACACACTCGAATACGAGGAAAAATCGGCGTTTACGAAACGTTTGTGAGTGTCGCTGAGTGTTTTCGGCTATGATATGCGGTGTACTGTGTTCACATCTCATGTAAAAGATAATGCTAATCAGATTAGCCTCTTTATTTTCTCTGTGTGATTAACTGCTAGTCAGCGTGCGTTAAGCAGGAGAGGTATACGATAACTTCACACTGGATTGAACTCGCTGAAGTAAAAATTAAGAAAACGAGTAATTAATCATTGAGACGACTTCTGTAGATTTTCTGGCTCGGCTGTGACCGTGGATAAATCACGACCTTCTCTTCATCTCTACGTGCATCTATACAGAAATATAAATCAGCCCGTTTTAGCTTCTAGTGCAAATGATGCATCAGGAGACACGGCTACTGCCTGTAATTGGCTGTAAACCGTATCTACTGAACACAATGGCTGTTGTTCCTCAGCTTTGTGGAGAACCTAATTAAGCCCCGAGAGCGCCGCTCTGTGTCCTGGACAGCCTGCAGGCTTTATATGTGACCTCAAACCCCCGACTAATCCCGCCAAAGCCATTCCCTTTCCATCCTGGCTGCTCACGCTGCTGAGTGAAGCTCCACTCAAACTCCTGATCCTCTTACAAAAGTTTGAAAAGAAATCACTTAACAACCAATCAGTCTGATTATGAGCGCTGGACTGATCACGTTCTTCTACGTGACGGATATTTCACTGAACGGATGCTTTCTTCTCACCCTCAGAAGCTCATCACGTTCCTTATGGCTTATTTATTGTTTGTTTCCAAGTAGGCAAAATTGTAGCTGCTGTATCTGTAAACATTTGTTAAACGGAAGAGCTTTTCAAATCTCGTTATCACAGTTAAACAAAAGCACAGACATAGCTTATGTAAGCTTTATGTTACGTTACGGAGCATACGTAACACTTTACGTTAAGGTTCTTTTAACTGACGTTATTCAACGCATTAGCTAACATGAACAAACTTTAACATTAATACACAGCAGTAACATTAACACCGTTAAAAAAAAAAATTCACAAATCAGTAGCCCAGATTTCAAGAGAAAGAAAATAACTGATGATGCGATGCACGTATTTTTACGAGGCAAATTAATTCCGCCTTCACGTTCTCCTCAGAAGTTTGTGTGTACGAGTTCAGAGGTGGTGATTACGACGTAGCGTGTTTTCGAGCGGTTTTGGTCACACTATGTAATGTGTATCACCAATTAATTAAAAAAAAAAATATATATTTTGCCTTACTGAAAGAAAATTAAGAACCTGACAGTCAGCATGCATAACTAATTTATTAAATCTTACGTCTGCCGTCAGCATCGCATTCGTTTTGTTGTGGACACGCCCCCCGATTTGAAAGTCGGCGCTCGTAGAAGAACACGAGTTCCCGAGTTGTAATTACCGACATTGTTGTTGGAGTTCGGAATTCACGTGCGCTCACTTCGTAATTACGATGTTTCCGACAGGGCTGAGAGGAGAGAGGAAAAAAAACACAAACAAAAAAACATTGTAAAACTTTCCCGCTATGAGTAAGAGTCACCTCACGGTTAAACATATTGAGAGAAAACAAAGATACTAATCAGATGTGCATATAGTTTACGTGTGATTTTACGAATGTTCGCCAACGACTCGCTGACTTTTTGTCAAACGTGATGTTACATTAGAAACTTTGTAATAAGAGGATAATTATATAATAATAATAATCATCATCATCATCAGCATATACCTGTTCATTTCCCTCACTGTGTATTAACGCACTTCACTAGCTAGCTAACGCACTTTACGTAATAATATTAATCTAGCGACAACTATCTATGTTTCCAGGCGACACAAACGCTTTTACTTGTTCATTGGGTTCGTTTTCCACCACTGCACTGGATTGAATATTAGTTTTACATTTTTTTGCGTGTGACGTGATGACTGACATCCGAGCGACACCATACCAGTGACTCCCCCCTCATCCTCTAACAGCTGTGTGTGTGTGTGTGTGTGTGTGTTTGTGTGAACAGAGAAGTAACTCTCAGAACGTAGTGCTCTGCTCATGTTTTTTGGCTACGGTTTGTGAAAGAAGTCGTTTGATGGACCTCAGTTATGCAGCAGGATTAAATAGATGCAGTCAGGACAGGCTCATTGTTTTCCTTTTTCCTCTTGAGATTATTTAAAAAAAAATGCCTGCGAGTTTGACGTGGTTCTTTGCACTATAATCAAAATTTCGAGGCACTGTATTGGGTGCATTTATGAATTGATCCCTTTGTCCTCAAAACCGTACGACATCAGAGCTCGAGCTCGAACACAAAAGTGAAGTAAAAGTTTTTTTTTTTTTTTTTTTAACGTGGTCTTGAGTCCAAACACACTGGAGCCAGTGAGTGAGTGAGTGTGTCTGTCTGTCTCTCTCTCTCTCTCTCTCTCTCAGACTTTCCCCACTCCGAGCGATTAAGAGTCATACAGATTTACCACCAGGGTGGGAGTTTCCACGTGTGTGTGTGTGTGTGTGTGTGTGTGTGTGAGTCAGAGCTCAGTCTAACTTTGTCACTCTGAGAGCTCTTTTTTTGTCCGAGTCATGAGCTCGAGAGCTGGATTTCTTTCGCTCGCTCTTCAAAGCACGTTAGATTAAAGCTTTTCCGCACAGGTAAGGAAAGATGGATATATTTTATTCCCCCCCCCATTTTTATCCGTCTCTTTGTTTCCTGTATTTACTAGATTAAGGGGCAGATGCTTAAAAGAAGAGCAGCGCGCATAGCTTTCTTTGATTCCGACTCGCAGGTGTGTGTGCTCTGTGGTGGTCTGGAGTAATTCTGGGACTCGAGTAAGTTTGGATTTGTTTACGGGCGCTCCTCGTTTTATTGCTTTATGTTCTGCAGCGAGTGACTTTCAGCCAAGTTACTGTTTAAACTATAAACCATCGAATGAATTCTGCTTTGTGTTGTTACGCCGACGTTTCTGGCACCTCGTGCACTTTTATCATCATCACAGGGCTGTTTGGGTCTCTGCCAGGACGATGAAATTCATTGCAGATCGCAGGGACACGCCAGGACAGCAAAGCCGAGTCTGTGTGTCAGCGCGCACCACCGTCGCTGTGTCAGTGCACAGAGATATGGATACAGTGTAACAAACTTCATCTCTGTTCACTCTGTTCACTCTGCTATGGTATATCAGTTTTTGCTATAAATGTTGCTAGGTGGTTGATCTGGAGTTCTAGGGTGTTTTTGGGCAGTTTCTATGCAAGGTGATTGCTAATTGTATGTTCTATGGAATCCCAAGTGGTTGATATGGGGTTGCTAGGATTTGGTATGTGGTTGCTGTGGTATTCCAGGTGGTTGCTCGTGTGTAGCTTGGTAGGTTATTGTGGTGTTGCTTGGTGGTTAATATGGGGTTGCTAGGGTGTTGTGGATGGTTGCTATTCCAGGTGGTTGCTAGGTAACCAGTTGTCACCAAAAGCACATGTAATGTCTGAGAATGGTCACCTTGAGGAAAATGGACCGCATTGAAATGGTCACATTGTAAACAGGTATGATGTTGCTAGGTGGTTAATATGAGGTTGCTAGGGTGTTGTAGATGGTTGCTACCCCATGTGATTGCTAGGTGGTTGCTTGGGTGTTGCTAGTTGTATGCTGTGGTATCGAAGGTGTGGTGTTGCTAAGGTTTGGTAGGTGGTTGCTGTGGTATTCCAGGTGGTTGCTCGTGTGTAGCTAGGTGGTCGCTATGGTGTTGCTATGTGGTTAATACAGTATCTCACAAAAGTGAGTACACCCCTCACATTTTTGTAAATATTTTATTATATCTTTTCATGGGACAACTCTGACGAAATGACACTTTGCTACAATGTAAAGTAGTGAGTGTACAGCTTGTATAACAGTGTAAATTTGCTGTCCCCTCAAAATAACTCAACACACAGCCATTAATGTCTAAACCGCTGACAACAAAAGTGAGTACACCCCTAAGTGAAAATGTCCAAATTGGGCCCAATTAGCCATTTTCCCTCCCCGGTGTCATGTGACTCGTTAGTGTTACAAGGTCTCAGGTGTGAATGGGGAGCAGGTGTGTTAAGTTTGGTGTTATCGCTCTCACACTCTCTCATACTGGTCACTGGAAGTTCAATATGGCACCTCATGGCAAAGAACTCTCTGAGGATCTGAAAAAAAGAATTGTTGCTCTACATAAAGATGGCCTAGGCTATAAGAAGATTGCCAACACCCTGAAACTGAGCTGCAGCACGGTGGCCAAGACCATACAGCGGTTTAACAGGACAGGTTCCACTCAGAACAGGCCTCGCCATGGTCGACCAAAGAAGTTGAGTGCACGTGCTCAGCATCATATCCAGAGGTTGGCTTTGCAGAATAGACATATGAGTGCTGCCAGCATTGCAGGGAGGGGGGGGGGCTGTGTCATGGTCTGGGGCTGCATGAGTGCTGTTGGTTGCAAGGTAACAGATGTTTATTGTTTTTGTGTGGAAAAGTGGCCAAAAGTGTTGTTATCTTTCCGATTGCGAATTGTGGGCTCCTCCCTCAGAGTGAACTTTGTCTCCTGTCAGTTCGGGTGAAATCAGTTCCCGGGGTTGGTGTTCGCTGATAGCTGATAAATCCATGTCTCTAGCAGGAAGTGATTCCGATTATAGCCACTAATAAACACCACGTTGTTGTGATGTAACCCAGAGACTCTTTGTTTGGGTCATGAACTTAGCTGTTAATGGTTTTTGGGTGTAACGTGGACAGTTAATCACTCGATTAAAAATCTGATTATGTGATTAGCGAGTCTACAGCAGAGGGTTTTCCTTCAGAGACGGTTCCGAACCCTTTCAGAAGGTCATTTAACCACAAAGTTTAGGATTTTAATAGAATTGTGTAAAGTACTTGTATTATAAACATTTGAAGGTGATTTTTGGTGAAATGGCTTCTGACAGCTCTAACGGAGAACCCTGTTTTCCAAGCTTGCGAACTCTCCGTCCGGATGAAACCGAAGAACTCCCACGTCGACGAGTCTTTGTTCCATTAAGTGCACGTTGAAGGTCGAGAGGTTTTTAACTCTGAGGAACGTTTCCGCGCTCTGATAAAGAGCTTTCTCCTCAGCAGATACGAGCGGCTCCACCGAGTGACTCAGGCACAAATGAGTGCTTTCTTTAGTGGAAACACACGTGGAACACAGCCGGAGACTGAGTCACTGACGTTCTCCACGGAACTAGTGTCTGCTCTGTTTGGACACGTCTGCGTCACTACGACGACAAAATAAAAAATATACGAATATTTCAGATTTCTATTTTAAGTCGGTTCCAGTGGTGATGTCTCAGCAGCAGACAGTGGAGCTGTATTTTTATTCAGGAGTGAGTAAAACATTCCCTTCACACAGACACTTCATCCACCTCAGCCTCGCCTCAGGGACTGACTATTACATGGAGACGTGTCCTCCACCTCCTGTGAGCTTCTGACGGTTAATGGTGGACCAGAGTGGTGTCCAGCCCACATCAAATTCCCTGTCTGTCTGCCTGTCTGTCTGTCTCAGTGTATGTTTCTGACTCTCTGTCTCTGTTTGTCTGTCTATCTGTCTGAATC
This sequence comes from Cranoglanis bouderius, assembly GCA_023630585.1. Classification (NCBI taxonomy): domain Eukaryota; kingdom Metazoa; phylum Chordata; class Actinopteri; order Siluriformes; family Cranoglanididae; genus Cranoglanis; species Cranoglanis bouderius. The sequence continues at coordinate 13,970,214 of CM042548.1, read as the reverse complement.
TCTATCTGTCCCTCTCTCTGCCTGCCTCTCTGTCTGTCAGTCTGTCTCTCTTTCTCCATCTCTCTGTGTCTCAGAACCCTTCATCTCTCATTGTTGTTGCATGACTGTCTCTTTCTGGCCCTCTCTCTTTCTCTCTCTCTCTTGCTCACTTTCTGCCTGTCTTTCTCTGTCTTTCCTCTGTAGAGCGCATGAGAGCAGTTTGGCGTCTTGCCAAAGATTTCTGCGAGTTTGTGTTTTTGCCTTTCTTTCATTTAATTATTGAACGTTTTTTAAGTTACAAGTGTATTATCTGACAGCGAGTGAGAGTGAGCGGGACACCATGGCCTCTGAGGCCGTCGGGGAGACGCTGTCTCTCCGGCATGGCGTCAGGTGTGTGCCGGAGAATGGGGCACAGGTGGAGGAGGTGCTGCCAGCGGTGGGAGAGCAGGTCGGGTGCAAGAACATCTACTCTGCCTCCCGAATGAACAAAGCTGTGGTGGTGTTCCTGAAAAAGGAAAGATTTGTCAGTGCGCTGGTTGAAAGTGGAATATGGCTAAAAGGTGTAATGATACACGTTGCCCCTCTATTTGCCCCTGCGACGTGAGTCGTCATCTCTAACGTGCCCCCGTTCATCAAAAATGATCTGATAATGAAGGAGCTGGCCCGCTTCGGAAAGTTCGCCAGCCCCATGACAACCGTTCCGCTCGGCTGTAAGAGCTCTGCAGTTAAACACGTCCTGTCTTTCCGCAGACAAGTTTACATGTTTCTAAACAATCGTGACGAAACACTGAACGTAAACTTCAAGTGCAAAGACGGCGACAGCAGCTACATCGTCTTTGCCAGCACTGAACGTCCGAGATGTTTTGAGTGTGGTGACAATGGGCATAAAAGGCTGAGCTGCCCACACAGAGCTGTGCAGCCGGGGAGCTCCGGGGGTGACTCGGCCGGGCTACAGCAGCAGCAGCGCGGGGAGAGCCAGCGGGAAAACACCGGAGAACAGGAGCCTGGGACAAATGAGAGCGGTGATGCACCAGAGCCAGAGCTAAAAGAGGTCGGTGAGGAACACAACACCACTAAAACAAACACCGCACCCAGTGAACACTGTCACCAGCGCCAATGCGAACACTGACACCGAAGATAGTACTACAGCTAAACCCGATGCCGCTATCGGCGCTAGAGCTAGCAGTGACCTCGGCCCTCATGTCCACACTGAGGATGATCCTGACCCCGTACAACAACATCAGAAGAACCCACAGGCACAGCACACTGTAGAAAAACCGATAACTGGAAGCAATGAGAAGATAAACACTGTCAATCCGTCAACTAAACCAAAGAACTACAGTGAATCACAGAGCGCCATGCAGGAGAGTGAAGGAGCAGAGTGCAGCACAGGCGCTAGAGGAGAAGATCTTACACAATTGGAGGATGGAGAGATTGAACCAGCAATCTTCAGTTCAGAAACCCCACACCAACAGTCCACAGATCTGTACACCACAGCACAAATAAACTGTTTTCTACAACTAATCAAAGGAAAAAGGAACGCTTCACTCTCCAGCTACTTCCTAGATAAGGCAAAATTTGTTAAATCAGCACAACACGCCACAAGAAATGACCGTTTAAAAGTACTCTCACCACGCAGGAGATTCAGGCTCCGAAAATGGACATCAGCAGCACGAAAAGCTCTTTAAACTATGACTATGAACATTCTTATTGAATTTATTTAAAACAAAATCAGAACTGGACTGAAGGGGCTTTTAGACTTATTTGGGTGGGAGGGTGTGGACTGGGGGGTATGACGGGGTTTTTAAAACATGTAAGTATGTAAATAATTGAAACTGATACATTAAAGGAACCGTAAAAAGTCAAAGTCTCTTTCTCTGCATCTCTCTCTCTCTCTCTCGCTCTCTGTGCCTCTAAACCCTTTCTCTCTCATTGCTGTGTGTATGAATGGCGGTTCTGTCTCCATGTTTGTTCTCGTGAAGTGAGAGAACCATCTTTGTTCCGTGTCCTTCATGCTGACTCGAGCACCCGCTTCTCCTCCTCTCGCCACCTGCTCTGTGGAAGAAGCACTAATCGGTGTCAATGCAAATCAGGAGGTCAGATGGGGGGAGAGTTTTGGGGAAGGGACACATGAGGAGCAGATGTTCCTCTGATCCTGTCTTCTGATTTTCCCACATTCAGGTGTTTGAGGCTGCGAGCACGATTTGACTTTAAAACCACATGCAAATGTGTCGCTTCTTGTTTTTAAAGTATGGTAGTTTTTTGTTTTTTTTTCTTTTTTCCCCTTCTTCTTCTCCGTCTGCCTGGTAGCGTGATTTTAAAGAAAATTGTCTATGGGTGATTTGATATTTGGAAAAGAAGAAACACATCTGCACACTTTTGCTTACTTTATATATCTTAAATGAGTGTATGAGGTATAGAGTAGAGTTTTATTTATTTAAAAATGTATTTTATTTTTTTTGTCATGGGATGGTAACACTGTTTTACAAGCGTTTTCTGGCCAGTGCTTTATTTGGCTTTCTCCTGCTGCAGACTTGCTCAGCAACACAGACGAGAGGAAAAAAATTCTCTGGAATTTGTGTGTTTAAAAATAAACACCGACCGAAATAAAGGCAGCTTTCAAAAACTTTTCCCAACCGTCCGGGCAAGTCATGATTCACTCGTGGTACACGGGTAAAAAAAAAAAAAAAAAAAAAAAAAAAAAAAAGAGTAACGGTTGAAGTTTCAATGGGAAATTGATTGTGAAAATAAACCTGCAGCTAAATATCAACCAAACATATTGGCTTGTTGTGAGGATGTATAACGAGTTCTTGTGCTTGTAGCAGAAAAGTATTTCATCTCTGTGAAAGTTTTAAGGGTTTACTTTAATGACCAGGAATGATGGACATGTTTAATAACTCTTTTATTCTCATATGCATGTTACTTATTGTTTAAAAAAAAACAACAAATTTTTCTCTCCAACAGGTGAATTCGACAGAGTTGGATTGCTAGCTGACGAAAAAGATGAAGATGATGATTACGCAGATTGTGAAACCCTAGCTGTGTCGTGATTACTAGAACTGGTGAGTTTTCAAGATGGTGGCATTCCATGAAATCGTTTGTCCTGCTTGTAATTCATCCATCAGCTTGTCACGAGTCCCCAATCAAAGCTAATCAAATCCACGTCAATTTCATTTTAAGCCAGGGTTTATGAAAACTGTTCATGACCATTACTGATTGTGTTCCAGGTCAGGGATGGGGAACTCGGAGAGCCAGTACAGCATTCAGGGGTCTCGGAGCAGCAGCTTCACGCTCCCTAACAGACAGAAGCCCTATTCAGTGAAGCTCCGTTCTTCCAAAGAAGGATCACGGGGTTCTGGCTTCAAATCCAAAACGGTATCGCGTGGCTGTTTGTCGCAGCACAAGTCGTCCAATCAGTCGTCCATGTCGAGGCATTATGACTACATCGCCAAAGGAAGAGAAGCGAAGAGAAGGATTAGCGCTGGGTGTAACGGTTCTCCAAGAGAACGTGTGATATCTGAGAACGGTCGCCTTGAGGAAAATGGACGGGATTGTAACGGTCACACCGTAAACGGATACAAGACACCCGAGAGGAAGCCCAAACCGGAGGAACTGGAAGATCACAGCAGCCCGAGAGTCGTGATCAAGAGTGACGGCAGCGTCCGGGTTGAGTTTAGCCAGGTCTCTAAAAATTCAACGCTTCCGGATGAGAATGGAGGTACCGTCCAGCTGCTGAAGTTTTCCCCCACGGCACAGTCCATGCCCACCCCGGATCGAGAATCTGCTCCAGCGGCGAACAGCTCCATCACCAGGACCAGCAAACGGGGCTCACTGAGCTCAGAAGGCAGCTGGTACGACTCGCCCTGGGGGCCCGGTGCCGAGCTGAACGACGACAGCGTCGGCGCCTCGCCCAGCAGGATATCGGAGACGCTTCCCTCCGTGCGCATCGAGTACTGTGACGACCAGCTACCTCCTCGTCATCTTTACCAGGACCCCAGCATGGCCGCCTCCTTTCCCGCCGCCAAATATCTGACGCTTGCAAATGAGCTGTCGTTCAAACACAGGTCCTCGTTTGTGTGCGTGATGGAAGAACCTGTTCTAGAGAAGTCCTCGGGGGCAAGGCAGTACTCTTCCTTCACCTTACCGTGTCCCAAACCCATCACGGAGAACACCGGAAAGAAGGAACCGATCCGGAACAGAATGAGGAGGCTCAGCGATTGGACCGGGAGTTTGACCAGAAGGAAGAAGAAGTCGAAGGTAAGAGTGCGTTTGCTGGAATATTCCACGGGGTTTGTAAACCTTACATAAAGTAAACGAAGGCCTGACCCGATCTTGGCTGGGACTGTGCAACATGCCATCGCCAGGTCACTGTTGTTTTTGTCCCATGCCGTGAACAATATTGCTTGTCGCACCGTGCCAGCTGTCGGCAAGAAGGACACCACGGGGCGCTACCAAATAAAACTCACGACACACCGGTGCAGACCTGACACGAGGATGAGCTCGGAACATGCGTCAGATTTGCTCTGTAAGTCTGGAGATTGCTAGCAAAGAACAAGGATATCCTGATATACTTTATATAAATCCCGTCAGGACAGTCAGGTTAGTTCTCATGATCTGTTTGATTTATTCGCCAGAAATATTCCAGATATTATGAGGAGGTTGTGTGAGAAGCGTCACGTGCTACAGCTTTAGCTCGGCAAGACATTTTGCATGGTTCAGACTCTAGTATGTGGGTCTGATCAGCTCTCAGGAGGCTCGTGTCCTCGTTCTGCATGGGGTAATTAGTGTCCTGAAGGGCAGTCTGAGCGAGTGCAGTAAAGATTAGTTGGTCCGTATCTCTACAAAGACAGTGATGATGTGCCTCAGTAATGTAGCAGCTCCTTCATGTAGCATTAGTTCTCTTCTGTTACAGTCTGCTTTTCTTTAATTCAGCGAGTCGGATTCAGAGCTGTGTTGTGCCCCTTTTCAGACTTTTTACTCGTTAGCCATTGTCTGCTTTTTCCACAATTAAGCCAGAAATACATAACCATAATTTACCGCCTGTTTATTCTCATGTGAAGGAAAATGAAAGGCGTAGCGTTTAACTTTGGTTGTGTTCACAACAAAAAAAAAAGGAGTAGTGTTTACAGTTAGAGTTAGGTGTGTGGCACTTTTCGCACAATACATGAAAATAGTTTTACATTAAACATTAAATTAATATGCATCACAAAAAACTAAACAAAAAAAAAAAAATACTTACGAAAAATAGAAAGTGCCAGAGCCATTTTTTTCTTTCTTTTTCTTTTCTTTTTATATGAATATTTCCAATTATTAATTGGAATTAATTCTATAATAATCTATTTATAATCTAATAAATAAATAAATTTGAGCCTTTTTTTAGCATTTCTTTCAGTAACTATAAGAAATGTAAGTAATGCAATTGGTAAATACTGAGCAAGTGAAGAAAGCATTATTGAAAATAAAATTGCTTTAATATCGTATCGTCATGGCAACATGTTTTTAGTATCAACTGTATGCTGAATGTAGCTTTTAACAAAAACAGAACAATTCGTCTGTTCCCAATCGATTATCTTTGATGATGTACAGCCCTGATCGACTCTTATGATTGTTCTCGTCCCGGTTGCCGTGACTCCAGCAGCCTTCACGGTGGTTATTTCCCCCGCGTTATCTACCTGCACTGAACTACACCAACGTGGTTAGAATTATAGCTTGCTTTCTTGCATGATCCTGCAGCTGGTACACAGACCTCGTCTGGCTACAGAGTGGAACAGCGATCTGAAGCGGCATCGACGCGCTGCTCTTCTGTAATTACACACAGCTGCGAGAGAGATGGAGACTTTAAAGCGGAGTTGTAAGGAAGGGCTCTCGTCTGCGTCCAGGTTGCCTTTGAAGTGCACTCGTCTTTTTTCTCCGCCGCTCACGTCGATCTCGGGCTGTGTTTCATTTCCACAGAGTAGTAGTAGACCCTCAACGTAATTAGTCAACACTGTGAAGTTCTATCTTTAAGCCATTTTATCTATTTCAATCCATGTAATCAGGAATTTAGATGCTGTTTACATAATATCTATGATTACGTGATGAATACATACATATCAGGAGTGAACCGATCAGTAACCCGGGCGTTTGGGACGAACAGATTTAGCGTCCGGACTATTCGTGTTTTATTCGTAGTCGCCCAGAGGACAAGGTAAACTCTGCCGCTTACTGACTTTTGCAGAGCAGCAGTGTATATTTGGTGTGTATGTTTAAACTTCACAGAGGTTCGAAACATCAGCTGAATCGATAGAACGACTTTTACTAGGTGGGTTAATTAGCGTGCAGGGATCAACCGACGATCTTTTCAGAATTCAACTCATTCTAATCTGTTACTTGCGACGTAGTGACAGAACTTGACGTCTCGTACCCGAAACGTTCTCCAATGTTCTTGCTGACTTTTTCATCTGTGTGCTGCCTTACAAATTTCATTAGAAGAGACAAGGAAGGAAATGAAGGAGAAATACTGTTAGTGCTTAATTTGTCATATTTAATATAAACCAAAGGGATTCTTTTAATAAAAGGGTTCTTAGCTTCCTAAAGTGGTTCAGGTTGGAGAACTTTATGCTTGGGAATTACTCTACCTACTACATTATGTAATAGGGTTCCACATAGAACCTGTGATCCCCCCCAAAAGGGACAAAGAACCCTTAAGAGTTCTAGATTTAACCTTTTTTTTTTTTTTTTTTTTTTTTTTAACTCGGGTCACAGTTTAACACAAAATCTTAGGAAAAATGGTTCCTCAAGGGTTTTTCTTAATTAAGGGTTCTTGGCTTCCAAAGTGGATTAAAATGGTTCTCCACCTTTACCGGTAGCTTGCTAACTTTATTATAGAATTGTTTGTAGAACCTTTAAGGGTCCACCAAAAGGCACAAAGAGTCCTTTTACATTTCTAGGGCTCTAGATTTAAACATTTTTATGAGCGTATACACTCCTGCATATTTACAAAAGAAGTTCTTTGTTCTTTGGATAGGTAAGAGTTCTTAGCTTCCTGAGGGGGTTAAAGAGGTTCACAACATTTAACTGTAACCCGGTCCAATAGGAAACACTCTGTCATAGGGTTCTTCGTAGAACATTTAATGGTCCTCTTAAAGGGACAAAGAACTCTTAAGTGTTTTAGATTGAAATTGTTTTTGTAAGAAATATACACTTATGCATATTTACAAAAGAGGTTCTGAGATGTTAACTCTGGAATGTAAACCCATAAAGATTTAAAAGGAGAAATGCTGTTAGTGTTTAATTAGTTAGTATCTAGTTAGTAATTAAGATTCTCTTAATTTAATTCTATCTGAAGTCTTATTTTGGAACATTGAAGACATTCCATTACTCATAGTTATTTAATGTCACTTTATATTCGTTCTCTCGTCCAGGAGCCGAGATATAAAGAGCCTATCGATTGTTTTGACAGCGGTATAGACGGTCTAACGGCTGACACCAGCTCGCCCTCTCAGGTGTCCAGTCTGCTGGGGTACCCCAAGGTTCCGTCTCGGGGCCGCTCCCAATCCCAGGTGCTGCCCTCCTGCAGCGGTTCTGTCGGCGCCCTCCATCCGGGCACGGACGCTTTGCGGCAAAACATCTACGACAACTTCATGAGGGAGCTAGAGACGAGCCACACGGCGGCAGGAAGCTGCGAGGAAAGAGGCGAGAACTCTGCAGAGGACACGGAGAGTAGCAGTCAGGAGACCGTGGGCTCGCTGGAGCAGCTGGATCTGCTGTGTGAGAAGGAGCAGGGCGTGGTCAGGAGAGCTGGCTGGTTGACCTTCAAGCCTCTGCTCATGCTGCACAAAGATCGCAAGCTGGAACTGGTGGCCAGGCGCAAGTGGAAGCAGTACTGGGTGACTCTTAAAGGTGTGTTTTTGAGTAAGGCACTGTCAGGTTCTGGATTCTGATTGGTCAGAAGGTGTTGATTATTGCTCGTTAATATAGCAACAGATTTTTCACATGGCGACGCTACACACAAACCGTTTTCTGTAAGAAATCCGTGACATTAAACGGGACTACAGTTGGAGAAAACGTGTGACGTGTAGTTGTTGTTTGATTAAAGAAATATTGGGAATTATTTTGCAAATTGCTGTAAGAGGAATCAAAATATGGGAAGGAGTTTTTCATTGATTAATTTCATCCAACTGCATGCCACCAAGTCTTTTATTTCCTACTTCAAGTTGCAGACAATTTTCCAGTTTATGTGCAGATGGAAAAAGTAATTATTGGAATATAAGTGTAAGAACTCACCTGAGATCCTGTTAATTCCACTTTAACTGCCTTTTCTTCCTTCAGGCTGCACTCTCCTGTTTTATGAGACGTATGGAAAAGGTTCTCCAGAGCAGGAGGCTTTACCAAGTTACGCTCTGCTGGCTGAGGACGGAATAGTCCAGGCCGTCCCCGAACACCCGAAGAAGGAGAACGTGTTCTGCCTCAGCAATGCCTACGGAGACGTCTACCTCTTTCAGGTCGGTCCAAAGTGTTGGTGCTGCATTAGATCTGATATTTTGAGACCGAACAGATTCCTGTTTGTTTACATATATGAAAGACCCTCGGCAAAATGCGCTCGGCTGAAAACGGGAACTTTTGATCAGTAGCATCATAGTGGTTGTCGAAAGGAAGCGATTCTTATTTTATTATTTAGCTTTATCTTTACTTTGACGTTGGATCTGAGACCTGACTGTATCTTCACTCTTCCATGGCTCAAGAGATGTTCCCGTAGACGAACCGGGTTCTATAGCTACCCTGTATGTTTTTTGTTTTTTTTTGTTTTTTTTTAAATTGCTGTATCCTATGGGGCCTTTGCAACAAAAAAAACATACATATTTTTAAAAATCTCATGAAATCAGGAAACTTCTTTCTCATTTTCTTTAAGAAAAAAAATCTTGTGAAAGCGTAAATTTGTTGTGGGCGCACAAGATAATTTTCTGTGTTCATATGATCACCCCCCCCTCCCCCCAGTCACATGACATTAACTACAGCATGAGCAGCAAAATTAGACGGGAATCACAACAACAAAAATCAGACGTTTGGGATTTAGAACCTCTTCTGAATGCAGAACCTGATACTGTAAGATGCTAATGGAGGAAACGCATTGTAGCAGAACCAGGAACCCAGCAGCCATGAAATAAAATAAAGTGCATGAGAACTGAATTATACAGCTCGGTGTTAAACTGCATCTGGAGAACGCTATTTTCAGAAGCATTTAACTATCTTCCGGTGTCAGAGGGTGAGAACCCTGCCTACATGTGTCCTGTGGAATGCTGGGAATGTGGAGTGCTCATGCGGAACGATGCGTCCTGCCAGCCGTCATGAAAAAAAAAGCCCTGTTCACACTTCAGCCCAGAAATAATCAGCAGAAAATCGACTGTGGGTTTTTCTTCGTCTCTGTGAAAGCCGCAGTTTGTTCCTGCACTCGAGCTGCTCGCTCCTGATAACGTCTTCCTGCTCACTCAGCCTGAGGCCAGACCACACCGAGCAGCTCCACTTCCTGTATGGGTTCAGGGTAGAACCCTTTCTGGTACAGGGTTCCACACAGAACCTTTCAGGGGTCACTCAGGGTTCACACAGCATATTCGCTTGTGCATTACAAAACACGTTCTCGGATGTAACTCAGGGTGACGGAGAACCCTTAAAGGTTCTTTGTTTAAACTTCTGTAATACACTCGTGCATATTTTTCTTTGTAAACCCACTCTTAAGAAAACAGTGGTTCTCTGGATAGGTGAGAGTTCTCAGCTTGCTAAGCGTGTTAGTCATTAAGGGTTGTCCTAAAGGGACAAAGAAGGGTTCTAGATTAAACTTGTTTGTCTGTAAACGCTCATTAATATACTGAGGTGCTTGGACTATAACTCTGGAATTTAAACATATAATGCATTTTCCTAAGAAAATGGGTTCCTCATGGGTTCTTTGGATAGTTGAACCCCATTAGGGTTCTTAGCTTTCTTTTTTTTTTGTAAAACAAAATTTATTTATTTATTTATTTATTTATTTATTTATTTTTTAGCAATGACTTAAGAAACTATTTGATATAAACCAAAGGGCTTCTTTTGGTTCTTGGCCTCCTAAAGTGGTTCAGGTTGGAGAACTTTATGCTTGGGAATTACTCTACATACTACATTATGTTGTCGGGTTCTACATAGAACCTTTAATCCCACCCAAAAGAGACAAAGGACTCTTAAGAGTTCTAGATTTAAACTTTTTTACATTCATTTCAAAACAGGACAGTTTAACACAAAATCTCAGAGGGTTCCTCAGTGGTTCTTTAAATAGCTTTTAATTAAGGGTTCTTGGCTTCCTAAGGGGATTAAAATGGTTCTCCACATTTATCTGTAACTTGCTCCAATAGTAAACACTTTATTATAGAGTTGTTTGTAGAACCTTTAAGGGTCCACCCAAAGGCACAAAAATAATCCTTTTACATTTCTAGGTTTCTAGATTTAAACATTTTTAAGAGCATATACACACCTGTGTGTTTACCAAATAAGTTCTTAGACAGTGCTTAGACAGTGGGGGTTAAAGAGGTTCGCGGCATGTAATTGTAACTCGCTTAAATTGGAAACGTAGAACATTTAAGGGTTCTAGATTGAATCTGTTTTTGTAAGAGCGTATCCACTTATGCATATTTACAAAAGGAGGTTCTAAGATGTTAACTTTGGAATGTAAACCCATAATGTGCTCTGTTAGGGAAGAGGGTTCCTCAGGGGTTCTTTGGATGGATTTTTATGGGTTCTCAGCTTTTTGAAAGGAGTAGAAATTATTTAAGAAACTGTTTATCCCTGCCTGATTATCTCCTCGGTTCTCCAAGGAAATGGAGACTTTGTAGAGGAATACGTGAAACCATATCACAAATTCATAATGATGCCAATTTTCTCGGGAAATGTTGTTCTGTTCGCTCTATTTAGGCCACCAGCCAAACAGATTTAGAGAACTGGGTTACTGCGATTCACTCGGCCAGTGCGTCTCTGTTCGCTAAGCGCCATGGCAAGGAGGACACGCTGCTCCTGCTCCGAGGGCAGATCCGCAGTCTGCTGCAGAAGATTGACATGGACGGAAAGATGAAGAAGATGGCGGAGCTCCAGCTGTCTATTGTAACCGATCCAAAGAACAGGAAAGCCATCGAGAACCAGGTGAGCTAAAGCTAGTGTGGGTGTGTCCCAGGTTTCAGACGTTGGAGTGGCAAGGGAATATGGGGGAACTTATTGGGGAACCTGTCTGGGTTGTTCCCCCATAATTGTTCCCCTTTAATTGTTCCTCCAGACAGACTAAGAACTTTTAATACACACTTTTAGGAAACAGGGTTCCACAGGGGTTAAAGGTTCTTAGCTGAGGGTCCCACCACAGGTACAAATAACCCCTAAGGGTTCCATAAAGGTTCTCAGATCTTAACTGTATAATGTAAATCCATAATGCACCCTCTTAGGCAAAACGGTTCCTCAGGGGTTCTTTGGGTAGTTAAAGGTTCTAAGCTAGCTATAAAGGGGTTCATCACCTTTATCTGTAACTATCTGTTACAATAGGAAGCACCCTGGCTATACAGTTCTATATAGAACCTTTAATGGTTCCCCCAAAGAAAAAGAAAAAAACACTGACTACACCCTCAGGGGATCTTTGTTTAGTTAGGGGTTCTTAGCTTCCTAAACGGATTCTGGTTTAAGTCCTTTGTGATATATTCTGTTGTAGAACTTTTAATGGTTTTCACAAAGAGACAGAGAACTGTGAATGTCATTTTTAAGGTTCTTCAGTGGCTGTTTGGATATTTAAGGGTTCTCAGCTTGATAAGAGGGTTAAACGGGTTCACCATTCTGTAACCTGCTTCATGTGGAAATACTCTGTAGGGTTCTTTGTAGAACCTTTAAGGACAATCCTGAAGGACTCGTGATTGAGCTTTTTTTTAGGAGATTATTTTTCGTGTTTAGCTCGTTTTTGACTTCATGCCATTGTGATTTACGCCGTTCTGCCCTGCGTCTGATAAACTTCAGTCCGATGATGAAAGCCGGAGCGAAGCTGTTTCCAGGTTCTCAGTCACGCTTATTGCTCCAGTGCAGGGGTCAGGTGGAGGGCAGAGGGCAGAGAAAAGGGGGCTTATCCTTGGTGAGGGGGTACCAGGCAGTGTGTGAGGAATTTGGGGAGGGGTAAGAGGTTAACCTCCTCTCAGGAGCTGCACCTCTTTGAAGTCCTGTCGTTTTTAATCAGTGCCAGCTGAGTGTGTGTGTGTGTGTGTGTGTGTGTGTGTGTGTGTGTGTGTGTGTGTGTGTGTGTGTGTGTGTGAGTGAGAAGTTCCTCTCTGTCCTCGCTACAGGAACCGAGTCAAATTAAAAAAGAGTTCCAGGTCAGTTTATTAGAACTTGGCCCTTTGTGTCTCATTGTACTTATTAGGAAATAACTCTGTGTTTAAGAGACTTCAGTTTAATCTAAGATCAAGCTAAAATAAAGCTTTTTAAAAAAAATAATTTCATATTTCAATACATTTGAATATTAATGAGCCATTAATTAACTCATTGTGTCAGTTTATATGGAGGCACACACACAGTGAACTTAATGATTAATATGAACTTATGAATGTTATGAATAATTAACTTAATGCTCTTTACGTTGCTAATATTTAGCTTACCTACAGAATGCAGTTTGAGAATTTATTAATTTTTTAAAATTGTTTTACTGTTATTCATTTAAATGTTCATACATTAAGGGTGATTTGAATAAGAAGGTCTAGAAACATTTATTAGATTTGTGTTCGGTGACTGAAATTACAACATGGAATCTTAAATATTTAAATGTAGATTGGAAAAAATAAATCTTTACAAATGTAAAACAACAAAAAAAAAGTAAACAAAAAAAAGTAAAAATAATTGAATTGGTATTTGAAATCTGTTCTGACATCCCTAATATATATATAGTGTTTTTTTAATAAAATATTTCAGTTTCAAATAAAATACTGTTGATTTCTTTGTGATAAAATGGATACATTCTAAGTAGAATGAAAAAAAAAACCACCATATTTTACTTTTAATCACTTAAAAGTATTTTTTGTCGAAATGGTCTTTAGACTGAATACAATAAATACAATAAAACAAAACAAAACAGAATAAAGAAAAGAAAGAGTAAAGAAAATAAACATTTCCCACACCTCAATACGAATGCAAAAAGGATTTCTGCATATTTTAAATAAAAAAAAAGGAATATAATAGTGACAGCAGTAGTGTGTGTGTTTACTATACACTGTGTAACATGTGACCTAAAGCATGTGACCTGTTTACTCCGTCTGAATAAAGTGAGAGAGTTTCCATTGGTTTCACCTGCGAGTCGTCATAACCTGCTGTTTTCACGTGGAGATTTATTCACTTTCAGACTTCATGAAACCGTCCTGCTGTTCTGTCTCGGAGTTAAGCGAAGCAGACGGATTTAAAGGCAGAAGCAGCAGCAGCGTACATACTCCGTCATGTGCGTTAGTGAAAATATTAAAAGCTTTCATAGCTGGTTTAGTTTCCTGTGTGTGTGTCTAGGAGGAATAAGATGTAATGAAATGTTAAATACGCTCCATCTCTCTCTCTCTCTCTCTCTCTGTGTAAATTTTATAATGGTGATGTGGGGATTGCCCTCAGATTCCCACCGCGCCCAATCATGACCCTCTGACATCTGAGAGCAATTACTTTTCTGCTGACACACACACACACACACATACACACACACACAGAGCCCTGACTTTTCTCAGCTTTGCTCTCTCTCTGAGAACCCGTCTCATCCTCGCTCCTGTCTTGCGCCGTCACAGATCCAGCAGTGGGATCAGAACCTGGAGAGGTTCAACATCGATTTGTTCCGTATGCGCTGCTACCTGGCCAGCCTGCAGGGAGGAGAGCTGCCCAACCCCAAGAGCCTCCTGGCCACCGCAAGCCGTCCCTCTAAAGCTGCTCTCGGCCGCCTGGGGATCTTCTCCGTCTCCTCTTTCCACGCACTGGTCAGTCTCGGTTCGCCGACACTTAAAAAACTTTCTCAGTCTCTCTCTCTCACACACACACACACACACACACACACACACACACCACTTCTGAACATAGAAACATTAAAAAATAAATAAATAAATAAATTCTGTTGAAATCTCCATTCTGATTAATCACAAGGCTTTCTGACATGTTATCGTTTTTATAGTAACAGATTGTTCACAGGCTTGTGTTAAACAGGTTAATAAGAACATATAATCGTTGAAAGTTTTTTGAAGGAAGACGAAGTTTATTTCACGTTTATGGAAGGAGTCTCCAGTGTTAGAGGTAAAGCTGTAACTTTATGTTTTCCGACATCTTCAGGACAGACAGGTTTGCACTTTGCGGTTTCTCGGTAACGTGACAAGCTGCGTTTATTTGGCTTATTAACTTTACAAGAGAGCTATAAACAAGGAACGACTGCTTATAGCTGCTTTAACGTAAGTGAAAATTTGTTTCACGGATGTTCCACGACATTAATTATAACTATAAATCGATAAAAAAAGCTTCTTTTTTTTAAGTAATTAAAAAATGGAACTTTGTTGGCTAGTTGCTGTCGTATAAGAGGAATAAAACATCAGCAGTGTAGCTCAGTGTAGCTTCTTCCTCAGACCTCTGACTCTTTTACACCAGAACTGTTCCAGATTAAGCATCAGAACCTTGTCTGTAGAAAAAGTGTGATGTGAGAGGATTTCACTTAAACACACACACTTGTTATTCTGTGTTTTTTTTTATTGAGGTGTTTTTCTCTCTCTCTTCTCTCTCTTTCTCTCTCAGATCTGCTCCAGAGACGAGGCCACGCTGAGGAAACGTTCCCTGTCTCTGTCCCAGAGAAGCCGCAGTAGGAGAGGAGTGTTCTCCTCGCTCAAAGGCCTGGACAGTTTGACCAAACGCAGCCGAGAGAAGAGACCCTGCGCCTCACAGGTACCACGCCCGACTCTTTACCAAGCATTAACACAGACCTGTGATTTTGCAGGAAGTTCATCATCGTCTGACCAATCAGATTGCAGAATTCGACAGTGTTAAATTTTAATAGCCTCATCTGCTGTTATCTAAGCGTTACAGAGCACGCGTTAAAGAATTTGAATGAAGCGCCGTTCTGTCTTCATGTTGCTTGGAGAAATCCCGGCTTTTGTAAATCCTGTCATCTTTGCTAATTATTACGTTGAGAGAGATGATATTTATAGACGTCACACAGTCTGCTAGCTCAGCCTTCTCTCTCTTTTAGGTCTTTAGAAATATAATACTTTAATGCACGGCCACTTTGACGCTACATAAATATATATAGTGGGTAAAATCATCTATTTCTCTCTTATTTCATTTCTTTGGCAAGGATTGCATTTCCATGAGCTACTGCTCTCACACTGGTGTTTGTGAGGTAAGAAGAAAAGCTCTGCTCGCTTTGCGTGCTCCATAGTAGTGCTGTTGTGGTTCTGTGCTCAGTGTAAAACACACACACACACACGCACACACACCATCACTGCCTGAAACACTACACCGCTGCCCCCTGTGGCTTTAACGCAGTGCGTGTTTTTAGGGAATGTCCCCTCCCTGTCCCTCTCTGACGTGTGCAGTGTAACGGGACACCGATGCCGCTCTGCGTTAGTGCTGAGAGAGAGGCGACGGAGAGAGGGAATATAAATTATTAAAAGGCGTATGGGGTAAATTGCAGCTCGGTGACATCTGTAGAGACAGACAGATGGTTTGTGTAAGAGACCTGCACCAGGGCGCCAATATAAAAGTGGGTTTTCTGACTCAGCCCTCATGTCAAGGTGTCTCTCTCTGTTTTTTTTCTCTCTGTGTGTCCCTCTCTCTGCTCCTTAATGGTGTTTAGTTCCTCACAGTAAGGAAGAGGGCCGGACTTGGTAATGTGAGCAAACACACACACACACACACACACACACACACACACACTCTGTGCCGGCTTAAGAGACCTGTTAGTCAATAAAGTGGGTCTGCTCCATTTATTTATTTATATTGCCGTAATGTGCATGGACTTTACCATGTACATTACCTGTGTGTGTGTGTGTGTGTGTGTGTGTGTGTGTGTGTGTGTGTGTGTGTGTGTGTGTGTGTGCAGTCTCTCAGCAGTAACAGTTTATTTCACTCCATCCTCATGCCTTCTGCTTCTCACTCACACACTATCAAAGCTGTCTGTTTCTTTGTTTGTCTGTCGTCTATCTCTTTTGGACTATTTATCGGTCTGTTTGTGTTTCTGTCTGTCTGCTTCTGTCTCTGGTTCTATCTCTGACTGTCTCTCTCTTTCAATTCTTTCAAATCTGTCTGTCTCTCTCTTTCTCTCTTTGCATGTTTCTCTGTTTGTCTCTTTGTCTGTCTCTGTTTCTGTCTCTTTCTGTGTGAGTGTCTCCCCCTATCACTTCCTGTCTCTCTCCCTCACTGTCTGTGTCTGTTTGTCTGTCTCTCTGTGTCTGTATGTCTCTGTCTCTCTTTTTCTGTCAGTCTGTCTCTCTGTGTCTCTGTCTCCCTCACTTTCTCTGTCTCTGTCTGTCTCTCTGTCTCTTCCCCTCACTATCTCACCCCCGTCTCTGTTTTTATCTGTGTGTATCTCTCTGTCTGTCTATGCCTGTCTCTCTCACTTTCTCTGTCTCTTTCTGTTTGTCTGTCTCTTACTGTCTCTGTGTCTCTCTCTGAGAGTGAGAGTAAGACAGTGACAGTCTGTGTGTGTGTTTCAGGTGTTTGACAGCGCTGCAGGAGAACACTTCGGCTCGGTTCCTCCGTACATCAGAGAGGTAAATCACCACGTTTGCCTTCATGTGTTTTCCGTGCGCTCAGTGTAAGTTAGAATAAAAGAGGTGCACGTTGATGTGTGTAATTAACACGTGTGCACAGAGGAATGTTTTTTCTCTCCTCCCTCACGTCTGTTTTTTTCCTCTGACTCACACGCGTTATTGTGAAGGCTGCTTTTATACAGAAGGACATCTGCTCGCGTCTCTCTGGAGCGAGACAGTGATGAGTATTGATGTGGTCTTCCGCTCCGGACTCCAAACATCACGCCACAAAGATTCCCTTTCACCCAATTCTCATTTCCCGTCTTTCCTTCGTTCCTCGGATTTTTGTTTCCGAGACTCTTTAAGACTGTACGATATTTAATAACAATAATAATGAATGTTTATTTTATTTTGTTTTTCACTCAGATCATCCTCAGTTCTGAATTTTCTTCTTTGTAGTTTTTTTTATTTTTTATTTCATTTATCAGATATTTTTTCCTAAATATAATAAGGCCTGGTTGCTAGGAGGCGGTGTTAAACTGGTGTTAAATCGGTGTTGTGGTGAAATGGCCACCTCAGACAGGAAGTCTCCATTCTGTTCTGTTCCATATTTGTAAAAAAACAAACAAACCAACAGTGAAACTGCTATAAAAAATCATGTACCGTTTTAGAAAGAAAAGTCTGTAGTAAGGATTTCAACACGCACACAGACAGAGAGACAGACAGAGAGAGACAGAGAGACAGACATGGAGAAAGAGACAGAGAGAGGGCCTTAAAGAGAGAGAAAGACACACACACACACACACACACACACACACATATATATGCAATGAAACAAGTTTCTTTCCATCAGCTCCATGAACAAGGCCACTGTTTCTCTTCAGAGTTGTGACCGTTACAGCACTCTGTCAGTGCACGTGTGTGTGTCTGCGGGTGTCTGCGGGTGTCTGCGTGTTTCTGCGCGTGTCTGCGTGTGTCTGCGCGTGTGTGTTAACAAGCTTTAACCAGAACTCGGGACTCATGCTTTCATTTTTTATTTCATTTTATATATACAGTGCCATGAAAGCTGCTTCCTGTTTCAGTTTCAGTTTCCCTCCATCAGCTCACAGGTCCATTAAAACATTTTATTTGTTTTTAAAGTTTGTAAATGCTGTCATCGCTCCTCTTACAGTCACTTTACTGCGTTCACACCCTGTCTGTTCCTCACTCCTCACCACACTCCCCACCACACTCCTCTCCTCTCCTCACTCCTCTCCTCACTCCTCTCCTCACTCCCCACCTCACTCCTCTCCTCACTCCCTACCTCACTCCTCTCCTCACTCCCTACCTCACTCCTCTCCTCATCCCCAAATCACTCCTCTCCTCATCCCCAAATCACTCCTCTCCTCACTCCTCACATCACTCCTCTCCCCACCTCATTCCTCTCCTCACTCCTCTCCTCTCCTCACCCCTCTCCTCACTCCCCACCTCACTCCTCTCCTCACTCCTCTCCTCACTCCCTACCTCACTCCTCTCCTCTCCTCACTCCTCTCCTCACTCCCTACCTCACTCCTCTCCTCACTCCCTACCTCACTCCTCTCCTCTCCTCACTCCTCTCCTCACTCCCCACCTCACTCCTCTCCTCTCCTCACTCCCCACCTCACTCCTCTCCTCACTCCCTACCTCACTCCTCTCCTCACTCCCCACCTCACTCATCTCCTCACTCCCCACCTCACTCATCTCCTCACTCCTCTCCTCATCCCCAAATCACTCCTCTCCTCACTCCTCTCCTCACTCCCCACATCACTCCTCTCCCCACTCCTCACTCCCCACATCACTCCTCTCCCCACCTCATTCCTCTCCTCACTCCCCACCTCACTCCCCACCTCACTCCTCTCCTCACTCCCTACCTCACCCCTCTCCTCACTCTTCTCCTCACTCCCTACCTCACTCCTCTCCTCTCCTCACTCCCCACCTCACTCCCCACCTCACTGCTCTCCTCACTCCCTACCTCACTCATCTCCTCTCCTCACTCATCTCCTCTCCTCACTCCCCACCTCACTCCTCTCCTCACTCCCCACCTCACTCCTCTCCTCACTCCTCTCCTCACCTCACTCCCCACCTCACTCCCCACCTCACTCCTCTCCTCACTCCCCACCTCACTCCCTACCTCACTCCTCTCCTCACTCCCCACCTCACTCCCTACCTCACTCCTCTCCTCACTCCCCACCTCACTCCCTACCTCACTCCTCTCCTCACTCCCCACCTCACTCCCCACCTCACTCCTCTCCTCACTCCCCTCCTCACCTCACTCCTCTCCTCACTCCCCACCTCACTGCTCTCCTCACCTCACTCCTCTCCTCACTCCCCACCTCATTCCTCTCCCCACCTCACTCCTCTCCACACTCCTCTCCTCACTCCTCACCTCACTCCTCTCCTCACTCCCCACCTCACTCCTCTCCTCACTCCCCACCTCACTCCTCTCCTCACTCCCCACCTCACTCCTCTCCTCATTCCCCACCTCACTCCTCTCCTCACTCCTCACCTCACTCCACTCCACTCCTCACTCCCCACCTCACTCCTCACCTCACTCCACTCCTCACTCCTCACCTCACTCCTCTCCACTCCTCTCCTACCTGCTATAGCGTAAGTGAGAAAAGACACTAACTTGATTTACAGAATATTAATTGTAATCAAAAGCGGATAAAAAGAATGACATGTTTTTGTAATTGTGCTATAAGAAGAATGAAACACCGCCGGGCTTGCTGTTAGAGGAAAATAATCAGGCTGGTGACAGTGACTCTGCTTCATCACACCACTGCATCACTGATTATTTTCCTATAACAGCACAACTTTATAAGGTTTATTGCTTACATAGTGCCTTATTTTACTGGAGCAGCTCAGCGACTGGGACTGCGCGCACATACACACACACACACACAGGCGGTTTCCGTTCCGCCTGGTGACACACACTTGCCAGGACGTTGTGTCCCTTTTTCTTGGCACAATTTTTCACTGCGACTTTGTGTCTCTGAGCTGGAGAATTCAAAATGAAAGCTTTTTTGTTCTGTTCAGTGATGGAACGTGTGTGTGTGTGTGTGTGTGTGTGTGTGTGTGTGTGTGTGCTTTAACTGACAGCACAGTTTTTCATTTTAACCGGCAAACACCCTAAAAGAGTCACGTTATGTTCCGTGTGTATCGTTTTATTTTGGTTAGTCGTGAGTCACTTTCTGTTTAAAAGCCTATATTCTCTGCTTTAAAGGAGCGGTGTGTCATTTCTACAATGTTTATATAAACATTGAGGCATTTATTGCCCTGCAGCACCACCACTGTTTAAGGGAAAGGGGCGGAGCCCAGGAGCGTTATATAATGCTTTGTTTAAGCTTTTTATATATGTTTATACTATAGCACTTTCTTACATTTAAAATGCAGTTCAGAATATAGTCAAAAATAAAACAGGAAAATAATAATAATGAAATAAATAGCAGTGACAGAAAGCAATAATATATAATGTGTAAAAACAAATTTACAATAACTAACTAATGAATGAATGAATGAATTAACTATTAATATAATTATCAGTTGATATAAAAGTAATGAGAAATTAATGTACCAGTAAAAGAAAGGCAAATAAAAAAAAGAATAATAGAATAATGACTACTACTACTACTAATTAATGGTAAACTTTACGTATATACCACCTTTCATACATTTTAAATGACTTAAATAGAAATAAGAAATAAAACGTAGTCAGAAACAAACTTTACAAGAATAATAAATCGGTAAAATAAACAGGAAAATAATAATGAAATAAATAGCAGTAACCGAAAATAAAAAATCATATAAAATATACATATGTAAATGTGTGTGAAATTAGAATAAAAAATTAAATGATTATTATAATATAAATGTAAAAGCAATGTGCCAGTAAAGCTAAGGCAGTATAATAATAATAATAATAATAATAATAATAATAATAATAACAATAATGATAATGATGATGATAAATAATAATTAAAAAAAAATTCTAAAGGAATCTTGGGGATTATGTGATTATTACAGGTCTCGGGACACCTTTAAAAATTACATACTGCACCTTTAATGTATAATATCTTCACAGTTGGGGAAGTTTGAGCCTCCAGTTGTGAAAACAAGCTCTTGTGGTTTTGTGTATTTTAGCTAAACAGTATCAGTGGCTTAGAAAGATTTTTAACAGATTAAAAAGATATTTTTAGACTCTCAGATCGATGCCAAGTTTGAAGCAGTTCTTTACAGCTACACGCTCGTTACAGTCAGAATAATGAGCGGCTTGAATTAATGGCAGCGTTGAGTCTGTGCCTGGTTTTAAATTTCCTCTGATGAAATGTGTGATTTCTGCTCTGGTGTTCACAGAGACTGGACGATCTGGCTGACGGTTACTCGCTAGCTCCACCTGATGGCAGTCAGTGGGACGGAGGAGGTGTGGCGGAGAAGCTGGTATGGGTTTACATGCCCGACTATCAGGCGTTTACGGTGCCTCTAAGCGAACAGCACACGGTCACGGAGCTCCTGAACACAGCCTGCAAGGTGTGAGGGACAGTACACACTTCACTATTATTATTATTATTATTATCATTATTATTGTTATTAATATTAACGGACAAATTAAAGCTCTGATTGGGATTAGAGCTGTTGTTTTTTTTTATCAGGAGACTTTTTGGGAAGGTTTTGGAGAGGCAATGTTGGGATTTGATGAATTTTTGTATTTAATTTCCTTTCCTTTTAACTTTTTTTGTGAGGACACACTGCATGCACTTTCACACACTGCATGCACTTGATTAAAGCTTTACACTACATTACGTTACTTTTGCTCAGGATTTTGTAGTGCAGATGTAGAAATGCGGATGAGCCATCATTAACAAACATCCACCAGAGTAATGTAAGAATTTATTAAATATATTTACAGCTTAGAAAACTGGTCGGAGAATCGTGATCTCAATTCTAAGCAAAAAAAAAAAAAAAAAAAACAGAAATCATGCAGCCCTACTGGTAACAGCTATACTGTATACATTTACAAACACCCAACTCTATGAATATACATAATTATGCAATTTGGACACGCCTCTTTAGTCCCTTGCTGGCTAGGTAAATACTAGTAAACAAACGTGACAACCGCCCCAAAACATTAAAGAACCACCACCATATTAACCGTGGGCATGAGGTACTTTTCCATATGGCTTCCCCTTGTTTCTTTCCTTGTTGTTTTCAGCAACAAAATAAACACAGAAACCTAGCTAGCTGGCTTATTTAGCTAACGTTAATGATGTCAATAATAATAATAATCCAGGTTCAACATCGTCTTCCTCGTATAATTTGCATATGAGAACTATTTAGTTCAGTTTTATACAGAAATAATGAGAAAGTCGTTGGGTTAAATGAAAAAAAATGTCAGTATGTTTTTCTCTCTCTAAGGTGCGGAACCTGGACCCCAGCATACACTGCCTGCGTCTACGCAGATGCCTCAATGATCGGACGGAGGTCTGGACTCCAGCACCACACGAGCTCCTTCAGGACTTGGTACCAGAACTCAGGACTAGCTTCCTCTCTAGATTAGATTTATTACTCTCAGTAATTTTACCTCCAACTCGAGAGGTAAGAGAGCTCTTGGAACTGGTGCTGAGACCAAAACATGTAGACGGAAACACTTTCTGAAAGCATCGCGTGTAAAATGTGTGCAGGCGGATGAGAAAAAAAGAGTGTGAAAGCAGCATTAATGCTGAGTGTTGCAGCGTTTTAGTGTCATATTTAAGCTAAATGAGCAATGCTAAGTGCCTCTCTCTCTCTCTCTCTCTCTCTCTCTCTCTCTCTCTCTCTGTCAGTTGTATGATGAGTTGGAGGTCAGCGCGCTCAGTGTGTACACTCTCCACATGACCAAGCACACATGCACGGGGGATTTTGGTAAGACACTTTTATACACACACACACACACACACACACACACACAAACATACACACACACACACGTTACATCCTGTACAAGTGTAAGGATGGTCTCCCGAGTGCTCGGCTCAGTTTCTCTGCTCTCGCTCTTCTGTCCCTCAGGGTTTGCCGTTACAGGACATGTGGACAGTCTCAGCCACAGCCGCATCTTTGTCACTGAAGTTCTCTCAGATGGAATCGCCTTCAGTGAAGGTAACAAACTCCACCACCTCCCTTTATCACGTCTACATTTATAAAACCACGACTCGGCCGTCTGCATTCCTGATAAAGGATCTGATGCGTCGTCAGTTTATCGCGTCCACACTGTCCACAGAACCCTGTTAATTCTTCACAAGTGTTCCTGATCACATCCATTCATCAGAAACGTTCTGAAGCCCATCTTTTTAACACAAGAGTTCTGGAACCCCTTTAATTCTTCAGAAGTGTTCCTGAGCTCTTTTATTTCCTCAAAAGTGTTCTGGAACCTTTTCATTCATCAGAAAAGTACCAGAACCCAGTCAGTCATTAGACGAGTTCTGGAACCCTGTTTAATTCATTAATAATGTTCCTGAACCCTTTTAGTTACACAGACACCTTCCTGACCCATTTTAATTTCTGAGAAGAGGAACCCTTTCCTACATTAAAAGTGTTCCGGAACCCTTTCTTTCATCAGAAGAGTTCAGGAATCCTTTCATTAATCAGAAGAGTTCTGGAACCCTCCTTTTTAATTCCACAGAAGAGTTCCAGAACACTTTCATACATTTGACAAGTTCTGGAACCTGTTTAATTCATTAATATGTCCTTGAACCCTTTTTACTTCCTCAGATGCCTTCCTGGGCCATTTTAATTTCTCAGAGGAACCCTTTCCTACATTAGAAGAGTTCCGAAACCCTTTCCTACATCAGAAGGGTTCCGGAACCCTTTCCTACATCAGAAGGGTTCCGGAACCCTTTCCTACATCAGAAGGGTTCCGGAACCCTTTCCTACATCAGAAGGGTTCCGGAACCCTTTCCTACATCAGAAGGGTTCCGGAACCCTTTCCTACATCAGAAGGGTTCCGGAACCCTTTCCTACATCAGAAGGGTTCCGGAAACCTTTCCTACATCAGAAGGGTTCCGGAACCCTTCCCTACACCAGAAGAGTTCCGGAACCCTTTCCTACACCAGAAGAGTTCCGGAACCCTTTCCTACACCAGAAGAGTTCCGGAACCCTTTCCCACACCAGAAGAGTTCCGGAACCCTTTCCTACACCAGAAGAGTTCCGGAACCGTTTCTTTCATCAGAAGAGTTCCGGAACCGTTTCCTTCATCAGAAGAGTTCCGGAACCGTTTCCTTCATCAGAAGAGTTCCGGAACTGTTTCATTTATCAAAATAAATTAAACCCGGAACCCTTTTCTACATTCAAAGAGTTCTGGAACCCCTTTAATTCCACAGAAGTGTTCTGGAACCCTTACACTCATCAGAAGAGTTTTGGAACCCCTTTAATTCCACTAAGTGCACAAAAATGTCGGTTTTATTTCTTCCAAATGACTGGTTGCTGAGATTTTTCATCTTTTTATTATTCCTTGAGGAAAATATCATTGTATAGTTATGAGCAGAAGAGTTTATAGTTTTCATCACTGAAGAACATTTTTACACCCTGCCTTTTTCGCATGTGCTCATCAGGTCTGAGGCCGGGCGATGAGATCCTGGTTCTGAACGGCTGCCAGGTGTCATCTCTGGAGCTGGCTCTCATTCAGACGCTGTTCAGTGAGAACACGCTGCACCTGACCATCAGACGACAGCCGAGTGCCCTAACACACACACCCCTAACACACACACACAGCAGCCTGCAGCCAGCGAGGGACTCCCTGTACCGCCATCATAGAGCCAAGTCTGCTACAGGTACACACACACACCCACACACACACACACACACACACACACACACACACCTAACGGACCCAAACAGGTACCTGTGTATAATGCTTGGCCGTATTAATGAACGTTAATGAAAGTGGTTTCTTTTTGTCCACATAGATACACACCTAGTGACATACAGACGCCCTGTGAACCTTTCTTAAAAGAACAAGTCTCACGTCTTTGATGATTGTGTAATTCATTGAGCAGTATTTCCTGCCCGTTTCCTGTTTTTCACGTAGTGGACGTAGTGGTGCATTTGTAACATTCGGTATAAAATCAGACATGAAATCATTTACAGCAGACCACTATCGCATCCTCAGTGTAGCAGCTGCAGCGCCGTTTTCTGCACGCTTGCTATTTATGTTTTAAAGTTAGATTCTGACGCCCGTCGCGTCTCACCGCACTTCCTCTCCAAAACCATTACGATTTGCCTTCTGTTTCCTCTAACTGGAATCATCTCTCCTCGCACGTCGGCCCGTGTGAAAGCATGTAGATGGGATGGTGTGAGACGGAGTGCTGCTGCGTGCTGTAGGTACGTGTTCAACCCACCTGATGATGTAGCAATAGCACTGGGAAAGAGTACGAGCTTAACAGGGTTGAGTTTGTTCAGTGTTTAAAGGAAAACTCTATAGTTTGTGTGTGTGTGTGTGTGTGAAACTTGGTTAGCGCTTACCTCTGACGCTGGAGACTCCTTCTGTAAATGATAGATAAACACCTCCTTACAGAAAACTTCACCACGCCAACGATTACACCCCGTGAATGAGCTGTTACTATAGAAACGATAAACGATTGCAGCTGCACTACTGTCAGAGCTGCTGTTCTAGAGAATTAATCAACACCTTCTGACCAATCACAATCCGAAATCGCCGTGGTGAAGATAAAAGACTTTTCTATCATCACGTTCACCGCTTATCTGTAATTCTCTAATTAAATCCGGCTTTTTAGAGCTGTTTAAAGTTTACAGTGTGTGGATGCAGAGAGGATTTTTTTAAAATTTAGTTCCAGAAACCGTGCTAATATTCTGCGCACAGTGCGTGAAAGTCTTAGTGAGTAAAGTTTATCACACTCTGCATCACACACACGACCACGAACACTTGCGAGGCGGCGTTTTAAAGTGAAATTTTGTCAGCATTCTTATGACCCAGTAAGAAACGGGAGAAAAAAAGGACCGTTATTGAATCGTCTTGCATCAGGACTTTAAAAGGGCTGCTGTGTTTCCGTACAGCGTCCTGGCATTCAGAGGATTTATTTATTTATTTATGTTCCTTTATACACGGTAACCTTTAGCAAGTGTATTTCGTTGTGTGGGAGGTGAAAGGTGTCGCAGTGTTTTATTCCTTTAATGGTCTCACTGGGGAAAAAAAGGTTGTTTCTTAGTCAGTGATTAATTTTTTTTTCAACTCAGCGCATGGTTTTATTTATTCTGCACAAACTGGTTGTGTTTTAAAGGTAAATGTGCATTTTTAACATTCTGTGTGTGTGTGTGTGTGTGTGTGTGTGTGTGTGTGTGTAATAAGATAAGATAGGAATGACAGTTTGAAATTGTGCGGGACATCTGTCAGGTCCCCATAAGGAAAACTGCTTTTAAAAAAAAATATTTAAAATAAATAACAGTAATTTTATTTTGAAAACCAAACGTGCCGAAAGGTTTCCTTTCAGATTGAGATTTAGGTGTATCGTAGTGTTTTTAATTAGCTGCATTAGCTAATTACATCAATGGAAGGTCCTCACAAGGATTGTAAGACAATTGTGTAAATTATGATGATTAAAAAAAAAAAAACTTAATTGTAATAGAATTTGCATAACAATACCTAAAACTAATGATGAAAAATGTGTGGTTATATTTTAGAAATCAAACTTGCTTGTTTGTGTGGTTGTACAACAGCACATTATTTTTCTTGCATAAAATAAATAAAAAATAAAAAAGGGCAAAAATTCTGAATGGAAAGTCATAACACATCGTGATCAGGCTACGTACACCACGTTTCCCAAAGATATTATTACATAAAAAATAAAAACGACAGGATTAATCAGATCATTAAACAGTGAGTTAATGAGAGTCCAGATTCCAGAACGCTTCATTAAACCAGTTTAAATAGATTTTTTATGCAGATTAGACCTTTGGCTTTAACGCCGCTTCAGCTGATTTCCCTATTTTCAGCTTCACTCTCATTCCGTAATCATCACCACCTCGAGCGTGTCTTCCTCATTACCAGTCGTGACCCGGAGGCTGCGGATCGTGTGTCCAGGCCTGTAGGGGCGCTCTTTCCCCTCAGCAGAGATGGTGATGGTGAGGAGGAGGATGGAGATCATGAAACACTAACTCAGTGAGACGCCGTTTAATGAAATCTCACCTGCTGAGCTCTTTTATTGCACACTGCGGCATGTTCCACTCTCCATGGGGAAAAGTTTATGTTTATATCAAGCTACAGTGTAGAGTGTGTGTGAGAGAGAGAGAGAGAGAGATGGACATTTTAAACACAGCTTTTTAATCATGTCTTCCTCTGCTCTTTGGATGGATGTAATTGCTTTAAAGTTTGCTGCTTGCTTATGTATTATTTGTAGTCTAACATTTACTCTATATCACAATGTAGAATGCTGTTGGAAACTCGGGGAACACAAATGACTTCTTAAGATTGTTTTACAACTACAATGGAGGTTTATGTGCAACTTTTTAGATCAGGAACTTTTATAATTCAAATGATCCAGCTCTAGAAAACGCTGGAAAACACTAGCAGACATTTTTACACGTTCGGAATAAAAGACTCGGTGGCATGCTGTTATAGTAAAATAATCAACCACAGGGTGGTATGATGATGCTATAAAAGCATGTAATGTTTTATTTCTCTTATAACACATCAATTTGCCAATGATTACAGTTTTTTATCCGTTTATAGTTACACTGAATGTCAAAAACAAGTCAGTTCCTGTTCTCATTTATGTTGTAAAAGCTATAAACAGTCGTTTCCTCACCAGCCTCTCTTCATTCTCTCTCAACGGTAATCTGTTTACATAGAGCGTCCACCGTACACGGCCCTGTGAACGAGCTGTTACTATAGAAACGATATCGATATAACTTGTGATTTGCAGCTGTACTAATGCTCCAGAATTCAGCAGCGCTGTGTTTGAATTATTATTAAACTAAATACGACGAGATTGAAATCGTTGCTCCTCATATGTCTCGACAATGCCTTCATAATGTGTTTTAACCTTTAAACCTGAACTGCTCGGCTCTGTTGCTTGCACCGTTTCCCGTCTGCTCCGGATAAAAGCGTTCGCAAGAACAATTATTCACAGACGTCTGACATCGGTCATTAGATCCCTCATCACCACATCAGCCCAGCTGTTGACGGTGAGGATGTGCGAGTAAGCATTGTTCTTTTTTTTTTTTTTCCTCTGCAGATGTGTCGTGTGTGTCCGAGGCCTCAGGTAACGCCGATGTAGAGACGAGGCGTCATCATCGCCAGAGCCTCAGAGCCGTGCAGCACAGCAAGGTAAGATTTAACACCGTGAGTCACCATCACGGGGTCGTGCTGTGATCTCTTTACAACCCTAAACACATAAGCAGTGAACATATTAGTCTGGAATAACATGTCGTGTGGTTGTTGTATGGTGTGTGTGTGTGTGTGTGCTGCAGCTGTGTCGCTGTTGTCTGATTGGCGTGATTAGTTATCACTCGCACATTTACTCTTCTAACGGCTTCACGACATTTCTGCTGCCTGCTTATTACTGTCACAAGCACGCACACACACACACACACACACACAGATGGGGAGCTAACGGGCTGCTGGTGTTTGTTTTTGCACGCTGACTCGGTGTCCTCAGATCCGTCATCTAAAGCAGGCCGACCTGCATGCAGCCCGACAGCCGAGACAAATGGCGAGCAGTTTGAGGTGAGAGAGGACTCGATATCGCCATCTAATAGAATAAGAACGAGTTTCGTCCTGACAGGTCTCTCTTTCATAAAACCGCTTGCTTATATTTCTGTTGTAGCTGCAAAACAAAAAAAGGCAGCAGTGCCTCAGGGACAGACAATTAATAAATGTATTATCCTCCAGCGTGCTGCTGCCCAGGGCCATGTTTCACTTGCCTGAAAACTGACGAGGCTAAAAACTTGTCTAGTGTAATGTGACATGCGTTAGGAGTAACGAGCGGGTTTATGAGTATTATCCTGTAAAAGTCAGCAAGTCGTAGGCCAACGTCACATCGCAGGTCAAAGATAACAGTGGCTGTAATGCAGGTCTACAACTGGTAAAATCCACCAAAAACGCCCCCTCAACTTGAAATTTCAACCCGTCAACATGGGGCTAGTCTTCTCAACTACCAGTTCCTTCCCCCTTTACAGAGTGACGTCAAGCCAACATGGCCGCTCACACTGTCGACAGTGTAAAATCCCCCTTCGCTACTTTTACATGAGTTTATAGCAGTCTTTCTTTAGATCAGTTCATATACACACACAGTACCCGGTTAAATTTGACTCTGCTTCCTGTCGCCGTAGATCGTAGTTTTACTATCGATAAAAACAGTTAAGCGGTTTGACGTACGGTTTAGCTTAATGTGTGTTGAATTAGAAAGATGAATTCAGAGCAATTTGGTCAGACACATCATTTAATCCAATTTTTCTGAAGATATGTCTGATTCTGCTCGTAACAACACCAGGGACGACTTTGATATCGTAATGAATTTTTGATATCTTATATATTTTGGAGTTAGAATCAGAACCTGAATTGGGCTATGTTACTTTATACTTAGCCAACAAAGACTGTGAAACATTTTGTTCCGGTGTAGCATCGAACACTTCATTTCATAGTAAAATAAAGATATACAATTCTATTCCATTCTATTGTGATTGACTTGGTTTAAGGGAAAAGTGACAGAGCTGAGGCCAGGGGCAGAGCTAATTTCTGGACTAGGAAAAAAACAACACCCCTGAAACCTGAAATAAGAAGTATGTTATTCCAGGTTTAGAAATACAGTATGTCTCAAAGGTTTCCATACAGGAGGAGATTGTTTGCCAGCACCACACTGGTTGTGCCTTCGTCACTGGATGTTCATGGGCGTCCACTTCTCGGTTGTTCCGAGACACTTCCAGTCTTTTTGAATTTGGTAGTAAGTTTGGCAACAGGATTGTGTGTGTGTGTGTGTGTGTGAGATGTGCTTGCCGTGTTTCCTGTTAAAGTCCAACGCAACCTTGCGACAGCTTCCCGACCCAGCCATGAGAACGATTTCAATACATTCTTCTTTTGTCAAAGGCATTCTTAAAGGCTATCTGGGAAAATATATACAGTGTATGTGTGTGTGTGTCTATGTATGTATGCATGTATATCTGTGTGTGTGTGTGTGTGTGTGTGTATATATATATATATATATATATATATATATATACACACACACACACACAAAATATATATATATATATATATATATATATTACAAACAGTTCCTTATACTCCGGAAGTGCACATTTAATTTACTACTGATTTAAATTGCTGTAAGTGTCCCGTGTCAGGTGTGCGTGTGACCTGTAAGCTGAGGAGGTGGATTAAACATGACACACTCTCTCTGCCCTTTTTATTTACTCATTGATGTGCAGCGTTCCCTCTGTGCCACGTATTGAGCCTCATTATACACAGTGTGTGATGGTGGCGGTATTCAGAGCCGTTACTCTACAGAGAGACGCTTTAATCTGATTATTATCTCCGCTGTCACTGTGTTATTTTCTGCCTCAGAAGGTAAATGAGGAAAATGGATATGTGACGCGTCATCAGCAGCTCATAGCAGACGGCCTACAGGTTCATAGCTTATCGTTTTTAGCTCTTAAGCTGTAACTTTTAAGTTTTCTGACATCAGAGGAGTTTACACATTAAGTTAGGAAACGACTGTTTATCGCTGCTATAACGTAAGCGAGAACAGGAACTAACTTGTATCTTAGATGTTACATAATATAACTATAAATGGATGAAAAGTATGTTTACTTCCGCGTTGTTTAATAAATTTAAAATTGTATTCGTTCTTGTGGTGTAAGTGGAATAAAAGACTTCAGGACGTGTTGTTATTGGAAGGGCCGCATCACGCCACCCTGTCGGTGATTATTTTCCTGTATCAGCGTATGCCTCGCATGCTTTATTCCTTACTTAAAGTGAACGATGCAGTATTTTGTGCTTAAATCATGCCACATAAGTCACTGCGGTTATATTTAATCGCAACAGAAGGTTTCTTCATTTGAATAAATCTGAAGTGGTCTTAAACTGTCTCTTTAGTGCTGTTTGTTGTCTCAGTTGAAACACGTGCACGTTTCTGGCTGCAGCGATCACGCCAGGTTATTACCCAGCGAGCTCGGATTTCCTGTTTAACGTTGATTAATGCGCTGTCAGAATGACCAAATTAGAAAATCTGACATGACACTCGCATCAGTCACTTTTGTTTAATTTCTGACATGATCAGTTTCAGTTCAGTAACACGTTACTAAACATACTTAATCTTTATATTTAGTCGCCGCTTCTTGCAGACTTTTTTTTAACACGCAGGAGAGCCAACCTGACCTCGTTTGTGAGGAAATGTTAACGGGATTTAACTTGAGACAGATGCCCCGCCCACAGAGCGACTCGTGCGCATTGTATTGAGAATCAGAATTAGCTAATCGCAGTGCAAACTTTCAGAAGATTGTTAAAGATACAAAAAACGACGAGGTACAAGAAAAATATGTGCTGGAAATGATGAAAGTGGCCAGTTCTTGGTCATGTACGCTCACCGAGCACTTTATTAGGAACAACAATTTGTTGAAAAATACCGGACTCTGACGATAGGTCTGATTGCTAAAGAACCGCACCAGGCGTTCCATCCAAACAGATTAATGCTGAACGTGCAGTCCATTGCTAAACAAACCAAACTTCTCGTTTCCTCTAGAGAGCCTTGTATGTTTTGTGACAAATCGTTTCCAAGAACTGCCGAGGTTCTTGGAAATGATTTGGGAGGTTGGGAACTTTATTCAGTCCAGGGATATGTTGCACCTCAGAGCGTGCTGATGTTCATGATAGTGCTTCAAGATCCTGAAGCTTCTCTCTGAGAACGGCACTAGTGGTTTCCTAAATAAACTGAACCGCAATCAAGCCTTCACACATTTACTTCTGCAAATTTTCTGAAAATATGTCATAACAGCAACCACTGGCTGTGAAAATGTCAGATGCAACAGTAAGCCACGTTCAAGCATTTCCCAGACCTCTGTCCTTCAGCTTGGGTCTAAAGGGAAGAGGCTGATTAATCCGCTCGGTCGGCATACGGCCACGAGCCGGCTAATCATCTCTGCTGAACAACAGCCTCGACGTCTGAGCCAGATCCTCACACAGAGATCTAAAGCAAACACCATCACACACACACACACACACACACACACACACACACACACACACACACACGCCAATGAGTCTGGGCCAGTTCCCATGGCTGAGAAGGACGAGCACGATGCCAGATCCGGCTTTTATCTCTCCGCCTTTATTGAACCCCAGAGAATCTGCTAGCGGAGGCTGTCAAGGACATAAACGTTATAAAGTTAGAGTGGTATTAAAGGTAAACTCCACTCTGAAATACATTAAATATCTTTACTTTGAAATATTTGTGATGTGTCTAGCAATTCTGGTGCTTATTATTATTATTATTATTATTATTATTATTTGTTGGATGGTGCTGTGGTTTCATTATCCCTGTGAGAAGTTAGCAGTTGTGTGTCGCTCTGATGTCACAGGAGTACGTTGTTATTGATAACAGTTTAAATGAAGTTTAATACAAGGGGAAAAAAATCGAATATAAGTGATAACACTCACCATAGAGCTTCCAGCACATTAATGAAAAATCCAGTGCAGAAGTCATGGAGACTCAAAAGTCCCAGAATGCAATGCAGCTATACGATGGCAGAGGCTCGGCTACTTTGTGGTCTCCGAGACGGCAAGCACGAAGGTGACGGTGTTGACGGTGGTATTAGTGTGAATGTTGAAGGTTTGGAAGCTGATCTGTTTGAGCAGAGTGTACAGACGAGGAGATGAGAGAGCTGGACTGACTAAAGGAATAAAGCGCCGCCGCATCGCTCCCCTTTAGGTAGAGATGAAGCGAGGGTTAAATCCCACTGCACCACTATCAGCACGGCATTGTGGGTAATGTAGGAAAGCGTTAACCCAAGTGGAAAATAGAGAAACATGTCCATGAAAAACGTTTAAACCAAAAACTTAAAATTTAATTATAAAGTAAATTCTTTAATATGGAAAAAAAAATTAAGGTAATTCAGGGTGAATTTGTCCTGAGAAGTGAAAAAGTGTTCAGGAAAATTCAGAAAATATTATTCCAAAATATTATTGTAGATTATTCAGGTTAATATTTTAATAGTTTATAACATTTTAATATTTATTAATTCATTATTTATTTAATCTATGTATTAAATTATTATTATTAGTTTTTTTTAATTATTTAAAAAATCTATTCAAAATTTATTTAATCTATTTATTTATTAATTTTCAAATGTATTTTAAAAATGTATTCCTTCATTCATAAATTCGTGAATTTATTCCATGTTAACAGTTATATTTTGAGAATCCTTGGCTCAGCAGATGTGCGTTATTGGCTTGTCCAGTGCAGATGTGGTGTGCCGTGTGTTCCTGTCTGTATCATTTTTTGTAGAAGTTCTTATGACCCTCGGGCTCCTCTTTAAACCTTCACTTTCTCCCGTCATCAGCACTTCTGGCCCGGTCTTCACGACAGACGAGTGCAGCTCCTTGGGGAGAGTAAACAGTGTTTTTGGTGTGAGTGGAGCTCTGCAGAACATAATGGGAAGTGGACTGTAACTTGCTCGGCTCTCGGCTGATTTATGTGCTCGAGTCTTTATTTATTGAGCTTTAAAAAGAAGATGGCAGCGTGGCACAATAGCTCTCACCTCAGGGATGAATCATGATGTGTCAGAGCTTTACTGCTGCGTGGCAGGACGTTTTCCTCTGAGCGATGGGCACGGCTCGCACCCCGGCACGGCCCATATTTTACCTCGCCCTCCCTCTCTCTCTCTCTCTCTCTCTCTCTCTCTCTCTCTCTCTCTCTCTCTCTCATTTTATTCCTCTTACTGCACTTCGGCCAGCATTTATAGAACATCACGCTGTCAGAGAATATGAAATTGTTTTTATTCTGAACAATCAATATTGGGGAGCACAGAAAAATAAAATTGCTAATACCACAGCTCTGTTGAATTCTGGCTTCTGTTTGGTTGATACAAGCAGCTCTGACAGTAGTGCATGTGCAAATCACAGGTTTATCATGTTAATACCTTCACAGGGTACATGTGTATTCAATGATACGGCGAAGTTTTCTTCCCAAGACAGAGACGTTTATTTAACATTGATGTCTCCAGTGTCAGCGCTTTGAACTTTAAATGTAACTCTAAATGGATAAAAAGTACGACGTGTCCGTCTTCAGTAAGCAAAAATTGTAGTTGAATAAAACACTCCAGGATATTCTGTTATAGGAAAATAACAGCAAATCAGCATGGGGCTGGTAACAGCGACTCTGCTTCATAACACCACTCCGTTGTTGATTATTTTCCTACAGCAGAATGTCCTGAAGTGTTTTAATCCTCTTATAGAAATTGTATTGCAACGTGGGACAATATCCATAAGATGATATCCTATCATCTTATCTCTCAGATCTGCTCTACAGTATATAAATATGAAAAATCCCCCCCTTTTTTTTTCTTCTGCGCAATGCACCACAACTTTAATTGTGATGAACATCTGTCCTGTCGGCTCGGACCTGGGCGTTAACAGCAGCGGTTGCAGAACAGCCTGAAAAATCGTCACTGTATTGATGTTATTGAGAGATGAGGGCTTTTGGCAGCGTGTTCACATGGCCTCTTTTTTATGCGCTGTGGAAGCTGCACACCACACCAGTCCGCCCAGCCCAGGCGTTTCCCAGCATGCACTTGGCCAGCGCTTTTTGTCCATTCAATAGCTATTGATATGCAGATTTCACTGGGCAGCAGCAGTTTTTTTTTTTTTTTGGTCCACTGCCTACGTTCACAGTACCTGTTAGTGATCGATTGATGGATCTTGACACAAAGCTCTTGAGTCTTGAAAGGCTCGGAAGATGTGAGCATCAAATGAGAGTATGAAGAGTATAAGAGAGGAGAGCAGGTCTGAGTCAGGAAGGACGCGTGCTCTGAAACGTAAAGGCAGTTCAGACATCATGCCGGCTTTTAGAGCAGTTAAACTGAGGAGGAAGAGTTGCGCTCTGGGCCGGAGGACGAAGCGTCAGGCTCGGGCCGCCTGGAGACTCCTGTACAGGCTCGTCTTCAGGGTAAGTGTGTGTTAGTGGTGTCTCGATCCACCTTTTTCCATTTCTGACACCAGAATGATATCGAAGGTCCAGGTATCGAGACCTGATGCTTTAACTCTTTAACGACCGACTCTCTGCAAGTTTCTGTTTTGCAGTACTTTGAGAGTGCTTTAAATACAGCATGTCTTCTCTAGGGATGTACACAATGATAAATTAGTGTGCAGATTAATTCACAGGGTTTGTGGCTGAAGTTTGCTGAACTATTTATATAGACTACAGTGTCTGTGTTCTCGACAAAACTTAAGTCTTTATTGTGTGTTGTGTGTGTTGCGCGTCTTCATTTTTATTGATGCAACTTTATCAACTGTATCACCGTATCACCCTATATATACACTGTGTGCTCAAAAGTATGTGCACACGTGACCATCGCACCCATATGTGCTTGTTGAACATGTTATTTTTATTCAGATTTATTCCCCTCTTTGCTGTTATAATAAGCTCCACTCTTCTGGGAAGGCTTTCCACTAGATTTTGTGCCGTGGCTGTAGGGATTTGTGTTCACTCAGCTACAAGAGCATTAGTGAGGTTGAGGTCGAGGAGGCTCCAGTTCCAGTTCATCCCAAAGGTGTTCAGTGGGGTTGAGGTCAGGGCTCTGTGCAGGACACTCCAGTTCTTCTACCTTCTTCCAACCTTAACACACCATGATGGTCAGGGTTCCACATACTTTTGGAAATATAGTGTACGATAAAGCAAATATGTGTTGATTTACTCATGTATCGTGTGGGCGTGATCACTTCTGAGTACTCGAGGCCCATGAAAGATCTATGTCGTTTGATTCACATTTCCTCTGTTACCAATCCATCGTTTGGGGTCGTGATTATGTTTCGAACAGAGCGAGGGTTATGCGCATGACCAGCCTGAAGCATGCTGAGGTGGAGATATCATCTGCATATTTTAAAAATGAGCAAGAGAGAGAGAGCTGTCTGCTCTGCATGTCATCTTTTGGTTTTTGTCTTCGTCCCGCTCTCTCGCCTCCACACGGTCCTATTTTCGTCCTGTGTGTTTTTTGGGTCACGCTTCACGCCAGCGTGGTGACAGAGCTGTGTTGCAATGCCGTACATTAGAGGATGACTCACTGTACCTGCAGGTCCACGCTTGTCATTCAACTCACCAGCTTAATGTACATGCCTCACCATTTTCCATTAGCCTCATGCCGGTTTTCCAGCTGTGAGTGGGATCCGGAAGTCCCGCTGAGCTCATCTTCACCCACGCAAAAACAAACAGCCTCGCTAAAAACCTCACCGTCGTGCGTCTGCCTACAGCAGCAGCGTGTTCGCTTAACGTGCGAGGAGTAACGCCAGTGTCGTTCTGTCGGAGAAAAATGATCAACGACAGGGTGGTGTGATGACGTTGCGGTTACTATCCTGAAGCACATCCGCAAGTGTTATATTCCTCTTACACCACAGCAGTCTCCAATGCCCACAAGTGTACTTTTTATCCGTTTACAGTAACATTTAATGTTCCACGAAAGGGGTTTTTCAACAGCACTGTGTATAGGGTGCATCCCTTTTAACACGTTTAACGATTCCACATACAAGTTGCATGACGGAAAAGTGATAACGAGGCGAAACAGTTTGTCACGACGTCGTTATCGCTGCCACGTGCAACATTTATGTTGTTTACGCTGTGTTTGTGCGGCGAATGTGATAAACGTTTAATCCGGATACGTCGTAGCTGTTCATATTTGCTGTAGTGAAGATGCAGACAGCCGTGTGTGTGTGTGTGTGTGACAGCTTCTAATCTTTAATTAATGAGTGATAATGAGCTCCTGGGAGGCGCAGCGATCACGTCTGTGGTCCCGGTCTTCACTCTGCATCTTTTCCTTTTCCTCTGTAGTCTTTTCTTTATCTTTATCACTCTCTCCTTTTTTCCTTCTTTCTCCCAGTTTTTTGACGAGTCTCCGGAGGGGCTGCATGGTAATTAGCGAACGTTGCAGGCTCCATCCGAGACTCATGACTCGCACACAGTTCTGTACCCGCTCACCCTATCCTACACACACACCAAGCTTGTTGCTGTGTCGCTTGTTTTCTCGGTGCCCTTTATCGATTTCTCAGGATGCTGGTTTTAAACGCACACACACACATGGTGAACGGCTTCATTTCTTCATTTTAGTGTGTAGAGATGAACCGCTCGCTGATACGCTGCCAATACGCTGAATCAGTCACTTCATTTGTATGCAGAAGCGTCTCGGCTGCCGAGGTTGTGTTGTGTTTGTGTAGATGATCACACTCATGTGTCAGGTCACTTACTGTAACAGGGAAACGGGCTGGAGCTTATTTCAGTCGCTCCTTTGTAAGTGATAGTCACGTCTATATCTGTGTGAAAATGGGATCAGGTAAACGCTGACGCAGCTCTGTGCGTGCGTGTGTGTGTGTGTGTGTGTGCGTGTGCTGCACCTCTCCAAATAGGACTAATCGATATTTCTTTTTGCTATTTCAGGATTTTTTTTTCTCTTGCCTAGAGACTGAGAGAATCTCACATTAGCATTTAAAACCTTCATCTTTTAAAAGAGATGCATCCGGACATGAATGTTTATTCAGAATGAACAGATAAGGTGTATTAAACTGACAGAAAATGAGAGATGGTCAGTGTGTGATTGTATGTTGTTTAAAAAAAAAAAAAAAAAAAAGCTCTTGTATTTCTCCTTTGCTTGTTTTTTCATCATTTCAGGCTCATTTTGGGGCTAAAATTAATAGACAACGTTGACTGCTCTGGACATGTACCAGCGATCCCCCCCCAACCCCCCCCCTCCATATTTGGATTCATGAATATTTGATTTCTTGACTTTGCGTCATGAAGAAAGTATAAACAGTTTATAACAAGTCAATATTTAATTTAAAAGAAATGAAAGAATTTTATGAAAAAAATGAGTAAATGTTCAGTTTTAGTGCATGCCAAGACACAAATGAACGCAACAAACACATAGTCTCCGATGTGAAGAGACTATAGGTGTACATCAGGAATGGGATCCGGCAGGACATGACGAAAAGCAGGAAGTTTTTACCTTCATGTTGGTCAGATATGAAACTCACTGGATAAACAAAGACTGAGCTCATTAACATTAACACTAACATGAGCGCGCGGTGCTGTGTGATGCTTTCACAACATTTGTTCATCCTTAGTAAGTGCCTGGTCAGGGCCATGGTGGTTTAAAATAGTCTACTAGTTTGTGTAGATTTTATACAATAGAACTGAATTGGTTAGAGAATATAACAGGCAGGTACAAACCAAAATAATAACTGCAGGAGCAAGATAAAAAAAATAAATAAATAAATAACAAACAAACAGATGGATTATGAACTGGCGTGATGTAGCTGAGGTTTAGGAACTATAAGAGCCACAATTCACATAACACGCTGACATTTCTGGAGTTTTTTCCCCAGTGTTTCTGGGGCATTGTGGGTCATATTTAATTTAAAAAATAATAATATAATAGTAATTAATCTGAATACACGTACAGACAGTGTCATTGTGTTATACCCCGACTCCTTATGTACACCAGTTCTTTTAGTGACAGGATAAACTGTTCCAAACATATGTACGTTGTTTTTAATTCAAGTTTTTTTCCATCCTATCCCTTTAACGTTGCGCTTGTTTGGTTCTGTCGTCCTGTGCATTGTGAAAGGAGCCACTAAAATAGCGCCGCACTGCCACTGAGCTTTAAGTCCATTTTATTTCAGAGGCTTATGAATAATTTTGCTCACAAACCTAAAATATTGAAACATTCTTCCTCTATTTTTGGACATTTCAGTAAATTTAATTTTACTCCCTAATGATGATCTTTCATTTGTTTCTCTTCCATTCGCTTATGGAGACTTAAAATATAAAATATTATAGGACAGGACAGAAAATTGTGTCTTGTGAGTTTGCGGCTAAAAACAGCATGAAAGATTTTTTTTTTGTGCTGACCTTCCCAGTGAATCATTGAAGGTTGTTTCATCACTAATGCGATTATTATGATTATTTTTCATCATGTATATTAGGGGGTGGGAATCTTTAGGCACTTCACAACCTGATCCAATTCCGATTCTGGGAGTCACGATCCGATTCTGATCGTGATTTGAATTGAACGCAGAATCAATTCAGAATTTTTGAGAATCGATTCAGAATCATTAGAGAAAGAATCGCGATGCATCGAGTTTTTCTCCCACCCCTAATGTATATTGACAAAGTCCTTCCAGAATAGTGCGTCTGCTCGGCGGCAACGCTCCCAGTGTTTTCAGTGCTACAGGACCGGACTCGTATCTACTTGCACGTCATGAGGCTCATAAATCAGACGCGGATCAACACGATGTTTTAAAATCTGACAAAATGGCGGAAATTATGTGTGAAAAGATTTTTTTTTTAGGTTGCTTCAATGTGATTGGCTCGTTTTCCTGAGGGGAGGCGCTTATGTACTACAGCCCGGCCGTATTGAGCGTTATGTGCTGCCTAGTTCATATTTCTTAATTATGGATCATGCACGTGATGTTAATGAATTGGGAAATGTGCATGTATGGGTTGTATCAGGAGCAAAAAGGGAAACTCGTAACGTTACCCATGAAAGTGGGAAGAGTTTCTCTGGATGTTTTGGCGAGTGGACTAGTGACGGGAACGTGAAGTAAAGTACGAAACAAAACCAAGTTTGTTTTAGTGACGAGCTCAAGCAAAGCTGAGGTGCCAATACTTTTTATCCTACTGAAAATGGAGAGAACGTGAAGCGACGGAGCGAGGCGTGTTATATGAACTGCATTTGGCTGGCATCTTATCCGAGCTGACAGTCCGTGTCGCAGCAGAGAAAGAGGACATTTGACGTGTTCACGTGTGATGGTTTAAAAGAGACGCCGCCGAATTCAGATTCATTCGTGATCAAATAAAACTCCTCGAAAATGGTTGTGCTTATTTATGGAAGCTTCATATATCCATTTTATTCATTCAAAAAACATTGTTCTGAACTTTAGACCTTTTCAGTTTAATTAAAAAAAAGTGAATATTTCAGTCTCTTAAAGTCCACTGTGTGTGTGTGTGTGTGTGTGTGTGTTGCAGAGCGTGGAGACGGTGTGCACTCTGTATCACTCCTTCCAGGACACTTCTGGAGGACTGATGGAGGTCCAGAAGGAAACGGTGGGAGTGGACAGTGCCCTGACCAGACCCTGTCCACGACACATGTCCGTCACCGAGAGACTGCGCAAAGTTGTCCAGGAGTTAGTGGACACTGAGAAATCCTACGTCAAGGTAAATCAGTGCATAAATCAGTGGTCAGTTTTACAAAATGTAGACTGTGTTGAAGTGGATTTGCATTGAAACACAGCGCAGGGGTTTATGGGTAAGCATGACACTTCAGGTCTCAGGTGAAAGCTGATTGGTTGACACAGAGAGGTGTGTCTGTTGTGACCCTTCCTCCACAGCTACAGGTGTGGTCATGAGTTCTGTTTAAAAATCTTACACAAGATATTTACATGTTTCCCAGAAGACAAAATAATAACAATGGACACCGATCATCCTGTTCATAAATTTTTACACCCCAACACCCATCAGCATCAGTGAATGTTTGCACCTTTTGTAATAGTTGTGTACGAGTCCCTCAGTTGTCCTCAGTGTGAAAAGATGGATCTGAACATCATATAGCCGCTGCTGGAAAGGAGTAAATTATGCAGAAGATGCTGGAAAAGTGAATAATGTACAGGACCTGGAGGATTTTTCTGAAGAACAGTGGGCGGTTTAACTGCTCAGGACAAACAAGGGACTCATGAACAACTATCACAAAACAAATAAGTACAGTCGTTGATCATCCAGGTAACAGCACACAGTTTTAAGAATCAAGCGTGTGTAAACTTTTGAACTGGATCATATGTGTAATTTCAGTTATTATTGTGTCTTGTGGACTATATATAAACATCTGTTATGTGAAATAGCTTATCCAGGGCAGTATGGACTTTGGTGATACAGGTTTGACAATTCCTTGACAGGAGATACAATTTAGTATTTTTTAATACTTTTGAGCCTCGTTTTGGTGTTAAATATCTCAATTACAGAATTGGAACCGTTTTGCACACAACCCTAGAATTAGTGGCATGTAAATAACATTTATAACATTATCAGAATCTTATCGTTCTAATGTCTTGGTTTATAAAAACATAAATAGTTAATAGCTGATAGGTGCTGTATTAAGTCCCTCAGGCCGGTGATTATTAAATTATCTACAGAATCTGTTGAAATGGTGTATAAGTGTGCACTGAGTCGGCTTCGTAGCTGCAGCCGCTGCAGAATAGCGAGCGTGTTCCAGAGATTTTGCTGTGATGTGCAGCGTTAGCACTGCTGCGCCGCAATAAATCAGCCTAATGAGAATATTCCGGTTAATACAGCAACGGCCTGCCAATGCTTTAACGCGCGGCATTGGCGTGGGCAAGACAGGATTCTGTTACAACTGTTTTCACCCCCTGGCTGAAACGAATGATGTGGAAAAGTGGGATATGGAATTAAACTGACATTTCTGTTTAATTTCTGTTAAATAAGCACGAACACGAGGAAAAATTGTACACTGAACGCTGTATCTGATTTTATTATTATTATTATTAATTAATAAATTTTTTGGTCTGACAGGACCTGAGCTGCTTGTTCGAGATCTACCTGACGCCCCTGCAGAAGGAGACGTTTCTCACCCTGGATGAGGTAAAAACTAAACAGTCATTAGGCTGAAGCCTAAAATAGGAATTAATGATGTTAACAATTCTAACCCCGAGCTTCTAAGTGTTCCTGATCCCAGTCCACTCCCAGCTGTTTGTGACTAATGCTAATGGCTAGCATTTTAGCCTCGCCAAACAGGGCTCGACTGCGACACGGTTCAGGATGCCTCTGGAGAGACGAGCGAGGTGCATTAAAGAGCCATTAGCGTGCTAGGATGTGCCCTTGCACAGAGTGAGCAAACTGAGAGAGCGAGCGGTTAAGCAGCGCCACTCAGGATAATGTGACCAAGTGATCAACATTAAGTGCTGAATGTCAGGAGTCGGTGTGTGCTGTACGCTTTCTCACTTACACAATGGTGCTGTTTAATTCTGGATTCTGATTGGACAGAAGGTGTCGAAGGTCCCACTAGGGGAAGTCTTAAAGGGTCTCGGTAGAACCCTACATCAAAGGGTGTTTTGCCTTGTGTCCAGCGTTCCTGTGATCCACCACCATCCTGACCGGGATAAAGCTCATACTGAAGATGAAGAAATGAATGAACCAACCATTAACTATCTTAAGAATCCTTGAAGAACCCTTTTTTTATTTTTAAAGAGTATAATGAATTATTCCATTTCCCCCTGTGTTTTAATTGTTTTTTACTTGGTTTCTTCTGTATAAAATTTGTTTTCCTGACCATTTTAGACGAGCTGCTTTGTAGAATGACCAGGCCGCTTGTCATCTCCTTCCAGATGGAGAGTTTGTTTGGGAGTCTGCCGGAGATGCTGGACTTCCAGAAGGTGTTCCTACAAACCCTGGAGGAGAGAATCGCCTCGACTCCGGACTTCAGCACACTGGAGACCCCTTTGCAATTTAAGGTATGTCTACATTCACACTAACGAGCGGCAAGTCTACTTCAGCTCTCGTTTGGCATTTGGTGAGTGGTACGGTCCTCGCTTGGGGGGGTGTGGCCTGTCCAGCATTGTTTAGTTCTGATGAGAAACGCTAGTAGCTAAAACGTACAGTGTGCAGCTAACTACTAGTTAAACACAAATTAAAATCCGCACCATCTCTACTTCCTTCCGAGCTTTATTTTCCTTCGTAATGTCTCTATACACATTTAACATGAGGTACCATTTTTGCAGAACTAATTGGAACTAAATGTCCCTAAATTCTGTACAATGAGTAGCAGTAACTAGGTTAATGAATTGAAATGGTGTGAATCGTAAGACTCTGAGTGTTTCTGTGGGTTGCGAGAGCTTGTGGTGTTCTGTTAGAGCGCTGTCACTAGTCAGAGTGATTATAAACGTGAAGATGCATGAATTTTCTCTCCACTTTATCCCTCTCTCTGAGATTCACAATGATCTTTTGTTTCTTTCACTTTTGTCCAGATTTTAATGTCCTGTCTGAACGTGATATTTAAGCTGTCATGGTTTATCCTCTCTCTCTCTCTCTCTCTGTCTCTCTCTCTCTCTCCGCCTACTTTTGTTACCATTCAGAAGCTGCTGTTTTCTCTCGGCGGATCGTTCCTCTACTACGCCGATCACTTCAAACTCTACAGCGGCTTCTGCGCCAACCACATCAAGGTCCAGAAGGTTCTGGAAAGAGGTACATCCCCGTCTCCTGCACGTGCACAAGCTCATTGCAGTCACATTACATCATTAGCAGCGAAAGTGTAAAATCTGGAAAATTTCTGTCCTAGTTAGCTTTGGATTTTTTAAACATTTAATTGTGCGCAGTTCCTCAGGCAGTAGTGACACAAAAATGTGAAAGTGTCATTTAATATATTTTTCAACTTAAAAATTCCAACCTTGGAATTTAAAGGTTAAATATGCTGCTGGTGTTGCATGATAAACACGTTCTGCATTAAACTGTAACGTATGCATCATGCTGTTCATCTGCAATGCAGTTACTCTGCAGCCTTAAAAGGTATCAGATCCTTTTTCTTTTTTTTTTATAAAGTCCATAAATTTTACACACAGCTCTATACACGATTTTGTCCTCCTCCAAGAGGTCTGATCTATAATAAGGATCCGATCATTAAAACCGGATCGTACATTAAAACTATGCTTTAGAGTGTGACCAAATATAACTGGATTTATGTGTGTAACATTGGCCTGGTTTCAGTCTCGGGCACGCTGCCCAGTGTAAAACGAATGAAAAGCGTGAGCTGGCCGGCTCGTATCATGTCGAGAGGAGAAAACTGCACCGTGGCGTCTCTTTAATTTGTCCCATTACAGGATCAGAGCAACAGTTCTGTACGCGGGAACAGAGACGAGGGTTTAATGTGCAAAGAACAACCTGGAGCTCTCACACAGACACAGCGGCAAGAAAATGGAAAGGAAAAACCTCACATTGCTGAAGTCAGGAAAAGTGTATATAAATAGTAAATAAACATCTCCTTACAGAAAACTTCACATCACATCAATGGTTTTTTAATCTGTTTACATGGAGAGTCTGTTGTACAAGTCCCAGAGAATGAGCTGTTACTATAGAAACGATAATGCATTAATATGAATGAGCTGCACTACTGTCAGAGTTGCTGTTATATAGAAAAATAATCAACACCTTCTGACCAATCACAATCCAGAATTCAGACTTATTCTGTTTTGTGCAGAATAAATGGTTATGTAATAACTATATATATATATAGATAGATAGATAGACACACACACACACACACACTACTATCTCCTGAGCTGAGCAGAGTGTGTGTCAGCAGTGTCGGTAATTACACTTTCTCACACACTGCGTCTGTTGTGCGGGAGATGTGCTCGTGCAGCGATAAAGATTTTTTTTTTTGCCTACGTGTTAATTGCCTGCCAATTACTCTCCGATGCGTGAGTGCGGCCGTGGTGCGAGTGCTGCGTTAATTGCTCTCACCGTCTCCGATACTCCACTCGGAGAGGTAGTGTTGTTCAGGGACGATCCGCCAACGCAACATGGCTGCTCCGCTCTCACCTTGTTCATCTGCAGTCAAGCGCTTTTACTGCAGTGGTCATAAAAAAAAAAAGAAAAAAAGAGTTGGGGGTGGGGGGGTGGAGGGGTGTCCCAGAGCCGGTGCTGCCTCCTTGTGGATGTGTGATGTGATTATGTAAATTTCCTCTGTGTGTTCAGCTAAAACGGATCGAGCCTTTAAGGAGTTCCTGGACGCGAGGAATCCCACCAAGCAACACTCATCTACTCTCGAGTCCTATCTGATTAAACCGGTGCAGAGAGTGCTAAAGTATCCTCTACTGCTGCGAGAGCTGGTGTCTCTGACCGACACGGACAGCG
This sequence comes from Cranoglanis bouderius, assembly GCA_023630585.1. NCBI lineage: Eukaryota > Metazoa > Chordata > Actinopteri > Siluriformes > Cranoglanididae > Cranoglanis > Cranoglanis bouderius. Next base: position 13,925,393 of record CM042548.1, on the reverse strand, counting down.
AGGAGCACTATCACCTCACAGGTACACACACAAACACTTTTATTCAACACAAAGGCCCACAGTAACAGAAGGTGGAGAGTTTTCTTGTGTCGTTTTGCACATTTTGCATTATATACCGTGTGTTGTTATTGTTGCAGAGGCCTTGAAGGCGATGGAGAAAGTGGCCAGCCATATAAACGAGATGCAGAAGATCTACGAGGACTACGGCGCTGTGTTCGACCAGCTGGTGGCTGAACAAAGCGGCTCGGAAAAAGAGGTACTTCACCATCTCATGCTTCTGGAATTCCACGATTACTACAATCTTAACAACTGTAAGAAGTGTAATGTCGTAACATGGTGTTGTAACTTGCATTGCAGCAGCTATAAACGGCTGTTCCCTCACCAGCCTGTTTCTCTCTTTGTCTCTCTCTCTCAAAATGAATAAGAGAAAAAAACAACCTCGGCTTGTCATGTTACTGTGAAACTGCAAAGCGTAAACTCCTGAAGATGTCGGAAAACTTTGACGAAAGTTACAGCTTCAGCTCTAACTGTTACAAAGCTCTGACACTGGAGACTCCTTCCATAAACATTAAATAAACACATTTCTCCTTACAGAAAACTTCACCACATCAATGATTACACACTTTTTTCATTTTTGTTTATGCAAAGTGATCGCTGTACACGTCCCCGTAAATGAGCTGTTACTTATAGAAACCATAACCTGTTAGAACGAGCGCATTAATATTAATATTAATACAAACCTGTGATTTGCAGCTGCACTACTGTCAACCCCTCCTGAACATTTTTACTTCTTCTCCCCTCGTCGCTAGCCGCCGAGTTTCCTGGTGTAGTACATGGCTTTCAGTTTAAATAGTCATATTCTTAACGACTTATTTAACTGCAAAATATACAGTATTGTTACCATAGCAACCACAGTTTTGTTCATCATTAGCATACGTGGTTTTGCGTACACGTCCTTACACGTGATTAGCGGTATCGGCGTACCACACTGTCGTCCACTAATAATTTGCATGTTGTATGTGATTGGTCCAAAGATGTTGAGCCTGTTATGGTGACATCGCAAACCGAGCTCGTATGTACCTCCGCCCCCAAGGAAGTTTTGTACTGAAGTACTGACAATCTCTGTATTAAATGTTGTGTGAATTTAGTGGGTATTTTAAGAAATTTGTCCCAGACAGCAGTTTAGTTAATGCACATCATCCATCTATGTGAAGTTAACCAATATATTTATGGTGTTTTTTTTTTTCTTTTTTCTTTTTCTTTTTGAGAATTCTCCATTGTTGTGTTTCTTTCTCTCAGGTCACAGAGATTTCCATGGGAGAGTTTCTCATGCATTCCTCAGTGATGTGGCTAAACCCGCTCCCATCTCTGGGCCGCATGAAGAAGGAGCCAGAATTGACCGTATTTGGTGAGTAGCCGCTTAAAACACACACACACACACACACACACACGTACATTATATCAATAGGTTTTTAATTGTCATGAGAGACACTAGATGATGTCGACCCTGTTGACTGGACACTAATATTACTCATCATCAGCTCATGGAAAGAGCTAAAAGCTTTGTTGGGAGAACACTTCCTTCCCCCCATTTACCCATGATTCTTTGCAATAAGATCTTGGCAGCATTGAAGACCACGTCTGTGGAGGGCAAAGCGTTGAACACATTACCAGATCTGATCAAATGTGGAAATTCTTAAAGCATTTCGGAAAAAGAGTACGGAAATTATGTTCTCAAGACCCAAGACACTGTATTTCTTATTTTCCCTTTAGAAAATAGCGGGTCAAGGAAAATGGCATGTCTTACTTTAAACCTAAACCTATGGGCTATAAATGTTTGGCTTGGTTTGATCGACAGTTATAGTTCACGCAACTTCAGAATCAAACACACATCGAGTATTAATGTGCATCTACATTATAAATCTTGTATAAGCTAAGCAAATAATGTAAACTATGAAGTTAAAAACCATTTCTTGTAACGCAAGTAAGAAATAAAACACTCTGCGTGGTGCTGTTATAGGAAAATCATCAACAACAGGGTGGTGTGATTCAGCCCAGTGTTTGATTCCTCTTAAATTCCCAACAGTTACACGTCATATACATTTTATCCATTTACAGTTACAGTTAATGTTGTGGAACATGTGTTCTGGAATTCGTTAAAAACAGCTCGGGCTGCAGCTCTAATGAAGGTTTTGGGGTAAAGCTGTATGAATTCCTCATACAGAATCATCACTGAAATCTGCATCTTTTCCCTCACCAGTGTTTAAGAAAGCAGTGATCCTCGTCTGCAGAGAGAGCAACAAGCTTAAGAAGAAAATGGTGAGTCTCTCCACTCTCCTACTATAATAACGATTAGTGCACTAATCAAATTTAGCCAATTAATCATGACTCCCCTTGTGTGTGCTTGACAGAACGTTCCACGCTCCGCCCACTCTCACGGAGAGCAGGACCCGTTTAAGTTCCGCTGGCTCGTTCCTCGCTCTGCGCTGCAGGTCAGACTGGGCAACATGGCAGGTACGACGGCCTTCATCACACACACACACACACACACACACACTCTCTCTCTCTCTTTAATTCTTTAATCACACTGCAGCGTTGTTGGATTCTGATTGGTCAGTAGAAGTTTCTGTAACAGTAGCTCTGACAGTAGCGCAGCTGCAAATCACAGCTTTATACTAATGCGCTTGTTTTAAGATTAAAAAAAAAAAACGGTGCCATTTTCTGTAAAGAGAAATGCGTTTATTTAACATTTATGTAAGGAGTCTCCAGTTTCAGAGGTAAAGCTATAACTAAGCTTTCTGACATCTTCAGGACAGAGGAGTTCACGCTTTTCTTTACAACATGAGCTTTTTTTTTGTCTTATGACGTTAATAAGAACTTACAGCTGCTATAACAAGAGTGACAACAGGAACTAACTTGTTTCACAGACGTTGCACAACATTAAAGCAACTATAAACAGATAAAAAGCAATAAATGCCGTTCTTAAATAAATGAAAGTAGGAATCGTTGCTGTGGCATAAGGAGAATAAAACGCTCATGGACATGCTGTTGTAACAGTAACTTCAAACCCTCACTGATTATTTTCTTCTAACATCACAACATGGAGTGTTTTATTCCTTCCATAATAGTTAGATTGCACTCTCTAAGATCTAATCTTCTATTACTTTTTCCACTTGATGTTGGGAAAAAAAACTCAATAAACGAGTCGACATTTATTGCGTACTTTATTTTCATATTTTAAAATTCTGTAACAATTTTCTCATTCAGTGCGCAAAAAAAAAACCCCAGTCAAATATTAGAAACCGTTAATAATATCTGACAAAACTCTTGAGTTGCTGTATTCTCATGGCTGGACCTTACATAGATTCTGTTCCCTATGTAGTGAGCATGTGTATTGAACAGGAAGCCGTCAGGGATTCAGCATTACTGAGTGTGCAATGGCGAGCTTCAAGGTGGCATGCAAAATGTAAACTCGGGCAAATATCAGCAACAAGAACTTATAACTGTGGATAAATAAACAAAAAAAAAACGTTTTCACCTTGAATATGTGATGCACACACACAGTAATGTCCAGTATGACCGACTCATTAACATTTAAATGCTGAGTCTGATTAAAACTGTACCCATGCTTATCCTTTTTTTTTTGCACATGCAGAAAGCAACTGCGTCTGGGAGCTGATCCACACCAAATCCGAGCTGGAGGGCCGACCCGAGACTGTGTTCCAGCTGTGCAGCAGGTGAGCTACAGGATCACTCGGTTCTAACATAAAGCTCTAATTGATACGTGCCGAGACACTACCCGAGATGCTAACTGAGAACTAACATCTCCTTCAGCACGCCTGAGAGCAAAGTGAACACGGTCAAGGTGATTCGCGCTGTTCTGAGGGAAAATGCGCGCAAAGGGATGCGAGGAACCGAGCGACCAGCTGAGAGAACCTGCAAAGAACATCTCGTTCCCCTGAGGGGAAATTTACCTTCATCAGCTAAACTCGGTCAGTTCCGTCTCACAGTAATATTCAACATCATAACAGCTCACAGGTGCAGACCTGCCAACCCCAAAAGAGGAATGCGCAGTCCCCAAAGGGTGTCAACTACATTTTTGATATTAGCCATTGACTTATCTACGGGTAGTAGCTGAAGTGTGTGAACAATCCCCATTGAAAGTATTGGAACGGCAGGGCCAATTAATTTTTTGTGCTGTACACCAAAGACATTTGGGTTTGAGATCAAAACATGGATGAGAGACGACAGATCCGAACTTCAGCTTTCATTTCCTGATATTTACCTCTAGATGTGTTAAACAACTTTTGTTTGAACCCACCCATTTTTCAAGTGATCAGAATTATTGGAACATGTGACTGACCAGTGTTTCTTGCTGCCCATGTGTGCCCTGTTAGATTCATTGTTTAATTAATAACAACAATTAATAGCTCTGAATGTCGACTCTTGGTTTGAGCCCTGGAAACCTGTGAAGACTGTATTTGTTGTTAAAAAGGATAAACCAACATAAAGACCAGAGAGCTGTCAGTGGGAGAAAAAGAAAGAGGAATTCCAAACAGAGGCAGCGAGATTAGCCACAAAAGTTCTGGAACCAAGATTAACCTCTACCAAAGTGTGAAAGAAAGGATCTGCTCATGATCCAAAACATACAAGCTCATCTTTGAAACATGGTGGAGGTAGTGTCATGGCTTAGACTTGCATGGCTGCTTCTGGAACAGACTCACTAATCTTTATTGATGATGGAACTCATGATGGTAGCAGCAGAATGAATTCAGAAGTTTACAGGAACATTTTTCTGCCAATTTACAGAGAAATGCATCCAATCTAATTGGGAGGAACTTCATCATGCAGCAAGACATTGATCCAAAACACACTGCCAACTCAACAAAGGACTTTATCAGGGGGGGAAAGTGGAAGGTTTTAGACTGACCAAGTCAATCACCAGACCTTAACCCAGTTGAGCAGCATTTCACCTCCTGCAGAGGAGACTGGAGTTTGGTGTCAGTGAGTTGCAAGCAAGGGATATACAACCAAATATTAAGCGTTATTTGCTTTAATTTACATTCAGGCTATCTGTTCCTATACTTTTGCTCACCTAAAATTGGGTGGTCTGATACAAAAGGTGCCATGTTTTAAGCTGTTTAACACATCTAGATGTACACATCAGGAAATGAACGCTGAAATCCTGATCTATCGTCTCTTTCATCCTTTGATCTCAAACCCAAATGTCTTCAGTGTACAACACAAACAGAACAACTCTCCTTGCTGTTCCAATACTTTCAGAGGGGATTTTATATGGGGTTTTACGATAATCAAGGAGAGTTATATGATGGCTTTGTGCTGCACTTTATTTCTCTTGGTTTTTGTCGGTGTTCTCACAAACGTGTGTTCCTGACTCTGAAAATAATCGTTCATCTGCGCGTGCTAATTAACCCGACTAGTAAAAATCACTTTACGCCTCGACTGATGTGTGTAGTGCAGCCGGTGGTGGGATTCAGAACAAGTAAAACATTTAAAACGCACACACCAAATGGTAAGTTTCATTTTTGGGAAGGTATGGAGTAGGCTTTAATTTCCTGTTATCTGCTGGGCAACTACCAATTCCAAAAAACAAACAAACAAAAAACCTGGTCAAGGAATCTGCTACTGATTTGTCCAGTAGTATTATTGGTGCTCAGTGCACGTGATGTGCAGAAAACACACACACACACGCATGGCAGAGATGCAGGACCACAGAGTTGTTCTCTCACTCATCTGTGTGTTTGTGTTTCAGGTTCCTCTCGAGCGTCCTGGATGTGCCAGAAGCCCATCAACGTTAACTCTCTTGCCAACAGTGACACACTGAAGCCAGCGCATTTAGACACCGATTCAGCAAGCGAGAGCAGCGGAGACCCGCCCCCTGCACCATCATCAGAGACCCCGCCTACTAACTCCACCCTCAGACAAGGCAGCATGAGGGAGTCAGACATTCTCAGCGACGACGATGGGTTCAGCGAGCGCTTGGCTCGCCGTGACTCTACCCCTGGGTCGATCGAGACTCGGTTCCACGAGCTGCGCCTGAGCGACGAGGCCCGCGTGGAACCCGAAGGCCGTGAAGTGAACTCTCCCGAGACGCAGCCTCAGCTGAGACGCGCCCACTTCAGCGCCATGAGGCGGCGGTCAGCGAAGGGCGAGCCGAGACGCAGCCAGGCGGCACTGCTGAGTCTGAAGCAGCACAGCCGCTCTCTGGACAGCCCGTCCGAGTCCGCGGCGGTCAGCGTCGACCTGAACACGCTGCTCGAGAGGGACTTCAGCGTCCACAGCCTCACCTCAGTCATTAATGAGGACTGTTTCTACGAAAACGGCACCAAGAGCAGCGCCACGGCTACGACCTCGTAGCGATGAATCTGTACACTGTACAACATCTGGAAAAGGAAATTCGAATTCGCTTTAACATTCAGGTCTATGAATTAAAAGGTTATTTAAAAAGGTTTAATTAGCGATTTTAGATGAACCACAAAATTCAAAGCCATGCCCCCACAATCATTTCTGAATAAACAAGAAACATGTGGACCCCCAGCACCTGTCATGCATCATGTTCTTGTTTTTCCTTTTACCCAAAAATCACTTACTGCATCTTTAATAGCCAGAGCAACACTCATATCACCGAACCTGTGCTTACCTTCAGGAACAACAATCCAGATGTTGCATCTGTTATTGTGCCTTTTTTTTAGCTGTGCTTTTATTTGTATTTTTATTTGTACATGCTAGGGTTTTTAAAGCTTTTAATTATTTATTGATAACTTTATATTCCTTTTGAACAGGAAGCCAAACAACAGGTTAAGACTTGATGTTTTTTTCTTGAAGTTTGCACGAGGTGTGTGTGTTACTGAAACACATGGACTGTTGTGTAAATTGCCTTAATCAATAAGGCTTCTGTGTGTGACGTACAGAACAGTCGAGCAGTCCAAAACAATCAGCGCTGAATGTGCTTTGTGCTACGACGGGTACTCTAACCTAAAAAACATAAAAAAAATTTTTAAACACCAAATATGTATAGTATTTTTTATGAATAAGTGTAATTTAAACTTGTGTACGGTTTATCAATTTGGCATTTTGGCAATGATGTAAAGTGCTGTATGTAATAAACCGATCTCGCTGATTTGTACAGTCGTGCTGCAAAGAGGTTTTTAAACGAACGATGAATAAAAATGTCTTTTGGTATTCGTCCTATCGGCTGTGTGGCTGTAATGAAATAAACAAGACGGATGCACTCGGTCACAGAGATCAAGACAAATGGAAGTGTGTCCGAGGCTGATGGAGTCGCGCTGAAAAGAAGTCGTGCTGAATAAGTGGCTGAATCAGCGTGGACGAGTGTAATACAGATTTATCAGCTAGTTAATATCCTGATTTATCAGCACATCACACTATTAAATTAGTCGGGGAAAAAACGTTTTTGAATTTTCACATTCACATTACTCATCAATAACTTCCAACATACATAAGAAGAAATGGACAATTACTAATATTTAGAGGTGATAAATTTGTAGTGTGTGCAGACTAGCAGGTTCAACAACCAGTACAAGGAAATAAACCCTACTCTTTTTAAGTTTTTGTTTGGTGAGTGAGCTACTCGTTCTGAATCCCACTTCCTGCCGCACTACACACATCAGCCGCGAATTAGCGTGCACGTGATGATGGACCATCTTTTCAGAATCGGGCAGCTGGAAACGAACCAAAATTCTGCAGTTAAACATGGAGAGAAAATAAAAGCTGTTAAACAGACTCGAATAATATCTTTTACTTTAACACTATATCTCGTAGCGGAAATGTTCGCTAAAGGACTCGCTGACTTTTTGGTGAGGTGGTAAAACACGATGCGCTTCGTCAGAGAAGAGGATCGCGATCATAAACTCTTATCAACGTTTCGCTTAGTCAGTTTCTGGGCGATGAAATAAACATGGGACTGGGCAGCACATGGAGCTTTTACTAGCTAATACAGTCATGATAACGTTATTGTATCATAATGTTGTAAAGGTTTCCAAAACGTTATATAGGCCATGTATAGACATTTCCTTTAGAGATACCACAGTGAAGAGGAAAATGTTTCTCTGGCAGCAAGATTTCTATATTATACCCAATTTTCATATGCATTATGCTTCTCTAACGGTGAAACTCTGCCATCAATCATGTATATATTTATTTATTTACTAACTCTTCATGCTTTGCAGTAACCTCAGAAGTCTTGAAGCTTTCTCTCCAAAGTCGTCGCTAGAGAAACATTTTCCTCTGAAAAGCTCGACACTACGGAGGCTTTGTGCTGTCACTTTGCTATATGACAGCAATTCAGAGTCAAAGTCTAAACTCTCTTCTGAACAGCTCTGAGAAGGAGAAATGGCCTGAATAACTACAGAAATAAATTATTTTCAGGTCTGAATCTGCTCATAAAGGGCCTTGAGTGGTTGCACTGAGGATTACAAGCACATTGTTGATTACCTTTCAGTTCCAGCGTGTTTTTTTTTGCAGTCTTTTTCATTTTTCAGGTGTATATTAAATACCGCAGCTATTATTCACATCTATATAAAATAACTCTACACCATCTGACCTCCAGGCCATTGTTTCTTCTACACTCAACACTGCAGCTGGAATGGAAAGGGGAAAGGTGTAAAAGATTCATGGGCGAGCCGCAGTGAAAACACTGGGTCGTGTCCCGGTGTGAACGACGGCAGCCATTAGCGTCTCTCTCTCTTCGTCTGTCTGTGGCTCTGACGCTTCTGCCTCAGCTCTTCTCTGAAGTCGTAGCTGAACAGCGTGTGGTTTTCTCTGCACAGCCTGCTGTAGGAGTCCGCTAAAGCTCTGAACTGGCTGATGGAGATGTCGGCGGGCCGGAGAGTCGGGTCCAGATCGGCGCGCCGTAGAAGCTCCTCAGTCATCCTGAGTCTCTGAGCCTTGGGAAACAACATTCTGTGAAAGAGGAGAAGGAACATGTCACTTGAGTTAGTGGTGCTGTTAGAGGAAAATAATCAACAATGATGCGCCATGATAACACCACATCCTGAAGCGTTTTATTCCTCTTATACCACAGCACTCGTATCAGCCAACGATTAGAACGAGTGCATTATTATAAACCTGTGATGTGCTGCTGCATTTACTGTCCGAGCTGCTGTTCTGGAAAATTAATCAACACCCTCTGACCAATCACAATACAGAATTCAGCAGCACTGTGGTATGATGTGATAAGGACTTCAAAATTTGCACAAGATATTAAGTTTTGTCCGTAATCAGTCCGTAATCAGATGAAAATATTTGTACGAGGAATATATAAAATAATTGTGATGTCTTATGATGACTTGAAAATTTGGAAAAATTCATGTTCCTTCAGTTTCCTTTTGAAACTGCGGGGTGCAAACATTTTTAGCAGCGATTAATACTGCAGTACTGACGTACAGAAATGCGACTGATTAATGAAAGGAGTTCAGAGCGGTTGTGTTCTGTGCTCTGACTTTAACAAGAGAAACTCATCTTTAGAACTCGTGCTTGTTATTTTCAGGGATCTGTGATCCGACGTCTCACGCTGCCTTCTTTAAACCAGGACAGCGCAAAAACTGCTTTTACAAAATACTTCCTGTTGATTTTGGTTTGCTCGTCTTTGATTGCTATTACTGCAGGATACAGTATGTTTTATCTATTATTTTATTAATATCATAAAACAGAGGTATATTTTAGCTCCTTCTCAATTAAAAATATGTACAGTGGCCAAAAGTTTTGCACTTCTCAGAAAAGTAGGGATAGAAATTTTTTTTTTTACCAAATCAGACCAAGAAATATCTTGAAAGATTTTGCATCGATGTACAAAAAAATAAAATACAATTACATTTTTATATAGGGTTGTGCAGCATAAATATTTTTGTTTATTTATTTATTAATTCCTAAAACAGTCAAACCCCCACACAAAATAAACACTAAGAAAATACATTCACCTTTGTGTTTTTAAATAAACAAAAATGAGGTTTTAAAAGCACCAAGTGGTCATGAGATAGGCTATAAAAATAATTAACATAAAAATGCATCCTGGTGCATAAGTATTGGCACCCAAAATCATGAGATGCCTACAGCTTTTCGCCCCTTATTACAGTGTGGCTTTTGCACTCGCGAGAGTTCATTCTTCATCATGATCACTGACGGCTCAATGACTCATAATTGCTGCTCATTATTAAGGTTCCTTTATTAAACAAGGTCTATTTGCTGAGCAAGTTTTAAGGGTGAACACGAAGGCGTTACTCATGAGCCTCGGGCGACGGTTATTATATAAAAATATAGAAATGCAGGAAGTGGAGAAAGAGAAGAGAAGGTACAGCGCGCTTACTCGAGTCCTTTGTGGCAGTGCTTCCTGCGGAACTGAAAGACGTTCCTGACCACTTTCTCCACGAGCTTAAAGGGCTGCTGGATGTGTGGCTGAGCCAGAGGAGTGAAGTGTACCACCCCCACGTCCACCTACACACACACACACACACAAAGACATAAAACACAAATGAATGTGAAGAACACAATCACAGTGAAGCAGGACTCCCACATACACACAGGGAGGGAGGGAGGCAGGGTGATGGACGGATAGCTGGGGGATAGGATGAGTGGTAGAAAAAGGAAGGCAATGACGCAGCAGTTGCCACAGTAACACCTGTTTGAAGGGGCCGTGAAAGCAAAAGAACGGCTGCTAAGAGTCTCGTCAAAACCTGGCACATCAAAACATACAAACGAGAAACGTGGCACTGTTTTGACCTCCAGCAAACCAGAAGCAGGAATGTTCACGATTGATTTGATGCTGGGATTGGTGAGGGGGTGAACCAACATTTGGCCTTGACTCCTCTCTCTCTCTCTGTGTCTGTCTCTCTCTCTGTCTCTCTCTCTCTCTCTCTCTGTCTCCCTCTCTCATCCTCCAGTCAGCACTAAGCTGATATGAAAAACTGTTGAAGTAATCGTGCCAGAGCGAGCAGAGCAGAGCAGAGCGATGCCGCTCTCCTCCTCACATCTCCCTCCCTCACAGTCTCCTTTTTTCCTTCACTCCGAGACACGGCTCTTCCTTTCATTGTGAGCAATAAAAAAAAAAAAAAGGAACCTCGCACAACAAGCCACAGCGAGCGCTTTTGAGCGGAGGAGTATAAATTTCTGGATCTTCTCACTCGTGAATGAAGAGCACCATACGGGTTGTTTTATCATTTCTTCCCGGTGGATAGATTGAGGGATAACCTCAGGACTCAGGAAAAACGGATACGGACATGATAACGCCAAGACGACCGTCATCAACTACATCTCAAACAGGTACGTCTGCACAGTTGCCTTCATTCCTGCTACTCTCACCGTGTTGTGTAGTGCTGAACAGGGAAGGCGTTTCGTTTTCATTTCTGCCTCACCGTTTAATTTAGTGTTGGCACGATGAGAATTTGGAAAGCGATGGGGAGGAACTTAATTAGTCCGTGGAAGAAAGAGAACACCACAGCCGTAATTGATTTCTTGTCGATTCATTCGTCTGACGTTGAAATGGACATTGCTCGGCTCTGCACCGGCTCATGGTTAACTTTTGCGTGCTGCAGTGATGCAGGAAGCCCTCCATCAGCTCTGCACTTCTCCTTACAACTTAATAATGAGACGCAAAGCATCACACACCACCGGCAATGCCTCTTTAATTAGAAAATGACACATCAATGAAATCAATGCTAATTTAAAATGTTATCTCCTATAGACTCTCTCTCCTATAGTAATTACACCATATATATTCTAAAGGCGGTGTGTGTGTGTGTGTGTGTGTGTGTTGGGGGGTTGGGGTGTCGATATTGCGACTATACATGCAGCAGCATTTTTGCCATCTGAACAGTCCCAGTCACTTTGGAGTGTGATTTATGACACAGCAGCTACACGGCCTCACTCGCCCGCTCTGTAGTAATATATCCTGCTCTCGCCATTAATCCACTCCTGATAACCTTAGCACATGAAAAACCTTCATCTTAAATCAATGCTGTGCCACCATCACTGCTTTTAAGATATTCTGCATTTAAGTGATCTGTAACTCAGAGAACGTCTCATTAATCCACCTGAGACCTTTGCTCTCTCTTTCTCTCTCGTGTTTTCTCTCTCCCAAGACACGTTTGTTGTCCTTTTGTTTCAACAAATATGCATGCTGGACCATGAATTACAGGGATTCATTTCATCTGTGGATTTAAAGCAAAGAGAAAAAACAGGCAACCTCTAATAAATTCCAGCCTCTCCAAACAAATTGATCATAAACAAGACTCTACCATTTACATCTCGGATTAAAAAACTTCTAGACTATAATACTACCGAACTTCTTTATGAGCAGCCACTTCATTTCCTTATAATATATTTTTCTTTAAACGTCGCCTGATTTGCAAACCAACACCACACAGAATTAATTCATGTTATACCACAGCACTGGCTTCGGCTTGGTCAGAATGTGTGCGATTCCTTTTCTATAACATAAATGGATTAAACAACATGCTATTTAACGAAGAAAAACTTGTGCAATCAATTATATGTTGAACATCTTTTCTGTAAGGAGATGTTTATTTAACATTTATGCAAGGAGTCTCCAGTGTCAGCGTAGAGCTGTAACCAAGTTTTCTGACATCTTCAGGACGGAGGAGTTTACGCTTCTTTGCGGTTTGTCACTAACATGATAAGCTGCGGTTTTTTTTTTTTTTTCGTTTAAAAAAAAAAAAAAAAAAAAAGGAGGGAAATGAGAGGCTGGTGAGGGAACTAATTTTTATAGCTGCTACTATAACAAGCGAGAATGGGAAGTAATTTATTTTGAGGAGGAATAAAAAGTATGATTATTGTTTTTTAATGAATAAAAATGTAACAGTTGTCAAAATGTTGTGGTACAAGTGATATAAAACACTATGACATGAAAGTCAAAGCAAAAGAAGCAAAACTCACATGCATATGTTCATAAATGCCTATGTGTCTATGACACATTTAGCCACACCCACAAATTTCCATAAAAGGCATGACTAAACAGTGAAACAGTGCCTCCCAAGTGCGAATTGTGCTAAATGTTCCAGTAATGCAGCTCAGCCATTGCAGCGTGTTGGCTAGACCCTAGACTCATACTAACTCTTCTTCTATTTACAGGGTGCCATTACTTTTGTCCTAATTAAACAGCTAGTCTTACTTGTCCTAATTTGTGGATTTGTTTTAGATCGCTTTCTTTCATCATTAATATAAAACTGACCGAGTTTCACCAAATTCATTAAATTGGTGTGCAACTAAAATAATTAAGTGATTTAAACTTGACAGTATAGTCCGTATATAAAAATGGCAGCAACTCATCGATAATTTTAAGTCAATCGAGGTTCACATTAGTGAGTCTCCTTACTCATACATTTACACTCAGGAGCAAAAGTCGGATACAGACATTTCCCCCAAAATTACAGGTGAACACCACATTTCTTGTGTAAATGCTTCTGAAAACGCTGTACGAAGGAATTTTTTCGTATCCACCATAAGCATTGAGGCCCAATTTCTGAAGCTTAATAATTACAAATGCATGCGCAAAAATATACAAGTTCACAATTTTGGGAGCAACTATCAATAAGGTAGGACAGATGTGGTCCAATAATTGTGTTACAATGCGTTTCTAGGCCAAGATTACACAAACTTCCACTCTCTCTTGTTAACAACCTTTGCATAAGCGACGGACAAATCTATGCCGATATGTTCGTCCACATAATTCTCAAAGTCCCCTCACCCATTTTCTCCTCCAGCCAAAAGGGAGTGAAGGGTAATTTGTCATTATTGTTATTGGGAATGACCAAAGCGAGGTGGAAATCCCTCAAGACTAACACAAACCATCATTCCTGAACATAACAGACAGTGAACAATTCAATATCCAGCAAGGGGAATACAGGAACTGACGGGAGTGAGAAAACAGTCCTGCATAAATCATGATGGCACGTCCAAAAGACACGCACAAGTACTTTAGCTGTAGTGGAAAGCGAAAGTGGGGATGTGCTGCAGTTCCTGCTGCTGTGCAGAAGAAAAATAAATAAATAAAAAAGTACTCCCTGTATTCAAGGAACACCCCAAGGCATGGAGAAGTAAAAGCGTTGCCTGATATTACATATACACATTTAGTAAATATACACATTTCATACAAAAATATACACATTTCATACAAAAATATACACATTTCGAAGAGAAACTTGAAGGGAGAATGGGTGAAAAAGGAATGGCTTTTTAAAATGGGAGAGCAAATGAAATGTTATTTAAAGATGTAATGTGAGTGCAATATTTGAAATATGTGATTGCGCAATAAAACAGGCAACAAATGGAGACGCATCTGCGTCAGAACGTAATTTGCATTTATATTAGCAAGAATGCTTGTTTTGGTGTGGATGCTGAAACAAGGTCATTCTGAGGGCGACCTTGGGGAACTGCACATTCAGCTAAATCTGTGAAATATGAAAAGCTTTGATGAGAGCGGAAAAAAAAGCAATCATGTCCTGAAAATAAAGCGAATGCAAATTGGACATGAAATTTCTAGAGAAAGGATCATGATGTCCAGTGAAGCCTCGGAGAAGGTGATAAAATCAGAGCAGCGTGCTTTTAATAACGCCCCATGCCTTCACATTCCCATGGTGCATGTTAGCAGCTTTCTTCATTCCCTTTTATTTATACATTGTTTAATTATTTTCCCCACATTTTCAGAATCAGCCCTTAGGTCACAGCTTCTCAACCATGAAGTGGCAGGAGATTTTATTTATACTGTTATTTATGCAAATAAACTTGATTTATGGAAAATTTTATAATAAATCACAACTGTGAAGCTTAATGAAGGTTTAACAATAATAATAATTTCACAATCAAGCCCATTTTTACACCAGACTGTAATGGTGCCGTTGTTAAAATGTGTAAATAACAACCCACGTGTTATCTTTCCCCTTTGATGTATAACAATTAAATGTGATGAGCGATAAGAGTCTGTTTATATTGATTCGTTATGATCAATTCTAATCTTTAAATAAGAACATCACCAGCCATTCTTTGTGCTGATTGTGCAGATATTTACTCTGAATTTTCTAAACAGTAGGCCTATAATTTCTAATAAAACTATTATTATTAATATTATTATAATTAAAATGGCTATTATAGGAGTGGTGGTGGTCTGGGGTGGAGGAATTATGGGCCCTTAACATGGCCAAAAAAGGTTGAGAACCTCTGCCTTAGGTGTTCCTTGGTGAAGAAACAAAATGTCAGCCAAATAAAATGGGTGGGTTCGTGCCACCGAAACCCGGGAATGTGTTAACTGAAAGTCAGCAGAACAGAAAGCACGAGCGTGAGCTGTTGCTAGGGTTCGTATTTGGTTTACTACAAGTATTGATTTGGGATGAATGCAACATCAATGAGAAAGGTGTTGAAGACTGAACCGACTGGACCAAAGGACACACACATGCGTCAAAAAGACCCGAGTCAAGTAATTGAGTTAAAGCTAACTGCATTACTTTGGCCATGCCGTCTTTATAGAATCAGACCTGAGTGCGCTTTCTCTCTGTCCTCTTTGTCATTCATGAATCAAGGTCGCATAACCACCTCCATCTCCTCTCGTCTCCTCTGCAGTAGGGAGATGGAAAAGGAGGGGGGCAGCTGCTTGGAGTTCAGGTCCCTGCTTCATAGAAGATATTCATGTAAATGGTGTGGCTCAGATTAAACCAAATCGAGTTCACCTTGAATACTAGAGAAAAGGGGGACAGGTCCTTAGACACACTGAACATCTCAAACATCTGGCCAGATGACAGGTCAAGGATCGCCCAAGTTATATTCATTTATAATGATTTTGTGCATAATGAACAGGATCTAATTGTGCCAAGTAGAATCTTTCATACTTAAATATGTAATCCTGATCAATAGATTAACAACGGGTGCTAGTGAAAATTAGTAATATTGGAAGCACGGTACCTTAAAAACGCGTTAATCATGTTTGATTTTATACACATATTTAGTCTAATGTATTTTATTTAGACTACTACATGCCAGGTATAGCTTACAAAATGCCCATGATGCAATGGGCTCAAACAGAAGTAATTTAAAAAATTTACTTTAAAACCAAACACATTTCTTCCCACATAAAGTACTCTGGTAATAATTATACCTAAAATACACACTGATTATGGCCTATATATTTTGTGTCTGGTAACGTTATATTTAGGTTTTTTTTTTTTTTTGCTAATTAGCCAAAGGGCTAGTTATGCTAGCTGCTGTTCATAACTGCTACATAAATCCCCCCAAAATGCGTACGATTAAAACGAAAAGCAAAATGTGATTGTAGACAAAAAGAAAACTTTAAAGTTGTGTTTAAAGTATAATGTTAGTTCTCTGCCTTGTGAATAATGGTCTACAGCCGGGTTGCCAGATTGGATTTGCTTTTACACCAAGTGACGGTTTGTTAAATCCATGCAAATTCATTATAAATTAATAGAAACTAATTAAACAAATATTAGAGTCGGTTAGTCTTTTTCTACAATTATATCGCATTTTCTCCAGGGACAAATTCACTAAACATGGCAACTGAGTGCGAACACTTTCAATATGAGCCTGGGGTTTAAAAAAAAAAAAAAAAAAAGGTAAAATAGCGGAGAGGATGAAAACAGCACGCAGGAGGGGTGTGTGTGTGTGTGTGGGAGAGTGAGAGAGCGAGAGGGAGACAGACAGAGAGACCGAGGATATCCTCTCATCTCCTGCTGCTGAGAAGAACATGGACGCTGTATGCGCGCGCTTTAAACCCGCAGCGTTGCTCATACCGCGTGTTTTCGTTGTTTGCGCGGTGTGTGCGCGCGCGCGCGCGCAAGTGTGCGTTCGTTCGTGCGCGTGTGTGTAGCTCTGCAGCAGTCCCAGGTAAGGATGCTTCGTGATGTTTTCCTACAGCTAGCTTAATTTTTTCCATTTTAAAATCCACAGACACGTCGCATGAGCATGTTTCAGCCTTTAGCGCTTTTTAATGATGTCAAACTGCAAACAGAAGCTGTACAGTTACTTTATTTGATTACCTGGTGTGTATGCATGGGGCAATGTCATGTAGCTTGCTTTAATCCTGTCTCTTATTAGGTACACTGCATATATAAACACACAGAAAAAGAGCCACCAAAAAGTTCAGGGTGTCCCTTTCCTGTAAGACACTGTCGTTTTTAACCTTTGTTCCCGATGAGGGAAAAGTGCCTAGGGGGAGGTGGATGAGGATGATGAGGAGGAGGAAGATTCACACTATCACTCACTCAGTTCTCTGTTTATTTCCTCAGGAAGGCGCTGCTGCTGAAGAGGACAGGACGCCTAGACGAGCGCCCGTGTGAATGGTGTCCAGGCAAACGGGTTGGTCAAGATGGCGTCCACGGGCACGCAGATCTTCGGCTTTGTGTTGGCGCTGCTCGGCATCCTGGGCGCCACGGTTGCCACACTGCTGCCCAACTGGAAGGTGAGCGCAGACGTGGGCTCGAGCATCATCACAGTCATCTCGCAGATGCAGGGCCTGTGGATGGACTGCACCTGGTACAGCACGGGAATGTTCAGCTGCACGCTCAAGTACTCCGTACTGGCGCTGCCTGCGTACCTGCAGACAGCGCGCACCACCATGGTGCTGTCCTGCGTCCTGGCCGCGCTCGGGCTCTGCCTGGCGTCGCTTGGGCTCAAGTGCACGCACTGGGGCGGTGGTAGGAGAGCGAAACGTCACGCTGCACTAGCGGCCGGAGCCTGCTTCGTAGCCTCTGGGTTCTTGTGCCTGGTGCCTGCGTCTTGGTACACCAACGAGGTCATCGCCAACTTTTTGGATGCCAGTGTACCCGAGAGCAACAAGTTTGAACCGGGCGGTGCTGTCTACGTCGCGTTTGTGTCATCTGGTTTGCTTTTCGCCGGCGGCTTCATCTTCTGCCTGTCGTGCTCGGGCAAGCGCCACGGCCCTCAGGATCTGGTCCTGCTGCCTCCGGATAAACTCTTACTCCAGCAGCAGCAACAGCAGCTCCTCCAACAGCAGCACTTAGACCAGCTTCAGCACCAGTACTGCACTCTCTCGCCTCTGGATAATAAGACGGGATACAGCCTGCAGGACTACGTGTAATGCAAACGGCGGGAGAGCAGGATGATGACTGCGACACACTCATCCCATCCTCCTCCTCCTCTTCTTCTACAAGCACAAAATGATGGAGGAATTCCCAAAGTTTCAGAATGGACGAGTCGTGCGTAACTGATAAGCAATGTCGGAGTGAGCGGACGACAAATAAAACGTAGATCTCCTGTATCGGAGTGTATTAAATGTTTCCTGGGAAGCGGATTAGTTAGATAGAAATAACCCCCCACATATAACTAGGGATGCATCGATACCATTATTTTCAATATACCAAAATGTGTAACCAACTTAGTATTGATCAGCCAATCAAAGACGTCGAGGAACATTTTCTTGTCTTCGGCGCTGTTGATACTTCCCCGGTATAATTCGTTGCCAAAAAAAAAAACCTGTTCACGCAATTACATTACTCCTCCTTTGTAACATTAGCTAGTCAATTTTAACTAAAGTGAATTAGCTAGCGCATTTTGTTCGTGCTTCTGCACTAAATCAAGTCAATTTTTTTGTCTGAAATTCCTTGTTGGCGATGACTGATCGTGACTGATCTTGCGTAAGAACAATATGCTGTTAATCAAAGAACTGTCATTTATTTTCACGTACCTAGCGTTATCTGTAGACGTTTTTTCTCTCCTAGCCAGTGTTTGCTGCTAGCGCTGAACTGTATTGTAGGAAAATGCTGTAGTTCCTCCTCTTGATATTTTATCAGTTTTCAATAGGCAGTCTGCCTTCATCAATCATGAAACACGGCCACGTTGCTTGCAATTCGTGCCATCTATCATTACATACACTACGATTACGTCACACAGTGTCACCTGGTATTGGCGGGACTTTTTTTCTACAAATATAAGTAAATGAGTGCGGTATGGGACCAATACCAGTATAGGTATCGATGCATCCCTAGTCATAACTCCTTCCCCAAAGATTAGAAATGAAAAGCAATCAGTTAGCTGCTAACCATGTTTTCGTAACCTCTGCTCAAAGTAAGTCGGCAATACGTCCCCAAAAGGCAATAGCATGGGAAAGCCAGTTTTGTTCTTCTCATTTTTCTTTTTACTCTCCGGCCCTGTCCGTTTGAGTAATAGTAGAACTAATGAAATCTCTTGTCTTATTTTGTTAGCTGATAGAATGATTGATATGATCGTTGCCTCAGCATGCTGTTCGGAGCCTGTGCATAATGCAGCGGAATGCCTGGTAGAGACTTGAGTCATAGCCACATTGCCTGTGCCTAAACGAGAAAAAAAAAACTAGAACATTATAGCGAGCCAGTTGTTTTTTTAAAAAAAAAAAAAAAAATTTTATTGGGGGGGGGGGGGGGCATGATTGGAGAGTGAATGGGGCTGTTGGGTCTGGAATGATACCCCACACACACACTTACTTCAGCACAGAACAGAACATGGTGTTTGTGTGTGATGTGTTTTTTGGTTAAGCTTGCACAGTGCATGCTGCTTACTGCTTTATCTCTCACACACACACACACACACACACACACACACACACACACAAAGTTAGCTGCATGTGTGCTTTTTTTTTTTTTTTTTTTAACCCACGTCAATACTCACTGCTATGGAAACCGAATCCTGCACCCAAATATGTGTATACGTGTCTGGAGGTCTGTGTGAGTCAGTGAGCTAGAGGGGAAAGAGTGTCTGTGTGTGCGCGTGTGTTTTTGCTTTTGGCTCTTTAGAAGTCAACTCGGTTTCATTCGGTGATCCAAAGAACCCTCCAGAACACTGGACATTATATTATACAGAATATTGTAACGAGGTGGAATTTTCATGGCAGTGACGCCGATATTGACGCTGGCACTGACGCATTTTCTCCCCCTTCATGATTTGGGCCGGTTCCCATCAGCAGTGCATCTGCCGTCAGATTTGCACCAGCAGGAGATCGCTCTTCATCTAAAGCTCCAGTGATTTCTCAGTGCCGTACTCATCCTCATCGTCACACAGCCCTCATTCTCTCCATGTCCATATGCAAAGGTGCAGATAATCGCTAACAAGAACATGGTAGCAAATAAACCCTTGGCGCAGGGGTATTCAACGAGGATTAGCAACTATGGCAAAGCTACAGCTAAGCCATAAATATTGGCACCCCTGTATACGGATACCAATGCTACCTTGCATATTGAGAAAGAACCAGTTTTTTTTTTTCTTCTTCCAGTGCATCAACATTAATACCATTTCCTGGTGCGTTAATGTCCTGTAAGAGTGTGTGTTTGCTTTCTGAGCCTTTTCTTCGTCATAGACATGCCTTCCTGCTCTGCTGAGACAAGGAATTTATTCCATGTTGCTCTGAGCTTGGAAAGCAAGCCCTGGCACTGATGGATGGCACAGTGCATTCTTCCTCTCGAGCAGATTTCCACAGGCGAGCAGATGGCTCTGCCCAGCTTTTCCCTCTCGCAGGCATCTGTGGGCGTGCTGAGTGGGCACGGAGATGCCCTCCTGGGGCAGATTACCCCACCCCTCAACCCACAGTGCCAGTACTTGCGCTATAATGACTAGCATTACTCGATGCAATAATTTTCTCCTCCTCATGCCTTGTTGATCTGTCCACACACTGCCATCGTTTCAGCTGTGAATGTGCCAATTCCATGGTATTTATATACATATAAACATGCGCGCACACATAAATGTACTGTTATTTGATGTAACCGTTATTTAATAAATCCTCCATCTTGTCAGGTTCAACACAGATGTTTACATAACTCCAACAAAGCAATCATTTCATGTTCATAAGCCATTTCTATTCAGCACTTCAGGATATTTAAAAAAAAAAAAAATTTCTCATGCTTTGGGATTCCTTTCTGCAAAGTTCTGTGATGCAGTATATTATCGCCAGTTTGGCAGCCTGATTTGATTTGATCTTGAATATGATCTTGAATATACGTATATGCAGTTCTCAGTTTTAACACCCAGGCATGTTTATAGTGAATCTTCTTTATAAGAAGACGATGCATTTATTTTATTTATAATTTTTTTTTTTTTTTTGACACCTTTACTTGTGTAACCCCACATTACTGCAGATGTTTTTGTTAAATATTGCTAAATAAAAAGCAGATTAAATGTAAATAGTGTGTTCGAAGTGCGTCAGGCAAAAACCCTTAAACCTATGTTATGCAGTGTACCTTTCATTAGCACGTTAAAACACAAGCTTCACGCGGCCTGAGCAGGACGCAGCGGGCCGCGGTTCCGTTTGGTGGCTAACTGAAGGGTTCTCGGGGGGACGGATGCAGGACGCAGCTTATTTTTGTGGATGCTTCAGCACTTCTTGATTTTGCAGAGAAATGAGCTTCACATGTGACTCTGCTGTTGTTTCAGTCTGCTTGTGCAAGTAGTTATATTTTTTATTAATAAAACTATTTTGTGGACGCAGTTTGTTTTTAAAAAGCCATTTTCTTTACTGTTGACGACTCTTTTTGTTTTTCTTTCCATCTTTTCCCTCCCTCTTCTTCAGACCCCACTGTGCTGTGAAGTGTGTAGGCCGGTGTGTTATTTCTATTTAATCCCTATAGACACGTTTCTTTTTCTTTCTTTATTTTTAAATCCGTCATGACTTCTGTAGGAAACAAACAATGAAACACTGAGTACAGAAAGGAAAACAAAAATACACAAAAACATGCTAGACATCCTGCTGGATTTTGTCACCTTCCCTCTTGATTAAAGGAACAGTTTGTTGTTTTTTCTTTGGAGCCCCCTTCTGCCTCCAAGATGAATTGCAATTGCAAAACATTAACCAGCTTTCTATGTTCCCACTGCAAACCAAACTGCTCTGTATGTTTCCTAATCTGCAGCTGGTTGATACACATCTGGGCCTGGAGCTCCAGCCTGGCTTTTCTAGGCCAGAAAAATGTAAACCCATAACAGAGAAACTAGGGAATGCTTTCACACTAGGCGTTTCTTTTGTGCTAGTATGCTCTTACCAGTCCTAGATAGTACCAATAGTAGAGACAGAAAATCAAGAGAATTTTAGCTGCTTGTGTGACTTGACAGTCACGTTAAAGTGGGATGTCGCATCACATACCAGAGAACATCCCAAAAATACGCACGCTGTTATTTTTAGTAACATTACAACACTGGAATGAAATATTTTTCTATTTAGCATGTCCTAAATCTCTATGACGACTCATTTTTCACTGCTACTTTGTCCTCCATATTTGTTTTTCCTCACTTGCCTGATCAGGAGGTAAAAAAAAGAGCTTGATGTCACTCGGTGCCAAAAATGCCAGGAGTTCAATCACCAGGACATGGCATCGTTGAAATTACATCATTGATTAACCATCTCTAAAAACGTTGAACATTACATACTGCCCCTTTAAGGCATCACTGACTCATCTATTGATGGCAGATTTTCTTTTTTTTGTTCCTCATCAGTACACATGAATACACTGAGATGTCTGTGTGTATGTGTGTGTGTGTGTGTGTATGTCTAAGTCTAATGAGGGTCAGCGGGCTGTGGAGCAGCAGAGCAGGTTAGTCATCCAGGTTGTAGCACATTGCAGCCAAGAGTGTGTTGATGGTGCTGAAATTGGCTCGCCGTGAGCCGTGTCACACAGACCGAGCCGTCCTGTACGTGTCCTCACAGACCTGCCATGTCTCATCATCCACTTTCAGCCTAATGTGCCCAAAGGCGAGCCAGCAAACTCAGCAACCCGCGATATAAATGGCTCCTTCCTACGAGGATGGTGCGTACGGATACCAGTGGCATGTACCTCGGCTGGTTGACTCTTCAGCCTAATTGCGCTTTAAATCAATATTGACAAGGAGGCTTTTTCATGTTTCCTCTTTGGAACAAACATCCATCCAGCTACGATTACTCAGGAAATAAACGGTTATGAAACCTCACAAGGAAACTCTAGAACGAAGAAGGAGTCCTGTGTGTTTAACCTACATTTGCTTAATGGGTCTCTGGACTACGCTGCAGAAGTGACGGATTGTAGATCACGACTGAAACCCTGAGGGTCTTTTAACGCTGGCAACGAATTGAAGCTTCTTCCCCGTTAAACTTTTAAATTTTAATTGATCTGTTATCTGAGAGTTTAACACCAGACATCATCACAAAGGTCTTCGGGGAGCTTTTAGACATTAGAAAGAAACCTTGAGAAGAACAAAGACTCAAACCTCGGATAGTGGGATTAAAGCAGGAGGAGTTTGTGTACAGAAAATACAAGAACACAAGTTAGATTGAGACTTTGAGAAGATTGGCGATCACAAAACCTTTGGCATATATGTGCCAAATAAACAGGCCACAAAGGCTCAAATTCATGCAAGGATTAGCAAGCTAATGTGTAGCTAATTACAAATAACAACCAAAGTCCTGCTGGTAAAGTCTGTCCACCATCTTCGCGATGCTCCCCAGCAGTTATTCTCAGTCCTACAAGACCAGACTCCTCTCTCCTTGAATGATGAGCGATCTATACACCACAAATGGATGGGAAAGACGAATCTGACAGAAATGGCGTAAATAGCGTGGGGGGGGGGGGGTGGGGGGAAGCGCATTTTTTCAGGTTGCTAGGCTACTGCACATGCACGTTTCTCCACAACTACCAAAGCAAGGTGCCGTATATCTGCCCAAGCGTCAGTGTAAGAATCTGAGAAGCCAGACAATAAGATTGGCTCTTTGCCTGAGGGGGCGGGATTTACGTAATACAGCCTCCTTTTTCAGTGTCGCACGCTGCCCTATTTACAATTCTCATATTTCAAGCAGTACGGTGTTTCTGTTCATGATTTCTCTGGTAGATCTTAACAAGAGCTTACATCACGCAAATTTACCGCACTCACTCCAAAGTTGATTATTTTCCTGCAGCAGCATGTCCCAAAGTGGTTTATTCCTCTAAAGTTCGGAAAATGTCAGAAAATTTAAAAAGTTACAGCTTTTCCTCTGACTGTTACAAAGCGCTGACACTGGAGACTCCTTCCATAAATGATAAATAAACATCTCCTTACAGAAAACGTCACCATATCAACGATTATACAGGCCACACTCTAGGTCACTGAACTCCAAGGATTGGGGTGTCTGCATGTTTCCATCCCAAGCAAGCAGAAGCACTAGATTTCCACCTATGCATGCAATTGATTTTTGTTTTTGAAGGACTGTTAGGTCTACAAGGCTCCTATATCCTACAAGAACACCGATTGTTTGCGGATGAGACAGGAGAGCACTGGGGTTGGGAGGGTGGATGGTACACAGCGCTGGATCAGAAGAGTGTCCATTTTTAATCCAATTCTGTGCAGGCGGGAAATGATGAAATGATGTCTGACACACACCAAAACACTGCTGCATGGTCACCAAGTATGAAGAACCATCGAAACGAGTCAAGCTGACAACATGAGAGCATGAATGATGAAAGCAACAATCAACTCCAGACATGAAATCTGCATCAGAGTTAATGGGGAGCTATGACGCATGGACGAGGACAATCCGTTACAGCCGTACTATCTTTTAGAAACAGTGGGCAAATTTTCCTCGAACAGGAAAGGATATGAAATGATATGGGAGAATATAGCTGTGTATCTCCCTCACACACACACACACACACACACACACACACACACACACACACACACACACACACACACACACACACACACACACACACACACACACACACACACACACACACTGACCTTTCCCTGATGCCTCAGCAGCTCTAACCCCAGGGCACATCTCTCAAGACTGATGATCCCGCCCTTGCCTGGTGGGCTGTAAACTGCTGAGACAGGCACGATGGGCCCGGGAGAGAACCCTATCTGACAATTCACAGCTTGTAATATTCCACACAGAGCACTGCTTCGGGGTTTTATTTTATGCTCTTGCATGAAACCCCTCACGTTAAGGTTGCAATAAATAGAACCGCGTCCTGGGAATATTTGCAGTCGGCAGCTCACTCGGCTGAGCATTGTTCATCAGCAAAAAAAATTAAAAAACATTTTGGAGCAGGGCGAGGGTTGATTATGCACGGGGTGTGAAAATTCTCCGGGATGTTCAGAAGGCGTGGATAAATACGCCTTTGTTTTGCAGTGTTAAACCTTCCATAACGAGCGCACAAGGTGGGAGGTGTTGAGCATCACATACAGATGCACACATTCAGCCTTCAAGCCACAGTGCACCATTTGTACTTTATATCTTTCTTATAATGTACACGTACACACACACAATGCAGTGGACTTCGGGCCCAAACAAAAAAAAAACCTCCAGTAATTTTCAAATCAAGCTGTTACCGAGGCATGAGGGAGCGAGATTTATTACCCTCTCCCTCCACTCAATTCCACAATACACTCCAGACATTATTACAGAACCTGCGATGGCTGTGTATACCGAGGCTGCGCTGTAAATTGCTGAATATTCATCTGATACTGTCTGAATTATGAGGATTTACTCCTTAGCGTTCGGCGTGACCTTGCCTAGCCAAGGCTTGGATTACTTATGATTAGAAAATAATACATCTACATTCTTCCGTTCTATAAACAGAACCATGTTCTAGACTGGAGCTTAAAGAAACGTGTCCGTGATCCAGCTCGCTGCTCTCCTGAACCATTTAAGTGGCCAACTTCCAAATTTTAAACAGGCGTATTTTTAGATTCAACCTTGAGACTTGATGTATTAAGGGAAAGCTGCCATGGGCTTTTGTATACCCCCGATACCTCATTTGACCCCATTTTGAGATCAGATCTGGCTCTATTTATCATAACGGGTGCTGTGATGTTCTATGGAAAGTTTTTGAAATTTTCGATAACGTAATCTATACACGTACAAATAAAAGAAGCAGTTAAAGAACTGCAAGAAAAAGAAACTCAATAAGCAGTTTTAAAGCAGCAGTCTGTAATTTCTAGAGCCCTCTGCTGTTTGCGTGGTGAATTACAATTATAATTTAAACACTGACATTCCATCTCCTTCCCTCTGAACTGACCTCGCCTCCTCTGTTTGAAACACATAAGCAGTCTGAGTTTTTAAAAAAAATGACGTATAATGTAAATCATACAGTATACCAAAACATTTCTGATAATCATTATTCAATAACCACCAGGTCCCTTGGGGGGGGGGGGGCAAAAGCTGCCATACGGCCATTTTAACCAAGATGTAGACACTAGAAAAGTTTATATTCACACTGCTACTCTACCTATTGAAGGAAAAATATGTTATGTTCAGCAATTAATAAGAAAATGTGCACGTAAACTTTTCAAAAACAACAAAACCGAATGACGCTCGAATGAAGATTTTTTTATCCTGTAGTCACATTAATACGTGTGAAATGAGGACGTTATTTCACAAAAATGTCCTATTAACAGTTGCCATACAATGGATCTAACTGCTTTCTTCATTTAAAGCTTCCGTTTGCGTTTTCTGGCCCTGAAATTAGCTCCACCCACAGATGGAACAGAACTGCACAACTGAGCAGCTCTGGTCTGTGTGTGGGCTGGGCTAATTTCAGGGCCAGAAAAATGCATACTCAAGCTTTAAATGAATAAACTAGCCATATCTGTTGTAAGGCGCTAACGCAAATAAAAAACATATGTTACAGGTCTAAAACCTCTATAATAATGTGACATACTTCTTAAATCTGCAGTTTATCTAATATTTAAATTTTGGTGAGTGTTGCTTGTGATCTCGAGGTCATGAGGGAAGTGTGGGTGTCTTTTCATCCCCTCGAAGGCTGGGAGTGGAGCTGACAGAGGCATTCGTCAGGACAAGCATGTGCTCGAGGCTCCATGCCTCGCTCTGCTGCCTGATCGATCGCCGTCGTTAATCTATCTCCGGCCACTTTCTCTTTTGTGTGTGTGTGTGTATGTGTGTGTGTGTGTGTGTGTGAGGGGAGATTTTTGTGTGTGTGAGCATGTGTGCTTGCAGGAGACACTGCTGCAGGGTCGGGTCACAAACCGTATGTCCATCATGGCTCTGAAGCGCCACTGCTTGGATGCAGAAGCCGCTGAAAAGCCTGAAGCGCTTCTCTGTTTAATGTGAGTGTGAGACACCGACAGGAATCTTTGTCCAAACGTTACAGCGCCTCAAGACAGAATATTTCAGCATTTAAAATGTATGCAATGGGGAACAGTCTAATTAGATATGCTTTCTGAGTCAAGATCATTTCCAAAAAGGTCCCCCCCACAAATTTAACCAAAATTATTCAATCATGGATAATGAGGAATATCTGAGATTGGTCAGGATTAAGGCTGGGTTATATGAGGACATAAATATGAATACCATAATAAATTACACTTTTCCAAGATTATGGATATTGTCATTTATATTAACCCCCCTCCCCCGACACCGATATTGCTGATATTGATTTGAAAAAATTTTAATAATTGTAAAAATTTTTAAAATGTAAAAATGTTTTACTATTATTACTATACTATAGTTTTACTGTACCCTTATTTACTAAAAACTATTATTAAACTTAAAAATTTCTCCCCCACGACAATCTAAATCACAAGCATTTGGTGAAAATTAAATGTAAACTGTATTATGGAACAGAGCTGGGTGATACATCAATATAATATCAATATTGTGATAAACAATTTCACGATACACTTTCCTGAGATATCGTTGGTATATATATATATATATATATATATATATATATATATATATATATTTATTTATTTATTTTTATTTTTTTACATTTTTAATAATTACAAGTTAAACGGTACTAAATGGATGCCGTTGAGTTGATGTAATTAAAAAAAAATAAAAAATCATCTTTGTCTTTGTAGGCTTCAAGAAAGGTTTTGTTTATTTTACTACTGTTTTGCAGACAGTTTGTTAGCTAAATTAAAAATTGTGATACGCATCGTGTATCGCAGAAATGTCTTCAAGTATCGTGATATGATATTTTTGTCATATCGCCCAGCCCTACTCTGAAATATGAACATAATTCAGATTCACCTTCAATTTTAACACGTTACACTGAAATTATTCTTCATATACATTTCTGTAGATGAACGCAAAACTCTACAGCTTTATAAATCCAGGGATGTGTAAAAAAAAAAAAAAAAAAAGAAATCCATGAAAGGTGATTATACAACTGAAGTTTATTGGGTTTATTTTATTTCAGTTTAATTAGATCTGTTTATTTATTTATTTAACTCTCATTGTTTTTATTTACTTAATATTTATTTCTTTTCAAACAGTATCAGTACTCCAAATACCGATATCGTAATAATGATTAACAAACGATGGCATGGTGCAGTTCTAACGAGCAGCCATTGTGTAAGCAGTGTGTATGTATGTGTGTGTGTGTTAATGTTAAATGTCAGGTAGGAGGATGTGTGTGTGTGTGTGTGTGTGTGTGTGTGTGTGTGTGTGTGTGTGTGTGTGTGTGTGTGTGTGTGTGTGTGTGCGTGAGAGATCCATGTTGGCGTAGGTTGAGAGTGCAGGGGGCCTGTGGCGCAAGCTCTCTCTCTCACACACAAACACACACACAGCTCAGCCAATCAGCATGTACGGCAGCCTTCAAGGACAAGCGAAGTCAGTCAACATGACAGAAGGAGCCTCGCAGCAGTGAAACACGACGGCGCGTTAAAAACACGTCTAGCAGCACGTCAATATCACTTCATTCCTGTGATTATAAATAAACCTGCTCTCCCTCCCTGATAGCATGCTTCATTCCTTTTTACCTTTTAATGCAATTCAAAGAGCGGTTTATTATTCAGAGTGTATTAACGCACCCAACACACATTGTATCACACAACGCTACGGTATTGTCTTAAAACAGAACAGCAGCCTTAATCCAGGAAGAAAGCTGGGGTGTGTATAACAAATACACACGGAGAGGAAACACAAACCCTTTACAAATCCTATCACGGCTTTACAGCCACGACGATCCGCTCCGGCTCATTTCCAGCCAAAACAATACGGCAGAACAATCGTGCTGCCATAACGTGCTGCTGTTTATCAACAAAGCGGAAATTATTCACCTGTAAATGCAATGCTGAGCTTAAACAAACTAACATTTAAATAACGACGCATGATAACAGGTCATAGAGGTCACACAGGTGAAAAGCCTAGTGGCGTAAAAGTCCACATTAATGTCTAAAAGATAAATGTAATCATTTCCTTTAACCTTTTTAACTACTTTGGCACGTAAATGATCAGAGATAAACCTGGATTAGCCCGGATTAAAATTAAGTATGTGTAAACATTACACAACAGTGCTGTGTGTGTTTAAAGAATGAATTACATCGTCGTCAATGACGTCCAAGTTTTATTTTATTCTTTCATCATGTTGCGCTATTTCCACTTGGGTTAACGCTTTCCTCCTACATTACCCACAATGCCGTGCTGATAGTGGTGCAGTGGGATTTAGCCCTCGCTTCATCTTTAATCGAAGAGAGCGATGAGGTGGCGCTTTAGTCTGTCCAGCTCTCTCATCTCCTCGTCTGTACACTCTGCTCAAACAGATCAGCTTCCAAAGCTTCAACATTCACACTAATACCGCTCAGAGATCGCTAACTAGTCGAGCAGAGTCTCAACTGCGTCCTATAGCTGCACTGCATTCTGGGACTTTGATTCCAGCATTTGCAGCAACTTCACATCATCTACGCTGGATGTACATGAGTGAGAACGGAAGCTCTCTTATGTTTGTTGATTTTTTGTGTCCTATTAAACCCAATACCAAGAACAATAACAGTGTCCCTTGTGACATCACACAACCGCCACACAAACTTCTCCCAGGAATAATAATAAACTACAGCACCAACAAAAAAGAAATAGGACCACAATCGCTTATCACATCACAAATACTTCTGTACAAACATGTTTAATGTGTTTCAGAGTGGACTTTATCTTTTGTAAGTATTAATGAAAGATGAACTGCTCCAGAATAATTACTCTTCCGACATTGTGTTTCAGTACTGTATAATAATTGCCGCGTTACAATTATAGCGCAATTACAATCATAACTAAACGGCAACTGTGAGAGAAACCCAGAGGCCGTGCTCAAACTCACAAAAAGCGTCATGAAATAATCATCAGCGAGACATAAGAATGCAAAAACCCCCCGTCCCATGTTCATTCTCTTCAACTCTCTCGCTCAGATTAAATATTTACAGACAACAGCGAGAAGACGTTTGAGCGAGAAGAAATTCTTGTCCTCTTACCCACAATCCCGCTGGGGCTCCGTATCAAACCGCTGCAGTTACACAACCGCCCGAGAGCCTGAAGGAAATCCAGCCTCTGATTGTAAACGCGACAATGCAGGATTGTTCAGCGAAAAGCCTCGCAGGCGTGACGGCGTACACTGAGCACCAGGAGACTGTTCTGTTAGGAACGTTAAGGAGAGCAGGAAAGACTCACGTCAGGTTTGGGGACGAACGCTCGGCCGGGGATGGTGAAGCAGTTGTTCACGGTGCTCAGGTACTGCGCCATGATGGACAGGCGACTGCGCTGTCTGCTTCCGGTGCTCGCTGTTAATCTCTGCAGCAGAACAACAACAAACCGCAATTATTCGATCATCATCAGGTTCTACAATCTTAATCATTGCTGCTGATCAATTTCGATCGCTGCTGAGTTCTGGATTGTGATTGGTCAGGAGATGTTGATTCATTTTCTGACAGTTGTGCAGCTATAAATGATGGTTTTTATTAATGCGATCATTCTAATACGTAATCATTTCTATAGTAACAGCAGTAACATTTACGGAAGGAGTCTTCAGTGTCAGAGGTAAAACAGTAACTAAGATTTCCGACATCTTCAGGACAGAGGAGTTTACGCTTCTTTGCGGTTTTTTGGTAACATGCGAAACAAGCTGTGGTTTTTTCGTATTAATGTCGAGAGAGAGAATAAAGCGAGGTTGTTGAGGGAACTACTGTTTATAGCTGCTATAACTTAAGAGAGAACAGGAACTAACTTGTCTCGCAAAAAAAAAACATTAACTGTAACTATAAACGGATAAAAAAATAAAAAAAACCAACAACATCTAATTAATTGTATTAACTGGCAAAGTGCTGTAGTATAAGAGAAATAAAACACTTTTAATCAACTTCGGTGTGACAATAAAGTCATCGATTACTTTCCTACAACAGCACTTACTAGCTTTGTATATAACGATAATGATTCATGCTTTTGAAAATAAATTTAGACTGTGTTTTTGGGACGGTCACTGATTATTTTACCAGAACAGCACCACACACTGATTTATTCCTTACAGATATAATGTGCACACATTACTGGCTGACATTAATAACTCCTCATCATGTCTGTACAGTCTGATAGATTCTTCATAGGTTTTGTGTGCGTGTGTGTGTGTGTGTGTGTGTGTGTGTGTGTGTGTGTGTGCGCGTGCGTGCGTGCGTGAGAAAATGAAGCATTTCCATATGGCCGCTGACAAACTGGATCAAATTAGCTAATTAATTCCAGCAGTCCCGTGTAATTATCATTAATTAGCTCAACCGATATATGCGACAATCCCTACAGCTATTACACTCAGGAGAGATTCAGTGCCTATCTTCGCCTTCTGTACAGCTTCAGTATATAGTGGCGTGCAAAAGTTTGCACACCCATAGGGCAAAATAAACAAAGCAATTTAGTGTGCTTGGTTTCACAGATGTTCCCCCCCCATTAACACAACAATAATAGTAAAGTTGTGTGAACAACGGCAACGTGCCAACAATCACAAATTTTTATTTATTAAAGAACACATTGTACGTTTTACCTCTTTATAGTTACATTTATGGCAGTTCTCACTCACGTTATAGCAGCTATAAACATCCATTCCCTCACCAAAGAAAAGCATCGCTTTGTATTACTGAGAAACTCCTCTGTCCCGAAGACCTCAGAAAACTTACAGTTACAGCTTTACTCCTGACTGTTACAAAGCACTGACACTGGAGACTCCTTCCAGAAACGTTAAATAAACATCTCCTTACAGAAAATTTCATCGTATCACACATTTTTAAACTGTTTATGTGGAGCGTCCACTGTACAAATTACTATAGAAACGATAACGGATTAGAACGAGCGCATTAATATAAAGCTAAGATTTGCAGCTGCACTACTGTCAACACCTTCTGAACAATCACAATGCAGAATTTAATATATTAACACCACTCGTGTCCTCACCTCCGCCACCTCTTTCTGGAAGGTCAGCGTGAGCCTCGTGCGTCCGTACACGAACGGTCCGCTCCTGTTGGCCATCTCCTCCAACCACTTAATGATGAGCGGAGTGGAGACGCTGAAGGGGAGATTCCCGATGACGTGAAGATCAGGAGGCTCTGATACACACAGTGTCATTATCACATTAGCAATTTGAAAGACTTCATTAAACAGACACTAGTAACCACCAAGGATCACAATGTTACCTAACAGCAGCGGCTCTTCACCTTCATTCACTCTACGGCAATCATTTGTCTAAACTTTTTCGATGAACCGCATAGCTCTTCTTTAAAACCCGTTGCAGTAATAATATTAAAACGCAATTGAAAAAAAATGTTTATGTCACTGTTCTTGTTTTTGTTGACTCATGATCATGGCTTTTACCTTAAACTTCGCAACACTGAAGAAAGCTTTAAGCCCCGCCCACTTCACCATTACATCATGTCATACTATATATAAATCTGAAAGGCTTGCTTCCTGACACAAACACAATGTATGATATTTCCTGCATGTCAATTTCCTTTATAAACTTCACTAAATAGAGTGGATAACTATCCTTAATCAAAGGAATATTAGTGAGAAAACTCCCAAAATGTTGAGAATTGTTGGATTTACATTAAATGTTATACTGAAAACGACAACTCATTTTTTTTACGTTCTTGATTAAAGAATAAAGAAATGAATTTCCGACACACCATCCTGTAAAGCGTCTCGGCTTAAATCAAATCCCGTCTTACCGTCTTCCCATCTCTTAGCGATGTGTGCTGGGAAAGCCGCGTTCATCCCGTACACAAGAACATCACCGTGGACGATTCGGACTCGTCCCGGAGCCGCCTCAGATAACAGCTGCTCAAACACACGACAGACAAAACGATCAGACAAAAGCTACACAATTGATCAGATTTTATGCTGAAAAGTTACGGTGAAGCTGCAGCTGAAGATCATTCACTCGTTTAAATAACGGTTTCTACTGACGCATTAACGAGTACGAGTCTCACCCGGCCTTCGTTTGGGTTCATACTCGGATTTATAGTTTATTTATTTATTTTTATTTTTAGTAGTAGTAATAATTTATACAATTATTTATGACTGCTTATTATTCATATGAATATTTTACTTTAATATGTTATTTTAAGTTTTCTGACAAGCAAGCAAACGAACGTAATTAAATATTTATTTAGAATTTATTTATAATATTAAATATTAATGCTTTATTTATTTGCAGGACTTTTTGCAAGCTTATTATGTATTTAACGTTACACTATTACACAAAACAGCTCAGTGAGGCACATTACACAGTACAGTTATGAATCTGAATCCCGACCCTGCTCGAGTTCCCGTGTCCGTTTCCTGTCACACAACTAACTGTAAATGTTCTCTGGAAGGCGATGGGCGTGATCAGTCGACTAATTCTGCACTCATTACGTAACGACTCAAAAAAATCCACATACTGCACATTGAACATGACACCCGAGTGACGCTACAGGTGCCAATACTTTAACCTTAGTGAAAACAGAGACAGTGATAAGTGCTAACTTTGTCAGACAAACCTAAATCACAACTTTCCCATGTCTGGGCTAACACACAGACCTGTAATCCAGGTATAAAGCGCGAGTCCTTCTCCACAACCAGGAGATCAGCTGCACCGGCGTTCAGGATGGATCTGGTGAGTCCTCCAGGCCCGGGTCCCACCTCACACACACACGCGTTCCTCAGGTTCCCCGCCTGCCGGATGATCTTATCTACAACACAACACTCAACATCAACATTATCCAAGTCATAATCAGGAATAAATCAATCAGTGTCATGCTGATGCAGTAAAATAATCAACAATGGGGGTGTCATGATGCGGAGTTACTGTTACCACCTTGGAGCTGATTATTTTATTTGACTAACAGCATGCCCCTGAGTGTTTTATTCCTCTTACACCACAGCAATTTACCAAAGATTACAATTTTATTCATTAAAGAATGACATGCCATACTTTAAAAAAAAAATCCATTTAATGCTGCCGAGTTAGATCCTGTTGTCACTTACATTATAGCAGCTACAAACAACCATTCCCTCACCCGCCTCTCTTTTTTCTCTCTTTTCTGACCAGTCAGAATCAAGCATTTAACACTGCTGTGCTATAAATCCAGGTTAACTCCGCTTTACCTGTGAGTCTCAAGTCCAGGAGGAAGTTCTGTGACAGCTGCTTCTGAGCTCTCAGGTTATACAGTTTGATGATTTCGCCGATGGTTGGTAAAGGAGGCAGACGGAAGGATGCCATTTTCCCCGACGCTGCCGTCTGCACGTAAACACAGAACATTAACCGTCTCAAACACTCCCATCATGCTTCTGATTTCTCACATAACTCAGGAACAGGAGCTTGTAGAGAATCAACACGTGCATATCGTACAGATCAGAAAGAGAAATAGTGGAATCGGTACATCCTTCAGCAAGACAGACAAATTTGCAATATGTACAAGTATACAGAATACTACTAAGAATCAAAGATGAGAAAGAAATCCTTACCTCAAATCACTAATTTTAGTTATTTAGGGTAAATGTAACCAAGAAACATGAGTAAATATTAGCTAAAGCTAAATAAAAGATTGTACTATAAACTAGCATTGGATTTTAAAAAACACAAAATGCAGCTAGTGACATTTCTAGCTATAGATATCTGGGAATTTCTAATGTATATAATGCATTTCCCTCCTTTTTGGTGTACAAACAGCTGCAAATTGTAGAGATTTACATACTAATGCGTCAGATGATCATTAACTCATGGTCTTCTTTGTGAAAAACAGACTACAATGTTGAATCAATTACATTTTTTTTTTTTTAACTCTAGAAGTTAGCCTTTATACAGACCTTAATGTTATAGCGAGCATTGCACTAAAACACGGTCAGCAGCATCTAGTGGTTAAAACAGCACACTGCACTTTTTTAAAACATCACCAATAACACTATTCCGATTTTACCAACATGAATTTTCAGGTTATCAGGCTGAAAACGCCCCTATAAAGTTTAATTAATGAAACTAAAATTATGAATATTAACTCAGTTTGTGAAACATACCCAAAATACATCTAAAATATGTTTTCTTTTTCATAACTATCCATCAACGACTGCATATAAACAAGCGAGCAAACTAAGCTAACAGGCTAACTGCAAAAAAGGGAATAATAGCACACACTTAAGTGCCATGAAAAATCACAGACGTATAAATTTAATAAAAGAAACAGCTATAAACTGTATTTGACCTCTTCCAAGCAGTAAAACACGTTGTCCTCCTCCTCAACAGCACCGTGCTCTGAGCTTCCGGTTGAACTTCCGCGTTGAGAACGGAATAACGTCTTTTCCACCAATGAAATACCGCGAATTACGGACTCAGCCAATTAGAGAGATCACTGGGCGGAGCCTCTTCACTTTTCACATAAATTAATTTTAAAATCGTCCGAAGTACTCCTGAGAAGTGGCTGCTAACAAAATTAAAAATTCATTGTATGTAAATTATACAAGAAACAGCAGCGTGGCCTTTACAAACAAATATTTTTATTCATATTTATGACAAAGATCCACAGTAAATCAGAAATACTTTGCATTTATGAAATGTATGATTCAAATGAAGTGTAATTATTATTTGATTTAATTATATTTGTAATTTTATATATCAGTTAATACCTCAGTGTGAAGAACACATTAATGTAATGGGAAATAAATTGAAAATATATTGAAATACATTGAAAAAATATTCACATTGTAGAATAATACTGGGATACATACTTCAAGTATAAATGTACTTTTTCTCTTTGAGAGACAAAAAACAAAATAATGTTTACTTATGAAATGCTTTTCAACCAAAAGGTGAAATCAAGGTTTATTCCATTTTGGTTGCTTATACATGTTTTAGACATGCATAATATACTGCAGGTGACCTTGCATAAGATATTTAAATTTATGATCATAATACATGTATTGGTTTGTTTCTCCATGATAATCAAGAGAAAAAAGGTTTTTCATTCTGGCCATTTCACAGATTAGTGAATTGGTGAGGGTCAATCAGGGCTTGGTTTAAAAATAAATAAATAAATAAATAAAAATCTCAAACTTTGAAAATCCCACAGAGCACCATTAAATGCATAATTAAAAATATGGAAATTATATGACACAACCACAACGTTGCTTAGAGGAGGCCGTCCACCAAAACCCAGAGACTAGGTAAAGAAGGGATTAGTCAGAAACATCTAAGTGGGCAAGGGCTTTTTTATTTCAGTTACACACACCAATTTAATGAACTCAGCTGGCCTATAAGTAGGTTCTGTTGGTTCTTCTTTAAATGCTGTGTAACACTTTAGTGACCAGCAGTAAGTGACTGATAAGTGACTGATCTGGTATGTCTCAATCTGCAATGAGCCGTTTACTCTCTAATGTGCTGCGTGCCATCATCAGGCTTCTTCCTGAATACATCAGGTTTCTTTCTTTCTTTGCTGTGTGAGAAATGTGCGAGAGGCTGAAGAGAGCATCAGTGTGAGAGATTTCTGGCCAGTAGTCACTGAATTAAACATAGCTTTAACTCAGGGCTTATTGAAAACTATTACAAAATTGTGGTGGCATTCATGTGCATTCATCTCGTAATTATGATATTTCCAACAGGCACAAAAAATGTCATCACGCTATCAAACAAATGTTTACTCAGGTTTATCTGGATTATTTTCAGGAGCAAGACCTTTAGGGTGCAGATACTTTTTAGAGTGTGTGAGGCCACTTACAACAAATCACCAGTTGAAAAGGAAGGCATTGAATTTTGGCACAAATCTCACACACACTGCTAACATGAAAATATTGTACATTTATTTATTTAGCAGGCACTTTTTATCCAAAGTAGGACAGAAACTAATCTGAGCACTGAGCTTGGTCTTGCTAATCAGATTTTAAACCAATCATTCACTTACTAGCAAAAATTGTTATGTACTTCAGCTCATTTTATTCTATCAGCTCTCTGTGAGCTTTTTCTTTTATGGAATTTGTATGAGATTTTCACTTTACAGGTAATTGGCATAATGGCATTTATCAGCATACGCATGTGAGTATGAAGAAAGTCAGTGTTAACAAAGCAAAAATTTTTAGTTCAGTTTGGCCTACGAAAAACATTTGCACAACTTTACTTACAAATTGTCTTCCATTCTGGTCATTTCATACATTACTGAATAGATGATATGAGAACTTATTCAGTCTTTAACACATGAGAGATGATCAGTGGTGCTGAGATTTTACCTCCAGTTTCCAAAGGGCAGAAGTATGGATAGAGTTTCTCAGTGAAAGTCTGACCAGTGAAAGAGTAGATATGAGACCTGGCCTCAACATCATAGCAAAAGCAATATACTCATTCTCGTTCCTTAGAGCCACGATCCAGAATCCACTCTGGGGTGTAAATGTCTTAATCTTCCCCTTCCTGTAAACAGGCTCTCTGACCACTCCTAAACCCCACTCAGTCTTCCCGCTGACCTGCACCTCATAATAAAACCTCCCTGAGGAGAAACCCTGTTTTCCCAGGATTATTACATAATAAGTGAATCTTTTAGGGGTGTCTGGGAGATTCTGCTTTGTTTTTCCATGCTTTACTTGTTTTCCCTCATCAGACACAATGAGACGGGAATAAGCTGTATCAGGATCCAGAGTCACATCCACTGTGAGAAACACACAGAATGTGATGAGTATGCAGCTAAATAATGATAATGAATAATCTAGTATATCAGAATAATTACAATTTTTCTAAGCAGGTTCATGGAATATTACAACCCCAATTCCAAAAAAGTTGGGACGTTGTGTAAAATGTCAATAAAAACAGAATACAATGATTTGCAAATCTCATAAACCCATATGTTATTCACCATAGAACATAGAAAACATATCAAATGTTTAAACTGAGGAAATGTACCATTTTAAGAAAAGAAAAAAAAGTAATTTTGAATTTGATGGCAGCAACACATCAAGTTGGGATGGGGGCAACAAAAGGCTGGAAAAGTAAGTGTTACTAAAAAGAAACAGCTAGAGGTTAATTGGCAACAAGTCAGTAACATGGTTGGGTATAAAAAGAGTATCTTAGAGAAGCAGAGTCTTTCAGAAGTAAAGATGGGCAGAGGTTCATCAATCTGCAAAAAACTTGCAGATGTTCCTCAACGTAAAATTGCAAAGACTATGAATATCTCATAATCTACAGTACTGTGCTGTACTAGAGCACCAATAAATGACAATATCTATCCGGACCTTTCCCACTTAGGAAATCTGTGTGACTGAACCTTTTCAGATTGTATTTGAATACCCCTGACATATGGGTTTATGAGATTTGCAAATCATTCTCCTTTTTTTTTTTTTTTTTTTTTTTTTTAAATTTTACACATTGTCCCAACTTTTTTGGGATTGGGGTTGTAAAATATATGTATTGGGCATAAATAATAGAAATGGCTGCTTGGGAAAAGGCTTTAACATTTCATAAGTGGGTGATAGATTTATCAGCAGATTTATCAAAGAAATGCAGTAACAATTATGTTTAGTGCATTAATGCATGGAGGTAATATGAAGATGTACTGAAGATGTTAATTAAATAAAGGGAAGAACATATGTTTTTTAAATTAAAAATGACTCATACATAGTAAATGAGACATACATCCCTCCTTGAGAAGGGGGCGTTTGTAGTGGTTCCCCCGCATCTACGTCATCAGGGGTTTTACTCCCACTATTTCCTGGTTCCAAAAAGGACAGCTTACTTCATCCTATTCTGGCTCTCAGAATTTTGAACAAACATTTAAGGAAATACGCTTTCAGAATGCTGACACACGGTGCTCTTTCTCGTTTAATTCATCAGAATGACTGGTTCACGTCAGTCGATCTGAAAGATGCTTTTTTCCACATTAGCATTTATCCCCTGCACAGGAAATTCCTTCGTTTTGTCTACCAAGGCCTACATTACGAATTCACGGTTCTCCCTTTTTGGTCTCTCTTTGAGTCCGAGAGTGTTTTGTCTGTGTGCGGAGGTGGTTTTAGCCCCTCTGAGAATGACGGGTCTCAGGATCCTAACTTATATAGATGATTGGCTAATCATAGCCGATTCCAGAGAGAAAGTGGTGCAAGACACTCATCGTGTGCTCGCACACATCTCATCACTCGGTTTCAGAGTGAATATGAGTAAGAGCAATTTCACTCCTGCTCAGAATGTTATATTCCAGGGTTTGGAGCTGAATTCAATAACCATGCGCGTACACGCGTATCACGAGAGCGCATTCTCTCCCTAATGAACTGCCTCTCACAGTTCAAGGTGGGGGCGAGGGTGCAATATCGCACATGTCTCAGACTACAAGGCCTTATGGCATCAGCCATTCAGGACTTGCCTCTGGGCCTTCTGAGAATGAGGGCATTCATGAAATGGGTTTTATCACTCTGCCTCAGCCCTTTACACTCTGTCACGGTGACGCGCTTGTGCTCAGCAGCCCTGCGCCACTGGAGGAACACAGGGCTTTACGCTCATGACACTCCTCTGGGGGCGGTCATGTTACGAAAGGTGGTGATGACAGATGTGTCCTCAACAGGTTGGGGAGCCACCCAGGAGGGCAGAACAGTGAATGGCGTGTGGGCGAACGAACTCCTCTCAGCCAACATAAACTATTTGGACCTCATTACAGTATGGAAGGCTCTGAAACATTTCCTGCCCCACCTCCAGGGGCATCATGTGCTGGTACACTGCGACAATACCACGGCTGTGGCACACATCAATCGCCAAGGAGGGATGCACTCCCCCAAGCTTAATGCTCTAGCTCACAGGCTTTTAGTGTGGAGCAGGCAGCACTTTCTGTCATTACATGCAACTCATGTCCCTGGCATCTAGAACAGGGGCACAGACCTCTTGTCAAGGGGGAATCCACTCTATGGGGACTGGCGCGTCCACCCGCTAGTAGTGGACTTATTGTGGGAGAGATTCGGCCAGGCTGCCAAAGATCTCTTCGCCTTGCGTGAAAACACCCATTGTCCTATGTTCTTCTTGCTAAGGGACAGGGACACACCCTTTGGCATAGACGCACTGGCCCATCCATGGCCCAATGTGCTGCTCTACGCATTTCCTCCTCTTTGCTTAATAGCCCCCACCATAGCCAGGGTGAGAGTTCAGAGCCTGACCCTCATTCTGGTGGCACCCAGGTGGCCCAGGGCGCCGTGGCTGGTGGAGATAATTCCCCTCCTGTATGCCCAGCCATGGTCCCTCCCATTATGCACAGACCTCCTGTCTCAAGTGAACGGAGAAATTGATCACCCTTGTCTGGAGAGGGTGCCCCTCTGGGCTTGGCCCGTGAGAGGGCAAACCTGAACGCAATGGGGCTCCCTCCATGTGTGGTCACCACCATACAGAGTGCTAGGGCCTTCTCCACATGTTCTCTTTATGACTATAAGTGGCGTGTGTTCGAGAAGTGGTGTGATGAGCACTGTCTGATATCGTTTCAGTGTTTGGTTTCGGACGTTTTATGTTTTTTACAGGACCTTATGGATGGTGGTAAATCCTTTTCCACTGTTAAGGTCTATTTAGCGGCTATTGCTGCATGCCATGTTGGGTTCGATGGTATGACAGTGGGTCAACACCCCCTCGTTCGCTGGTTCATGAAGGGTGCTAGTCGCTGACTAGAAGAGCGGTTCCAAAGTGGGACCTCTCCATGGTGCTGGAGGCTCTGTCCCAACATCCCTTTGAGCCCTTGCGGGACATTTCCCCTAAGCTTCTGTCCTTGAAGACAGCTTTACTCCTGGCCCTGGCTTCTGCCAAACGTGTCAGTGATTTACATGCACTCTTTGTTCATTCCTCATGCACTAAATTCTCTCTCAGTGGAGATAGGGTTTTTCTTAGGCCCAACCCAGCCTTTATGCCTAAATGCCACCTGGCATTCACCTGTGAGGTGATTGAGCTTTCCGCCGTTCATCCTCCTCCCTTCTCCTCTGCGGAGGATCGGAGGTTGAATACCCTGTGTCCTGTGCGTGCCCTTCGGGCCTACATGGATAGGTCTAACCTTTTCAGGAAGAGTGACCAGCTTTTCATTTCTTGGGCCTCCCCGCACATGGGGAACCCCATTTCTAAGCAACGCCTGTCCCATTGGCTTGTGGAAGCTATCACTTTGGCATATGAATCAAAGAGGGTGCAGCCCCCAGAGGGCCTCAGAGCACACTCTACTAGGGGTGCAGCCACCTCATGGACTCTGTTTCAGGGAGTCCTGTTGCAGGACATCTGTTCTGCTGCAAGCTCGGCCTCCCCCCATACATTTGTCAGATACTACCGGCTCGATGTCACTAGGACCCTGGGAGCTCACTCTGTCCTAGGAGTGGGCTCCTTGTAGCCTTCCTTAAGCCCTCTTCCTTAAGCTTGGGCTGTCAGGCTTTGCTTATTCATGTTACCAGCATGTCCTTCATGTTCTGCCTGCGTACCACTGTCACCTTTGTGCATGGTGTGACCAGGGATGCGTCAAGCACCACCTATCTAGGTGACCATTCCCTGGCTTACAGGGCCTCACTGTGAGTATGTTGGGCAACCGAGGAGTTGGATAGGAGTTGGATATGGATCTCCCATAGGTGGATCTTGAACACGAGATGATGAAAGAGAACAATAGGTTACTGTCCGTATCCCCGGTTCTCTGAAACATTGAGTGGAGAGATCCACCAAGCTTGCCCCACTTGCCGCACGAAAAGCGAATTTGCTCACCTAGGAAGGGGAGCGTGTGCAGGTCATTTATGCACTCAGATAAGGGGCGTGCCCTTACCTGGCATTGGACACGTGCTCCTGTCTGTCACGGCCAGACTTGGTGCAATCGGATGCTTCGGCAGAGGTCAGGTGCGGATGCCCTTCCCATAGGTGGATCTCTCCACTTGATGTTTCGGAGAACCGGGGTTACAGACAGTAACCTATTGTTTTGGGTTTTTTTGCATTTTCCATACTGTCCCAGGTTTTTCGGAATTGGGCTTGTATTTTATAAAACAAATATTCAATAACTTTTTGCCTCCTACTTACATATCATTCACACAAAGTGCGGAGCTCAACAATGGGTTAAAATTTGATCTTGATCACATTCGTTTGACAAAAGTCTCTACTACAAAATATAAGATAGAGGTGTATTAGAAGTGTGCATCAGGACTGGGATCCTGTGGGGCAACAAAAAGTCATGGGAGCAGGAGGTCAGATATGAACCATATAAGAATGACCATGTCTTTAACATAGAAAAGCACTGGACATGGTGGGTTGCTTGTGCAGCGCTGCATGACTCATTAAGGAATTTTTAAGTGGGAATTCAATAGATGTGGTATTTAATAAAAGATCCTCCTTCTTTCTTGAAGGACCTGCAAGCTTACATGCTCACCACAATGTGCAGATTTTTATATGCACTGAGTTACTCATCCATGTCTGTTTTGTTTTTGTTTCTCTTTGGGTCTCCATCTCAGGAGTGCTTTCTCTTCTTTTTCTTTTTGGTTTGATGGAATAGATTTATTTTCAAAGCGTGAAGAGAGAGCATTTTTTTCTCAACATGAAATCTTAGATGCCAACAACGTTCATGTATTCATCTTCACTATCTAGTATCTTTATCCTGGTCAGAGTCCCTATAGTTTAAATTACTATTTATTTATATTGTGAGAAACAGAATCAACTAAGTTCATTAGGAAATATCACGGGCATGTACAAACAAAAATAACTACAAGAGAGGTTAGGTTTGGCCAAACGGAGCGGGAAGGATTTGATCAGGCAGGAGTGGGATTATAAAAAAAACAGCTCTAGTCCAAGACACCATCCCATCAGAGCACAGTGGTTTCATCTTAAACATATTTCTGAAAACCATTTAATTTAATAATCAGAAAGCTGCTTTAACTAGCTTGAAATGAATTGAAGTCTTTAAGGTTTAGCTGGGATTCACATTAGGTTTCTGAACTCCTTACTGATTTAGAAACTGATACATAGTGAAATACACATCTGTTCAAGTATAAACTGTGTAAATTACGGTGTGTAGGTGCATCCATGCTGTTCCTTCTTCCTTTTCTTAGTAGTGATGGTAAAGATTCAGCCATTTCCTTTTTTTGTCTCCTTTTTACCTCTGTATGGTAAAAAGTACAGACTTTCACTTAGCATTCCCACAGCTCTCAGTCAATAAATGTAGTTTATAGTTTCTTACTTCCTGGTGTATGTAGGAATGTTTGCACTTTGCCCAGTAACATACTTGTAACAGACATACAAACACATTTAAATATTTAATTCATCTTAGCTATCAAGTTTGTTTACTGAGCATGAAATTTAATTTCTCTTTTTTTCCCCTCTATTTATCACCACTGTAATGGAATAATATACAGTATGCTCATGTTTCCCAGAGCACAGAAATACATCTTTATATGAGCTGTTTACTTGGTTTAATAAACCAATAAACCAAAATCCTGGCACGACTTCTGACCTATGAAAAAAATAATAAACAAAGTATACTGGAAAGTATACACTGTATACAAAGTATACACTGGATACGCAGCAATTAAATTCAGCATTTGTTTTTAAAAGACGTCTTTCTGGTCAATGTGAGCTTTCAGACCGGTCTGATTTCTGTCAGGTCAACTCCACAGAGAAATTAGTTTCCCAGAGCACAACGCAGACTACTAATATGGCCTCCATGGACTACACATCTCAGCAACCACGGACTTTGTCTACACACCCCTGTTAAAATGGCAGGTTTTTGTGATGTAAAAAAAAAAAAAAAAATGAAGCCAAGATAAATCATGTCAGAACCTTTTCTACCTTTATTGTGACATTTTAACCTATACATTAAAATGAAAAACAATAAGAATCATTTTAGGGGGGAAAAAAAGGTACAATAACCTGGTTGCATAAGTGTGCACACCCCTAAACTAATACTTAGTTGAAGCACCTAAGTAGTGTAGTGGATTGGAAGGTCATGAGTTCAAATCCCAGCACTGCTGGGCCCCTGAGCAAGGCTCTCAACCCTCAACTGCTCACATGTATAAATGAGATACAGTAAATGTAAGTCGCGCTGGATAAGGGCGTCTGCAAAATGCCATAAATGCAAAATGCAGTTCTTGGTTTATTACATGTTTTTACCTTTTTAATAGTCATGCACACTATACTCCAGATAAATTTTAAGGATATTAAAATTTATGATCATTACTCATGTTATGATCATTACTCAATCCAGGATAACCATGAGAAAAAGACTTTTTAAAAATATTTCTTTCACTCTGACCTTTCATACACTTCTGATTTGGTGAGTGATGAGTGATGATCAGTGGTGCTGAGTTTTTATCTCCATCATTTGAACAAGGACAGAAGTATGGATAGAGTTTCTCAGTGAAAGACTGACCAGTGAAATAGTTGATATGAGACCTGGCCTCAACATCATAAAAGGAGACCAGACCCTCATCATAATCTACAAACACTCCCACCTTCTAGGGCTTCTCTCTCAGGGAGCGGGAGATCCAGGGATCATCACAAACCTTATACTCATTCCTGTTCTTCAGTGTCATGATCCAGAATCCTGAGGGTTACATGTCTCAATCCTCCCCTTCCTGTTAACAGACTCTCTGACCACTCCTAAATCCTACATGGTCTTTCTACTGACCTGCACCTCATAGTAAAACCTCTGTAGTGAAAATTAGCTGTTTGGGTTAATTTGATATATTCTCCAACATTTTATGTAAGTAAAAATTAGTTGTTAAATTGAGCTATCTTTATTCTCCTCCAAAGATGTCG
Source organism: Cranoglanis bouderius (assembly GCA_023630585.1). Lineage (NCBI taxonomy): Eukaryota > Metazoa > Chordata > Actinopteri > Siluriformes > Cranoglanididae > Cranoglanis > Cranoglanis bouderius. Next base: position 13,880,448 of record CM042548.1, on the reverse strand, counting down.
GAGAGATTAACAGATCAGCTCGAAAAGGGAAATTTGGCTAATTTTGTATTACTGATCAACTATTCGTCCAGCGATAAGTTGAAACTAGTGTATTCATTAATTATGCATTAGATATTACCTCCGTGGCCACCGGCAATAATATCCAAAACATAGTGAAATATTATCTTAAGAGCATGTAGCAGAATCGCAATTCAAGGCAATAGACACTTGTAAGCAATAAGAACACATATATTTAAGAACAGACAAGACTTTATTGAACTATTCTATGACATAGAAACTAATCTAACATATAAACACAGGCCCGCACGCACACACACACACACACACACACACACACACACACACACACACACACACACACGCATACATAAACAGGTGATAATGAAGAGTGAATGAAGTTCCGAGTCTCTAGCGTTGCATGCTATTTCACAGACCAGGATCTGAAATGGTCTCGGAAGACCAATCGGAATGCTGAGTGGAATGAAGGCGGGAGGCTTGAAAAGCAGGTGGCGGCTCTCACTGGGTCCCCAGGCCGAAATGTGATCTGATCTCCCCGACGTTGATTGGCTCTGGAGACCCTCCGCCGACCCCGTCCTTCGAAGCGTGCCAAGAAACAAGAGATATGAGAGAGAGAGAGCGAAGCAAGCAGCGAGCAGCCAAAAACTTGTGTTCTTAGGATTTTAACACTTCCTGGGCTAGCCCAGCCCAGAGTGCTTTCTCCAATCAACATTGTCTTTGGGCGGGGTCTTAGCCAGACTCTCCACCTATTATGCTAATCAGCCCACTGTCCCTGCAGATGAGTGATTTAAACGTGAAATGTGTGGATTACACTTTGTCCTGAAATATTGCATGTACATACCAGCACAATCTACACAAATTTCCTTACTCTTATGATTTAGGAAATCACTCAATGAACACATACATACCAAACAAGACATGTTTGTCCATACTTAAAGACATGCTAAATGGAACCATTAGTGGCAACTTAATGGTGATACACATGAAGAAAATAGAACAACACATGGTAGGAAATAGGTGATTGCAGGTGTTCAAAGATGTATTAATTCCCACAGTCGTTGCTCCTGGTAGGCGCCGATTGTGGAATGTGTGAGTCCTTGTGTAGACTTGTGGAATTGTGGAATGTGTAATCTTTGTGAGGGAGCAAAAAGGTCTCTCCTTTCTTACAGAATTTATTGGTCTTAATTGTAAGGCTCTTTGGACTTATCTCTTGAGTAAGCAAACTGGTCTGGCCCAAAAGGCCTAAATCACTGCATTTGAGAGCAGTTTCTGTGGTCGAGAGGGTTCAGCCCTGGGTCAGGGAGGCCTTTAACGCTTGCCATGTTGGTTGAGATAAGGCAGATGCACATGCTGGATTTAAGAGGCTCCTTGGTGTCTGGGTGTGGATTCCTTGTTTTATGGCTCCCTGAGTGGAGACATTTTGGTCCAGAGTTTCTTGTGGGTTCTCTGGCTGAGAAGGCCCATTGTTTTATTTCTTCTGGTTATAATTTTGTGAATTATATGATGCTGCTTGTGCTGAGGCGTTACACCTCCCTGAGGAGAAACCCTGCTTTCCCAGGATTATTGCATAATGAGTGAATCTTTTCGGGGTATCTGGGGGTAAATTGTTTTTACCTATTTTGGTCATGCTGAGTTCAAATATGCCACTGAAAATTCCCTATCATGTACTGTTTTCCCACAAAATAAGAATGAAGTCTTTAATAATTTTGCTATATTTATATTGCTTTCAGGGTTTTATTTAAATTGATAGAAGCTGTCAAATTTCACTATTATTATTTATTAATTACAACAATAGGCACACAAAACATAACACTTGTTTACAACATGAACAGCAGACAAATAGTCTGTGAAATGTTTGTGAAAATCTCTAAATAAAGCTATTTCAAAAGACCAACATTATAATAATATGCAGAGTGCTTAAGGAGTGAACTTCCTTTTGAGGGATTTTCTGGAATGGCAAAACACCCACAGATGTAGCAGAAATAATTTGGGCTATGCTTGCATTTCTGTCTTTCACTGGTCATCATAAATCCCTGAAATCAGGAGTTTTGTGTGCATGTAAATGTGCCTAGCATTCATATAAGGGCTAATCAGAGGAAAAGTGATAAATGTTGCTCACCTATTGTACATAAACATAGCGTTTCCTGTGTTGGTGGCAGTGTAACTGGCAATAGCGCTAACGTTTATGGTCCATCTTACACTGTTAAAAATTGTCCCGTTAAAAAACAGTAAGTAACTGGCAGCACGGTTGCCAGCAAGTTACTGTTAAATTAACAGTGTCTTGCTGTTGTTGAAATTTACAGTTTGTTACTGTTTTTGGAAATACAGCATAAAGCTGTTATTTTATACATTAACAGTAAATTACTGTCAAAAGCATTAACAGTTAATTAATGTTTATTTGCACTTTTTTAACTATAAACTACAAATATGTTATTATATTGAGAAATGGACTGCTAAGAAAAATGTGGAATTATTTTTCTAGATATTTTTTTTGTTTTATGAATTACCCCTTAGAAGTCTTGCTATAAAACCATGTTTTAATACAATGTACAAATATAGCCTTTGAAACATTAAAAATTTAACACAGTGCAGTGTAACTTCAAAACGTGCTTTATTAAAACTTTGAAAAACTTGAAAAACAAAAGCCACTTTAATCACAAAATATTCTCAAAATTAGTGGCTGATGCAAGTGGAATGATTAAAACTTAAGCTTCAGAATAAACTTTTGTTTAACTGAATAAACAAAACATTTATATAACATTAAGAAAAACTAAATGAGTGACTCAGAGAACTACTGAGTGAATAAGAATTACTGAATTATTAGTGAATAAGAATTACTGAATGAAGAAAGAATTCAATAAAGAATGAAGTCAAAATTTAGGTATTCAAAAATGAATACCTGAAAAAATTGTGCGACTAACACACTAAAAGCATGTTTTTGTCATGTGTGAAGAGTATGTGTAAGGTGTGTGTGTGGTATGTCAGTGGTTCACTTATATGAAGTCCCACTCAAAGTCCATTAGTTACTTAAGTAGACTGGCAACCCGAGTGTTGACTGATTTCTTTTTGTGGGCGACCTTCCCTGTCCGCTTTGATAGGACTTGTCCACCCTTGGTGCCTTTTTCAGGATTTACACCAATAAAGCGCCTGAAAAACAAATGTGAACATTCAGAATTGGTGTGGGTAAAAATTTACATAATGAGAATGTGAATAGAAATTAATATATGAGTCTAAGCATCTAACCTCTGAATGAATTCCAATGTGGATGCAGCCTCAGCTTGGTACTCCACATTGAAATTGAAGAAAATTGAGAACACAGCAGCAAGTCCAGACAGAAAACTTGGCTGGATGCCCTCACAGATGATTTGCCCCTCAAAACTAATCATCCATTTATGAATGCAGCTTCCTGGTTTTTCACCTAAAACATTCCAAAGAAAAAACAATGTCAGGCAGTCACATAACATACTAATTTTCTACTGCCAGATTGCAGATAAATGCAAGGGAAACTGAAATCATTTTACCTAGTCACAGAGCCCTGATCTTTTAACATAACAAATGCATTTCAAAATGCTGATTGTGGACTGGTCTGGACAGACACTGAAGTCAACACGTGTATATACTATGCATTGTGAAATTGTTGCTGCAATTTTTATGATTTATTTAACTCAATATTTTTGCTCAATATAGTTGAAGGGTTAAAAATGAAAATTTAGTAATTAATTAGTCACCCTCACTTTCAAAGAGTTTTCATTTTCAAAACACAAATGAAGCTATTTTTAATATTCTTTCATCATTTCTGTTCATCCATTAAAAGTCCAGTCAAATCCAGGGTAAATGGAAACTCAAATGCACTAGCCTGACAGACGAGAAAAAACCTCATTGGTTCTCAGGTCAAGCAAGCATGTTTGAGCTTATTTGCTCCATGTATGCTCAGTGATGATGTTTATACATGAATAAACGAAATGAAATTCATACATTTACAATAACTTTATGAACTTTTTGAAGCATCAAAGGTTTTTGTTTTTTTCTGACTTTCAATTGATGAACAAAAATTATGAAAGAATTTTATTAATATATTCATTTGTTTTCCAAAGATGAATAAAAGTCTTAAGGGCTTGGAACGACATGAGTGTGGGTAAAAGATGGCAGAATATTTATTTTGTGTGAACTGTCCCTTTCATTGTTGTACAAAAGCATTTACCATGTTTGCTGAAATACAGAAAAAACACCCTTAGTGGCTTATGTAATAAAATAGACTATACATTCATACAGTTCTATACATACCAAGGAGTATCAGTCGAGGAGTTGCAGGTAGTTCAAGTGTCCTTTTTACATCAGCTGCAGTGGAAGATGCCTAAGACACAGTTACAATGATGAGGACATAGAGACAAAATACACTAACAATAATGCATTGTATGCATTTAATTTTTAAATTAGGAAAGAGCATGTCTATTTCAGTTGTTAGGACAATAATACCATGATAGAAAATAAACAACAACAAAAAAAAACCTTACATTTGCAAAAAGGATTAGCCCTTCCTGACTCTCAGAGAAGTGAGCCATGAGAAGTTGGATGATGCAGAAGGAAAGCTCGAGGTCTGGCCGCAGAGTAATGACTGCCCTGACATCTGCATTGGTGGGTTTGTTGCTGAAGAACTCCACAATGGCTCTTCCACACTCTTCCATGGCAAGCTCAAGTGTACGCATAACTTTGATATCAGTAAAATGAGCATAAAGTCCTTTCTGAGTGAAAAGGTATGGCCATTGCTTTCTTAAATCAGCGATGGTGGGTGCTGGTAATGTGTTTATTTGCTGCCGCTGGAGGCAAAAGGTTGTTTCCATAAGTTGCTTAACTTCTGCTTTTTCAACCCAATTTATTCCATCTCGACGATAAATCTCCTCCAGCCGCTGACGTTTCTGCTCTATGGTTTCATCTATCTCCTCTGGTGGGCGATCAGGCTGGAATCTGGTGCAGCCATATGTGTCAGTAGGCCCTCTCTTTAGTCCATCACCAGATGAATGGTGTTGGCGAAAGCTGGTGGTGTGATTCAGATTTTCAATTTGGTTTTTAATTTGAATTAACAATGAGGTATAACCATTTCCTAGTACCTGACCACTGTCACGGAGATCAGCAAAACTTTGAGGATACTGGCGGATGATGTTTCAGCAGACTGTTACACATTGTCCACATGTTGGGTTTAGCTCATATTTCCTCATCTCATCTGCCAAAACTCTGACCATTTGTCTCCATGCTGCTGGTGAAGGTCTCTTGCCATCAGCCACTGCTGAACGAATGTCAATAGGCATTGCAGTCCAAGGAATCTGAAATGTCTCTGGCCGTGTTTTTTTTTTATTTGAGAGGATGGACCGCAGTCTTCGGAGCTGCTAGATTCTTGATTTAAGAGTCCACTTGATGCACTGGAGCAAGGAAGGACTGAAGGCGAGCTGACTGCTGGTGTAGGGGAAGGAAGAATTTGTAGGTCCAAAGTGACCATCTCTGTCTCTGAAATAGGAAAAGCAGAGGTAACTAACATACGAGATTAACTAAGTTTTAAATTATAATTAAAAAAAAAAGAAAAAAAAGAAAAGAAAAAAAACATTGGTCACCTCAAAGGTCTATAAATAAAACATTAAGTGATTGGAAATATCTGTAACCTGTAAATGCCTGTAAAAAATATGAGATTAACCATATGTTAAATTATAATTAAATAATAATAATAATAATAATAATAATAATAATAATAATAATAATAATAAAAACATTGGTCACCTCTAAAGCCTGTAAATAATATGAGATGAACCATATGAGATTAACCAATTTTTAAATTATAATAAAAAAAAAGAAAAGAAAAAACATTGGTCGCCTCAAAGGCCTGTAAATGATATAAGATGAACCATATGAGATTAACCATGTTTTAAATTCTAATAAAACTAAATAAATAAATAAAATAAAACATTGGTCACCTCAAAGGCCTGTAAATAAATCATTAAGTGATTGGAAATATCGGTATTTTGCAGGTCACATGCTAAATTGAGCATAATGTACATTTACAACTATTTACAACTATCAGTATCCATTAGTACAAAGACAACTGGTAAATATGCAGGAAGTCCTGGAAATAATCAAATATACTTGTAAAACGTAAAAAGTTAGAAATACGTTTCCTGTACTTAGAAGCTTTATAGGAGTAGTTCACTTTCAGAACAAATATTTACAGATAATGTACTTATCCCGTTGTCATCCAAGATGTTCATGCCTTTCTTTCTTCAGTCGTGAAGAAATTATGTTTTTTTGAGGAAATCATTTCAGGAATTATCTCCATATAGTGGACTTCAATGATGCCCGCGAGTTTGAACGTCCAAAATGCAGTTTCAATGCAGCTTCGAAGGGCTCTAAACGATCCCAGCTGAAGAATAAGGGTCTTATCTAATGAAACGATCTGTCATTTTCTAAAATAAAATACAAATTTATATACTTTTTAACCTCAAATGCTAGTCTTGTCTAGCTCTTCGATGCGCATGCGTACTCTGTGTAATCCCGGTCAATACAGTTAGGTAGGTCGAAGAACTACCATCTCATTTTCTCCTCCAACTTCAAAATCATCCTACATCGCTGTTTTACAATTTTTTTGTAAAGGGCGTTTCACCTTCTTTGCATGTTCACTTTGTAAATACTGGGTCAGTACTTCTGCAGAGATGTAGAACGATTTTGAAGTTGTACTGTACACTGTTACTGTACCAGTTCCTGGTCTTTACCTTCATTCACATCTTCTTTAAATGAGCTGGATACTATGTGTAGTACTGCATGTGTAATTGATAGTAATTTTTAAATGATGTGCCCCTTCAAAATCTTGACATAAAGATGCATTAACAGCTCATAAGCTAATTTTAGTATATGAATAGTTAATAATGAGTAAATTATTATGGGCCCTTCCAAGTAAAGTCATGATATAAAGATGCATTAACAGCTCATGAGCTCATGTTTGTAATGTCTGAACGTATCAAACTGATTTCTGAATCAGCCTGGACTTAGCAAAGAAGTTTCTCTGTTTCCTTGAGCTGTGAATCCTTATCAGTAACCCCCCCTCTGGTGTCTGACCAGATGCCATCGGAATGCTACAGGGGACACGACCCACCCCCACCCCCCCTTCAGACACACACACACACACACACACACACACACACACACACACGAAGCTTACCTACACGCGCACGCGCGCGCACACACACGCGCACACATAAAGCTTACCTACACGCGCATGCGCGCGCACACACACGCGCACACACAATGGAAGAATCTCTTTTGAATGTAACATGTAATTATATGTAATTATTTGATGTCCAAATAGTGTCATGTTTTCCTATTTGCATATATTGTGTGTTTATGTAACCTAACTATAATGATTTTAGATAGTTTAATTGACTAGAAAAAGAAAAAGCATCCCATTGTAAGGTGATATGCATAATCGGTCGGTAAAATAATATCCTAAATATTATTTTAAATGTCTGTAACCATGTTTCACCTTTTAATATTTTCATAAGTCCATCGAATTTGGTATGTAATTAATCGTCTCGCGATACCCCGATCGATTATGCATATCACCTTACAATGGGATATATTATTCCATGCTTTTTCTTAATCGCATACATAATACGGTTTAAACCGGCTCCTCCCAGGACATGCAAATCCAGGTCTGAGACCAGACAAAGAGAGTTCATCCCGCCAACAAATCCAACTTCCTGATTGGCCAATAGCCCAAAGAGGCGTGTGCGTTGGTGTTGTCTTTAAAACAACACCACGCTTTGAAATCACAACTTCTACACTCTTCACTCTTCACTTCTTCAGATTCTCTTCAGTCTTAGTTCACTTCAGGTTTCCCTCCCCCAGGGCCACGTGCCCCGGGAAGAGGGAATCTCTCTCTCTCTCTCTCTCTCCTGCACAAGGGATGCAACCGCTTCACGGCCCACGCCTTTTCAAGCGGCACGACGAACCAGCGAACTCGACACGACCTCGCGCAAACTTTCAAACCAACAACACCCAAGCCATGCAAGTATAGTTAATGGATCTATACATGCGTTAAGATTGTACCCCTGTACAGGAGATTTAAGTTCGTTGCTGGTTTTGAAAAAGGCTAATTAATTGTTGTTTTTGTCTGCTACCCTTTTTATTTCATTACTTTCTCTCTAATCTCTCTCTCTTCTTGTATATAGATGTACATATGTATGGTTTGCTTAGAGTTAGTTGTGTGTACCCATAGTTACACCAAGTTATTAAAATCTGTTATCACCACGCTTGATTGTCTCTGTTTTGGTCATGTGATGAGTCAATTCTATACTGCAAGACCTTGCTACCCGCTTTTGAAACGGGGAATCCTTCCTGGCCAGAAGGATAAACTCCCTCTTTAGAGTTCATAATTCTAAACTAGACTACAGCTAATCCTAAAAGCTGATCTAGACCACATATATAGTCATAATTAATTATAATCCATTGTACTTAATTATCTATATGTATATGTGCACGTACATGAATTCCCTTTCATGGCTGATGTATATTTATAACTGGTCACAACACGCGTTGATTAGATATATAGATATATTTTACGCCATTCGAGCTAATTCCTTATATAAATTGGAGAATACATTTAAACGTGTTAAACATCTTTTAATTCGTTACATGAATTGTAACTGGTGGGGAATATATTTTAAACGTTGCAGATTCATCTGATTTACTACATATTCTGGTAGATAATGCGGGCATGCTTTAAAACTCTTGTTTCCTTTAAAAAGGTGCTTTGAATCCAAGCGTGCGCTTCTGTTTCGTTTCATTTCATTTTTTTTAAAGCTGATTTCTTACATGTTAGTGAAGCAGTAGTTAATGAGTTAATAATGTTACATTAAAAATTATTCATTTTAAGTATTATTAAACATAGACTACAAAAGGGAACCGTATAACTGACCCTACTACAACAACCAAAGATGAAAGTTAGAAAGCTAAATAGAAATATAAACCAACCACCATATAAGGTGTGAAAAATACATTGCATGCCATTTATTGAACAGTGATAAAAAGAAATTCACCACTGGTGTAAATCACAAATGCTGAAATAATGAACACGTTAATCACTGTAAGATAATACAAAATTTCTTAGTCATGTTAAGAAATACAAAACTCCAGTGTGTCCACTTGTATCAAAATCTCAACATACATATTTACTTTTTAATATATCAGCTTATAAAATTTACTATTATAATAAAAAAATAACATATGACTTAAACAACAACAACAAAAACGTGTTGAATTGCACTAATCGGGAAAAAAAATGCATTGCATTAACAGTTCTTTCATTTTTTTATGCATTGTATTCTCAGGGCTTGCATTTTTGGGGACTGCAATTCAACATGGTTGTATATTTAAGCTGTAAATATTTCAGTTGGAAACATTTCACATACTATTTCATTATTTTAAAAAATTATGAAAAGTTAATTTCCAAAATATTCAGTTTGTTTAAAAATAGCAGTTAATAATGAGTAAATTATTATGGGCCCCTCCAAGTAAAGTCATGACATGAAGATGCATTAACAGGTCACTGGGCCGTGAGTTTTTCCTTTTGTACTTTACAGGTCATCGGCATTCATCAACATATGCATGTGAGTATGAAGAAAGTCAGTGTTAACAAAGCAGAAAGTTTTAGTTCAGTTTGGCCTACGAAAAACATTTACACAACGTTACTTACAAATTGACAAAGGAGATCCATTGTCTTTCATTGTAGCCATTTCATATATTACTGAATAGATTACATGAGAATTATTAATTTTTTATCACATGAGAGATGATCAGTGGTGCCGAGTTTTTACCTCCTTCATTATCAGATGGACTGAAGTATGGATAGAGTTTCTCAGTGAAAGACTGGCCAGTGAAAGAGTAGATATGAGACCTGGCTTTAACATCATAAAAGGAGACCAGACCCTCGTCATAATCCACAAACACTCCCACCTTCTGGGGCTTCTCTCTCAGGGAGAGGGAGATACAGGTATCGTCACAAGCCATATACTCATTCCCCTTCCTCAGAAGCACAGTCCAGAATCCACCCTGGGGTGTAAATTTCTTAATTTTCCCCTTCCTTTTAACAGACTCTCTGACCACTCCTAAATCCCACTCAGTCTTCCTGCTGACCTTCACCTCATAGTAAAACCTCTCTGAGGAGAAACCCTGCTTTCCCAGGATTATTACATAATAAGTGAATCTTTTCTGGGTGTCTGGGAGATTCTGCTTTGTGTCTCCGTATGTCACTTGTTTTTCATCATCGGACAGGATGAGACGGGGATGAGCTGTATCAGGATCCAGAGTCACATCCACTGAGAGAAACACACAGTATGCTATGATTATGCAGCTAAATAATAATAATAATAATAATAATAATAATAATAATAATAATAATAATAATAATAATAATAATAATAATAAATAATCCAGTAAATCATAATAATTATAATTTTTGTAATCAGATTTGTGTAATATTAAAACATATGTATTGTGCATAAATAATAGAAATGACTGCTTGGGTAAAGGCTTTTACATTTCATAAGTAGGTGATAGATTTATCATCTAAAGAAATGCAGTAAGAAACTTCCTAAAATAGAAGATTATGTAGAGTATTATGTTTAGTGCATTAGTGCATGGAGGTAATAGGAAGAGGTACTGAAGATGCTAATTAAATAATGGGAAATATTTTTTAAATTAAAAATGACTCTTACTAGTAAATGTATAATATAAGAAACAGAAACTGCAGTGTACCTGCATACTGCTGAATCCTCTTCAGTTCTGTGCAGACTAATTACAACACAACAGGACATTTATTAAATTAAATGTTTTAATGTAAATTTGGAATTAGAAAGCTACATCACAGCTACAAAAGTCATTAACACAAATTTACTTTCATTCATCGATCAATAAACCAAGAAACTAATCAATAACTTTTCATACTGTCTCTAACAAAATAATTCCCTTGTTACAGACTTCTCAGTTTCTCACCCGTTTCCTTCAGCTTCTCATTCAGAGTTAGACTGCATTTCTCATTCAGAGTCTTCTGAAGCTGAGACAGAGCCGTCCTCAGGGCTTCCACACTCAGTTCAGTGTTAATCCTGATCTCAGTCCAGTTCTTGGTGTGTGGAACGCTGCACAGTGACGGATAAATCTACAGTAGAACAGGAGAGAGGAGAAATCCCTCAGCAGATGTTCTGTGATGTTCTGCATTGTGGTTGAGTGATTGAGAGAGGAACACTGACCTGTAGGAGGTGGAGATGATTGTCAGTGTGTGAGAGCTGCTCCAGCTCAGTGTCTCTCCTCCTTAGGACACTGATTTCCTTTTGCAGCTCTTTAATGAGTCCTTCAGCTCCTCCATCACCTCCAGCAGCTCAGCCTGACTCCTCTCAATGGAGTGAATCAGAGCAGTGAAGACTTCAACACTATTTGATTTCTCTTTCTCTGTGCTTCTCTAAAGAATGAAGAACATCTCAAGTTTAGTAAATAATAATAATGTTACATGTTAAAAGCTGCAGAACAGAATATAAAAAGTAGACGACAGCAGATGTTTGATTTACTTTGCTGAGCTCAACTGAGTGTTTAATGTCATGGATCTTCTTCAGTCGTTCCTGGATCATCTGCTGCACCTCCCTCTGTTTTTTCCCCAAATGTGTCTGTGAGCAAATCAAAATGTTTGATTTTCTATTTCAAATGCAGCATTTTAATTCATTCGCATTCTTCATAAGAATATTTAACACTGAGGTTGGTGTCTCTCACCTTCCTCTGTCCACTCTCCTCATCTAATGGAATGATCTTTGATTCTTATGATCTCCCTCAGTACAGAACTGGCACACACATGTCTGATCGTCTCTACAGAACAGCTCCATAGGTCTCTCATGCTTCTGGCAAATGTAGTTCTCCAGGTTCTTCACTGCATTTATTAGTTTGTGTTTCTTATAATTTGAAACATAATCATGAGGCTCTAAATGAAATGAACAGAAAGTCACACCACAATCCAGACAGGATTTTATGGCTTTTTGTGTCACTCCTGTACGGACGTCACAAAGAACCTGAGACTTATCTGAGACTGTTTTCTTCTTGAAGTTATCAGCAACCTCTCTCAGTGTTGTATTAATCTTTAGTTCAGGTGTCTTGGTAAATTTCTCTTTACATAATGGACAGTAATAATGTTGACTCATGTTCCAGCTTTGTATGAGGCAGCTCTTGCAGAAGTTGTGTCCACATGGAGTGGTGACGGGATCAGTGAACACTTCGAGACAGATTGAACACTGTAACTGCTCTTCAGTCAGGAGGCTGCTGGATTCACCTGTAACTGGTGGACAAACGTGAAAAATCTAAACATTATTTTAAGAATGTTGTTTAAGCATATTTAGAAAATGTTGTAAAACAAATACGAAGAGTAACATTTTGCTTCCCAGTTACCCCAAGTTCAAATCTTAATTCCCAACCTCCAAGTAAAGCCTTAGGTTTTGCCTGTGAAGACTGTGTTTGTTTTTAAAAAGGATAAACCAACATGAAGACCAGAGAGCTGTCTATGGGAGAAAGGCAAGCCATTTTGAAGCTGAGAAAAGAGGGAAAATCAATCAGAGACATTGCACAAACATTGGGCATAGCCAGTGCAACAATTTAGAATGTTCTGAAAAAGAAAGAAACCACTGGTGTACTGAGCAACCAGACATGGAACAGGTTGGCCAAGGAAAACAACAGCAGTTGATGAAGAAACCCAAAAACAACAGTCAACAGGCATCACCAACAACCTTCACAGGGCAGGGGTGAAGGTATCACAATCCAGCGTTCGAAGAAGACTTCAAGTGCAGAAATGTAGAGGCCATAGCACAAGATGCAAACCACTCATCAGCAGTAAGAATCAGAAGACCAGATTGGAATTTGCAAAGAAATACAGAGATGAACCACAAAAGTTCTAGAATTCTGAAACCAAGATTAAGGTCTACCAAAGTGATGGAAAGGCCAAAATGTGGAGAAAGAAAGGCTCTGCTCATGATCCAAAACATATAAGCTCATCTGTGAAACTGTAATGAGGAGTCCACGGAGTGAGGACCATATGCAGCTTTATTAGAGACAGCAATATACAGTGCATCCGGAAAGTATTCACAGCGCTTCACTTTTTCCACATTTTGTTATGTTACAGCCTTATTCCAAAATGGATTAAATTCATTATTTTCCACAAAATTCTACAAACAATACCCCATAATGACAATGTGAAAGAAGTTTGTTTGAAATCTTTGCAAACTTATTAAAAATAAAAAATGAAAAAATCACATGCACATAAGTATTCACAGCATTTGTAATGACACTCAAAATTGAGCTCAGGTACATCCTGTTTCCACTGATCACCCTTGAGATGTTTCTACAACTTAATTGGAGTCCACCTGTGGTAAATTCAGTTGATTGGACATGATTTGGAAAGGCACACATCTGTCTATATAAGGTCCCACAGTTAACAGTGCCAGAGCACAAACCAAGCCATGAAGTCCAAGGAATTGTCTGTAGATCTCTGAGACAGGATTGTATCGATGCACAGATCTGGGGAAGGATACAGAAAAATTTCTGCAGCATTGAAGGTCCCAATGAGCACATTGGCCTCCATCATCCGTAAATGGAAGAAGTTTGGAACCCCTAGGACTCTTCCTAGAGTGGGCCGCCTGGCCAAACTGAGCAATCGGGGGAGAAGGGCCTTAGCCAGGGAGGTGACCAAGAACCCGATGGTCACTCTGACAGAGCTCCAGCATTTCTCTGTGGAGAGAGCAGAACCTTCCAGAAGAACAACCATCTCTGCAGCACTCCACCAATCAGGCCTGTATGGTAGAGTGGCCAGACGGAAGCCACTCCTCAGTAAAAGGCAAATGACAGCCCACCTGGAGTTTACCAAAAGGCACCTGAAGGACTCTCAGACCATGAGAAACAAAAATCGAACTCTTTGGCCTGAATAGCAAGCGTCATGTCTGGAGGAAACCAGGCACCGCTCATCACCTGGCCAGTACCATCCCTACAATGAAGCATGGTGGTGGCAGCATCATGCTGTGGGGATGTTTTTCAGTGGCAGGAACTGGGAGAACTAGTCAGGATCGAGGAAAGATGAATGCAACAATGTACAGAGACATCCTTAATGAAAACCTGCTCCAGAGCGCTCTGGACCTTAGACTGGGGTGAAGGTTCATCTTCCAACAGGACAATGGCCCTAAGCCCACAGCCAAGATAACAAAGGAGTGGCTACGGGACAACTCTGTGAATGTCCTTGAGTGGCCCAGCCAGAGCCCAGACTTGAACCCGATTGAACATCTCTGGAGAGATCTGAAAATGGCTGTGCACCGACACTCCCCATTCAACCTAATGGAGCTTGAACGGTCCTGCAAAGAAGAATGGGAGAAACTGCCCAAAAATAGGTGTCCCAAGCTTGTAGCATCATACTCAAAAAGACTTGAGGCTGTAATTGGTGCCAATGGTGCTTCAACAAAGTATCGAGCAAAGGCTGTTAATACTTATGTACATGATTTTTTCATTTTTTATTTTTAATAAATTTGCAAAACTTTCACATTTTTACAAACTTCTTTCACATTGTCATTATGGGGTATTGTTTGTAGAATTTTGAGGAAAATAATGAATTTAATCTATTTTGGAATAAGGTTGTAACATAGCAAAATGTGGAAAAAGTGAAGCGCTGAATACTTTCTGGATGCACTGTACATAAATGTAAAGACAGGCTGAGGTTAATCTTCGGCAAACTCAATATCAGAGGTGAGACAAAGGCATAGTCGAAAACAGGCATAAGGTCATGGCAGGCAGCGAAGATTCAAAACACGATAAGTAATCCAGAAGTCAAACACAGAAGGCAAATACAAAACAAATGCTCAGAAATGTCAGCTAGGCAAAACAAGACTTCGCGAAGTGGTGAGATGAATGAATGGTTTAAGTAGTCCATGAAATGGCGAGCAGGTGTGTGTGTGTAATAAGTTCCAGGTGTGAGGATCATGGGAGATGGAGACTCTATCAAGGAAAGAGTCAATACTTTGATTACGGTGTGAATACGGTGACGGAGCCCTCTGGTGGCGAGAAGGAGTCATGGAGGTCTGATTCATGACAGAAACATAGTGGAGGTAGTGTTATGGCTTGGGCTTGCATTGCTGCTTCTGGAACAGGCTCACTAATCTTTATTGATGATGGAACTCATGATAGTAGCAGCAGAATGAATTCAGAAGTTTACAGGAGTGTTCTGTCTTCCAATATTCAGAGAAATGCATCCAATCTAATTGGGAGGAACTTCATCATGCAGAAGGACAATGACGCAAAACACACTGCCAACACAACAAAGAACTTCATCAGGGGGAAAATGTGGAAGGTTTTAGACTGACCAATCACCGGAGTCAATCACCAGACCTTAACCCAATTGAGCAGCATTTCACTTCCTTGAAGAGCCTAAAGGGAGAAATCTCCCGAAACAAACAACTACTGAAAGAAACTGTGCTAAAAGCCTGGAAAAGCATCACAAAAGAAAAATGCAATGGTTTGGTGGTCAGTGGATCACTAGCTTAATGCAGTTATTGCAAGCAAGGTATATGCAACCAAATATTAAATGTCATTTAATTTTATTTACTTTATGACTATCTGTTCCTATACTTTTGCTCACCTAAAAATTGGGTGGTTTGCCACCAAAGGTTTCACGTTCTAAGTTGTTTAACACATCTAGATATAAATATGAGGAAATGAAAGTGGAAATATTGATCTATTGTCTCATATTTATGTTTTGATCTCAAACCCAAATATCTTCAGTGTATAGTGAAAACAATAAAATTGGCCTTGCTGTTCCAATACTTTTGGAGGGGACTGTAAGTTGAATGCAGCACAAAACCAACCCACTGTTCTGACTTTATCGCCTATATAGCAAGACAACTAATATTACTGAGATGGTGAGCTCCTACTTCTCCCACTCACACACACACACACACACACACACACACACACACACACACACACACACACACACACACACAAACACACACCTCCGCTTTCCTCTCTCACATGCAACTCCTTTTCATTTTGTCTGTCTCTGTGTAGAATGAAATTTTCTAGTCAAATAGCTGGTTGGTGTTTTTTTCTTCTCTTTACTGTGTTACTTTAGCATTGCAAGTGTTTTGATATTAATTTAGTGAAGCACCTACATTGCTGGTATGTACCTCACATTTCTGCTGCTTCCTGTATAAACAGACTCATTTCCCCTACACCATCATTTGGCTTTTTTTTTTAAATACCTGATGTTAAACATGAGTTTATTTTTTCATCAACTTATTTGCTAGAACAGTGCTGGATGATTCACATCACCTGACTGACAGTGGTTTAAGAAGATGAACTTCACTGACAATGAAGCCGCAAAACTGTTTTATGAAAAATGGTTTATTTGGTACTTTATACGTAGTTTGTCTAAGAAATAAATACGAATTGGGAAAGGAGGCCAGAGCAACAAATGAAACAGATAAAACAGGAAACACTCAGATATACAGATCAATAACAGACACTTGAGCTTCCCTTATTTTTAAAAGAGGAAACTGATAATGAACATACAGTATGCAGAAACTTGGATATACCTTGGTTTAGGCACAAAACTATAAGTTCACACGGTTTATAAATGAGACCCCTTCTGTTCATGTATGAACTGTGTAACTTACAGTTAGTATGGCTAACTGATGCAGCCCTTCTAGCTTTTTTTGCTTGTGGTGAAGAATATTCAGCCATGTCCTTTTTCCTTCTCCTGTTTAACCCTTTCAGAAAGAAATCACATTATTCAGTTCACACACTGACACACATTATATTGTAAAACATTCACTGTGCATTCTCTCAGGCCTCAGTCAGTGACTGTAATAATATTTTATATAGTTTCTCATTTCATAGTATTAGTAGGAATGTTTATGCTTAACACCTTTCTAACAGACAGAAGTACACATTTAAATGTTTCATTTCACTTAACGAGCAAAATTGCTTACTGAGTGTGAAATTCATCACCAGTGTTATACATCAATAGAATAATATTCGGCTGTTTCCCAGGGTACAGGACTACATCTTCATCTGCTGCTGTTTATTCAGTTCACTGTGATAAACTGCACTCTGGCAAAACTTCTGAGCTATAAAAACAAAATTAAATGAAGTACATACCTTTACTTTTCTCTTTCCCAAAACTGCTCAAGTTTATACACGTCTCAGTTCCACTGGATACGCAGTAATTACATTCAGCTATTATAATAAACAGAAGTTGTCCTGGTCAGTGTGAGCTCCATGACTGGTCTGGTTTCACTTTCACTCAACACTGGAAGGCGGATCCTATAGTTAAATATTTGAGCCAGGTAAATACTGCAACTGATGGAGGAAAAAATTAAATCTAAAATTCAAAGGGTGTAAAAAGTCTAAAAAAATGTATGCATGAAAAGGTGATGATGCATAGAAATGCATTTATTATTTTATTACTTACAGGATCTTTAGGTGATTGAATTCACACGTGGTTTTCACTCAATTTATTCAATTACTTTCGGTTCTCCTCTTGTAGCAAGTTTAAGTTTATTATTAAAACTGCAGTATGTAACTTTTGGGGATTTGGAGACCTGTTTAAAATGACTTGTTCTGTGCTCCTGATGATGTTTTCTACTACAGCCATGTTTGCAATGAAAATAAAACAAACTTTTTATGGGTGTTCAAAAAAAGCATGCAGTCATAAAGTCAGATGTAATCAGCTTTCATCAATCAGAATTGCTGATGTATTACTATAATATCCAATTTGTGCTCTTTGATACAAATACATATGCGGTGAGGAAAAAGCACAAACAGTGACTTCTCCTTTTAATCTTATCATATCTGCTAAAAGCCCACAAACAGTTTTTTAAAAATAAAATCTCAATAAATATCTCAATAAAGGACAAATTCATTATCCACACAATTATTAGATCTGTGTCAAACAACATGAAAGTATCAGAGTTGATTATAAACACTGGAGAAAAGGCTTCACAAAACAATGAATGTCCTCTACATTTGTAAAACAAATCTGAAGCAAAGTCTGAAGGAAAGTTGACATTGCCATAGCAACTCTCAGTATTCCCTTAGAGAGAAGAGGGTGCGTTTGAATTTAACCAAACAACGCAGTGCATTTTGGGTATTCCGTGGCCAATCTGGTGCATCATTTCTACACGACTCATATACATTACTGTATTAAAATAGTGCACTAGATATTCTTCATTATGTTTTCAGACAGCATTAAAAATAGTGCATGAAAACTGTACACTATATAGTGAGCAGGGTGAAGTTTCAGACACTGTTAAGGAGGAGATAGTTCCAAAATGAATGACAGGTGTTGATTTGAGATGCACCCACAGTGAAGAAAAATGAGCAACAAGCTAAAGCTAAAGCTAATCAACAGCACTGTGTCTATTAATCCACAGGATTGCCTCTGTATTCTGATGTGTAAAAGCATTGTTTTTATCAGCACAAAAAGTGCTCCAGCCAGCAATTTTTTTGTAATAGACGGCAAAAGTAGAAAAGCAGTAAAAAATTAAAGCTGCAAGCAGCATTTTCAGGGGTCAAGCACCCAGACTTGGTGAGCTGCACATTCACAGATGTGCTACAATTCTTGCATAAGCAATCACAGGAAAGCAGAGCTGTAACTAGAGACAAAGGTATTCAAGAATGATTTGTAGTTTCATGCATTTGTCAGTCCGTTATGGGAGAACAGTTTTGAATATCAGAGTTCCTTTGCTAAGATTTTTTTTAGCCATGTCTCAAGATGATGTGTGCCAAATTTGGTGAAGATTGGACAAAATTTGGAGGAGGAGGAGCAAAAATGGCAATGGTCCTGAAGCTGCCTACCAAGATTTGTGTCAGTGTGCAAGGTCGTTGCTGAGATACAGCTTCACTTCCTGTTTGGCAGCTTCACCATCAGATTTGTTGGCACATTACGGGCAAACCATTTAGATTATCAACGTTCTTTTGTCCATGTTGGTCTGAATATGATATATGCCAAATTTGGTGTTGATTGGACAAAATTTGTAGGAGGAGTAGCGAAAAAACAGTTTTTGGCCAAATCCAAGATGGTCAACAGGAAGTACACTTGAATTTCAGATGTTGGTGTGCATTCACTTCAGCATACTCCAGGGAATAATTGGAAAAATGAACTGTGAATTTAGCACAAACTCTTCAAGTTATATAAGGGGAAAAAATGAAAGTTGTTACAGATCTTGACCATAAAATATCTTGGGTATATTCAGAGCATGGTCCTGGAAATACTTATCAAGTTTTATGATTATACGTAGATGCTTTGCTGAGATACACCCTCATATCCTGTTTTTTTCAATTGCCAGCATGTTACAGGAGAACGGTTTTGAATATCAATATTCCTTTGACATGTTTTGTTCAGACAGGTCTCCTGATGATGTGAGCCAAATTTGGTTAAGATTGGACAAAATTTGGAAGAGGACACACGGTTCAAATTTTATGACCATAAATGTACTTCCAAATTAGGCCCCAGTTTGACCTGATGGTGACACTAGAGTTTTGGCAGCACTTGGCCCAAATTGCTCCCCAAACACTGTACCAAATTTCACAACTTTGTACCAGATAAGGGACTGCCATAGACACCCTAGCCAGAAGAAGAAACAGACACACATTCAGTGCTTGGCCCCCTAATAATCTTTCATTGTCATTGTCCATTATGTAAAGATAAATTCACCAAGAGACCTGAACTCAAGATCAATATAACTGAGAAAACTGGTCTCAACAAATCTCAAGTTCTTTGTGATGTCTGCAATGGGATGAAGCAGAAGGCCTGGAAATCCTGTCTGGATTGTGGTGTGACTTTCTGTATATCTCATTTAGATAACAATGTTCCAAAATATCAGAAACACAAACTAATAAACGCAGTGAAGAACCTGGAGAACTACATTTGCCAGAAGCATAAGAGACCTCTGGAGCTGTTCTGTAGAGACCATCTGACGTGTGTGTGTGTCAGGTCTGTACTGAGTGAGAACATAAGAATCACAATGTTATTCCTGTAGTGAAGGAGAGTAGATCAGCTTTGGCGTTATTTTTTGTTGTTAATACATACTTCAATTATAAATTGACCCTAACCCTAGACTTCATTTATCATCTGCATTCTGATGACTAAGATGCAGGAATATAAACTTCAATCCTGCCAGCTGTCAAGAAACTGTCTGTCCCAAGAAATACACCTGTTCCTGGAAGAACCGAGAGGTTTTTTTTTAGAGATCAGAGCTAAACAAACAGCTTCATGAAGACCAAAGAGCAATCAAAACAAGTTCTGGAAAAGTATTAATCAGGGTTTGGTTATAAAAAAAAACCCAACCCAAACTTTGTACATCCCACAAAGCACCATTAAATCCATTATTTAAAAAATTAAAAAAAGAATATGGCACAACTACGACACAGCCTAGAGGAGGCCATCCACCAAAACTCAGTGACCAAGTAAAGAGGAGATTAGTCAGAAACATCTAAGAGGCCAAGGGTAACTCTGAAGGAGCTGGACATACACAAAGGTGAAAAAGTTCAAGGGGGTGAATATTTAAGTATATTTTTTTCTCTTCCTGGTATTAGTCGTAGCATTTATCATATAAAAAAAAATTCCTAGTCGATGTGAGCTTCCTGGCTGGTCTGGTTCCACTTTCACATGCAGTGTGACATCACTTCCTGTTATTAACACTGAGGCAAGGCAGTTCCTCATTTTAACAGAGAAAAGCTCTCATTTATGAACCATAAAGTAAGTCTGTATGAACTAATGACTACGATTTATGAAACTACTGATTTCATCCAGGTGAACATTGTGATGTTGAAGACAACAAAAAATCTAAATGTGTCAAAGGGTGTAAAAAAGCAACTTTCTCATAAAAATTGCAGTATGTGCAGTAGCTCTTGGTGAATTTCTAATGTTAGATGTGCTGTACGTACTCTCCTCCACATAGATTAATCTTAGGTTTACCAGTGTGAATTTCATCTTTTTAAGCACACAGTGCAGGTACATCCTGATGACTCCTCTGAGTGGTTACTACCACATGTTAAAACATGCATTTCATGGGCAATATTTAAGCAAAAAAGAAAAAAAAAATCAGTATTTCGATATGGTGAAGTTTTCTGTAAATAAACATTTATTTACCATTTATGAAAGGAGTCTCCAGTGTCATTGCTTTGTAACACTCAGAAGTCAAGCTGTAACTTAAGGTTTTCTGACACAGAAAACACAGTGACAGGACCAGCTGAGTTTTTTTGTCTTATAATTATCCAATAGAAGAAGAAGAAGCCTTTATTTTTCACACATACATTACAGCACAGTGATATTCTTTTCTTTGCATATCCCAGCTTGTTAGGAAGCTGGGGTCAGAGTGCAGGGTCAGTGATGATACTGTGCCCCTCGAGCAGATAGGATTAAGGGTCTTGCTCAAGGGCCCAAAAGTGGATTCTGTGTAGATTCTGCTTTTTACCCTCTCTCCAATTTCATGTTAAACCATTTTCTTGCCAGTTGACTTACTTCACACCTAATTCACCTTTTCTTTATTGTGGCTCCACATTTGAGACTTTTCAGGTTATGTTATCCTGATAAATAATATATATTTTTATTGGCATAGACATGAATCTAAATAACTTCCAAAATTTTTTTACTTGCAATTTAATCGTAATTTCATGCTTTTAACTCTCTGGGATTTACCTTTTATGGAGTTTTGTGGGTGTCACTAAATGCAAATGAGCTGTGGTATGCACACGCACTACTTTAACGCTGATTGGCTTTCATCAACATACGCAAGTGAGTAGCAACAAAATCATTGTTAATGAAACTTTTGTAAATCTGGTGACATTTACTTTGTTCAGTTTGGCCATGAAAATATTTATACAACTTAAAAACTGATAAATCAGGCCTATTGTCTTTCATCCTAGTAATTTCATACAATTGATTGAGGTGAGAATTTATTCAGTCTTTGATATACGAGAGATGATCAGTGGTGCTGAGTTTTTACCTCTGTCATTCAAACCAGGACTGAAGTATGGATAGAGTTTCTCAGTGAAAGACTGACCAGTGAAAGAGTAGATATGAGACCTGGCCTCAACATCATAAAAGGAAACCAGACCCTCCTCATAATCCACAAACACTCCCATCTTCTGGGGCTTCTCTCTCAGGGAGAGGGAGATACAGGGCTCATCACAAGCCTTATACTCATTCCTGTTCCTTAGAGCCACAGTCCAGAATCCATTCTGAGGGATACATGACTCAATCTCCCCCTTCCTTTTAACAGACTCTCTGACCACTCCTAAATCCCACACAGTCTTCCCACTGACCTGCACCTCATAGTAAAACCTCCCTGAGGAGAAACCCTGCTTTCCCAGGATTATAGGATAATAAGTGAATCTTTTCTGGGTGTCTGGGAGATTCTGATTTGTGTTTCCATACGTCACTTGTTTTCCATCACCAGACAGGATGAGACGGGGATAAGCTGTATCAGGATCCAGAGTCACATCCACTGAGAGGAATACACAGCATGTGATGATTATGAAGCTAAATAATAATAATTAATATTATTAAATATTATTATTAATCTAGTATATCACAATAATTATAATTTTTGCAACCGGGTTTGAGGAATATTAAAACATATGTATTGGACACAAATAATGGAAATTAATGCTTGGGTAAAGGCTTTTACATTTCTTAAGTACTGTACATGATAGATTTATCTTCTAAAGCTATGCAGTAACAAACTTCATAAAATAGAAAATTATATAGAGTATTACTGTATGTTTAGTGCGTTAGTGCATGGAGGTAATAGGAAGATGTACTGAAGATGCTAATTAAATAATGGGAAGAGCTTTAAAATATATATTTTTTAAATTAAAAATGACTCTTACTAGTAAATGTATGATATAGGAAACAGAAACAGCAGTGTACCTGCATACTGCTGAATCCTCTTCAGTTCTGTGGAGACTAATTACAACACAACAGGACATTTATTATTAATATAATAAATTAATAATAAATTAATAACAATATATTGATTATATAACAATAATAATCAATAACTTTTCATACTGTCTCTAACAAAATAATTCCCTTGTTACAGACTTCTCAGTTTCTCACCCATTTCCTTCAGCTTCTTATTCAGAGTTACACTGAGTTTCTCATTCAGAGTCTTCTGAAGCTGAGACAGAGCCGTCCTCAGGGCTTCCACACTCAGTTCAGTGTTAATCCTGATCTCAGTCCAGTTCTTGGTGTGTGGAGCGATGCACAGTGACGGATAAATCTACAGTAGAACAGGAGAGAGGAGAAATCCCTCAGCTGATGTTCTGTGATGTTCTGCATTGTGGTTGAGTGATTGAGAGAGGAACACTGACCTGTAGGAGGTGGAGATGATCGTCAGTGTGTGAGAGCTGCTCAAGCTCAGTGTCTCTCCTCTTTAGTGCATCAATTTCCTTTTGCAGCTCTTTAATGAATCCTTCAGCCTGCTTCTCTGCTGCTTTCTGCTTCTCCTCCATCACCTCCAGCAGCTCAGCCTGACTCCTCTCAATGGAGCGAATCAGAGCGGTGAAGACTTCAAAACTGTCTGATATTTCTTTCTCTGTGCTTCTCTAAAGAAGGAAGAACATCTCACTTTCATCAACTAACAATGAAGATTAACTAGCAGTGCCACTTTGTTACATTCTACAAACAAAGTATGAAAACAAAATGCAGCAAATATGAACTACATCATGTTTGACTCACTTTGCTGAGCTCTACTGAGTGATTAATCTCCTGGATCTTCTTCAGTCGCTCCTGGATCATCTGCTGCAGCTCCGTGTGTGTTTTCCCCAGCTGACTCTGTGCACAGAAATAAAAAACACACAACAGTTTATTTTCTAAATGTGAATTCATTTGCATTCTTCATAAGAATATTTAACACTGATGTTGGTGTCTCTCACCTTCCTCTGTCCACTCTCCTCCTCTAATGGAATAACATTGTGATTCTTGTGATCTCCCTCAGTACAGAACTGACACACACACGTCTGATCGTCTCTACAGAACAGCTCCAGAGGTCTCTCATGCTTCTCGCATATGTATTTCTCCAGGTCCTTCACTGCATTTATTAGTTTGTGTTCCTTATATTTTGGAACATAATCATGAGGCTCTAAATGAGATGAACAGAAAGTCACACCACAATCCAGACAGGATTTCAAGGCCTTCTGTTTCACACCAGTGCAGATGTCACAAAGAACCTGAGACTTATCTGAGACTGTTTTCTTCTTGAAGTGATCTGCAACCTCTCTGAGTGTTATATTAATCTTGAGTTCAGGTCTCTTGGTAAATTTCTCTTTGCAAAATGGACAATAATAATGTTGACTCGTGTCCCAGCTTTGTGTAAGGCAGCTC
The DNA here is from genome assembly GCA_023630585.1 of Cranoglanis bouderius. NCBI lineage: Eukaryota > Metazoa > Chordata > Actinopteri > Siluriformes > Cranoglanididae > Cranoglanis > Cranoglanis bouderius. The sequence goes on along the minus strand of CM042548.1, from coordinate 13,855,991 downwards.
TTGCAGAAGCTGTGTCCACATGGAGTGGTGACGGGATCAGTGAACACTTCCAGACAGATTGAACACTGTAACTGCTCCTCAGTCAGGAGGCTGCTGGATTCACCTGCAACTGGTGGATAGATTAAGTATAAGAATAAAAAAAAAAATCCATAGAATAAAAAATGTTTAAAAAACAATACCCCCAAAACAAGAAAGTACTAATTTAGACTATTTTATAAAACAAATATTCAATAACCTAGAGTAGTAGGCAGTGTTTACTTTTATGCAGATGGAAGCAGGAAGTCAGATATGAACCTTGTAAGAATGACCACGTCTTTAACACATGCACTGGACATGGTGGGTTGCTTGTGCAGCGCTGCGTGACTTATTTACCTGTGTTTATACATTCATCTTCAGTATCTAGTATCTTTATCCTGGTCAGAGTCACTATGATTTAAATTATTTATTTATATTGTGAGGAACAGAAAGTAACACTTCCCAGATTTGGGTAGGGAATGAGGAAGCTGGAGGCAGGCTTGGAACAAGGCGCATTATTCTTTTACTTTAACTTATCAGCAGTTTTATTTTACACACACACACACACACACACACACACACACACACACACACACACACACACACACACACACACACACACACATGGCATCTGTGCTCGTTGGCTTTCTCTCTATCTGGCTTCTACGGGGAACCACTAAAATCGAGAATGGTGTCTCTGCAGAACAAACAATTGGCCATTTTCAAACCGGGATAGGCATTTTTCAACCTGATTTGTTAAAATAACCCAAACCTTAACCCTAACCATAACCTTCATTGATTGGATGGTTGAAGAACGCCTATCTGGTCTGAAGACGCCCACTGATTGGGAAACACTCGTTTATGTTCCGCAGAGACCTATACTTGCTAAAATCTATACAAAGAGACACAAACAAATCAACTTTCACTAATTACAGGCAGGTGAGAATCATTACACTTTACCTGCCGGCTCAACCTGCCTCTTCTCCATCCACAGATGGGCCACACCCCCACTGCCACACAGAACCAACTAAGTTTATTAGGAAATATCATGGGCATGTACAAACAAAAATAACTATGAGAGATTAGGTTTGGGCAAACTTTCTGCAGGAGCAGGAAGGGTAGGATCAGAAGGGTAGGATCAGAAGGGTAGGATCAGAAGGGTAGGATCAGGAGCAGGCAGGAGTGGGATTATTTATAAAAAAAAAAATAATAATACAAGACACCATCCCATCAGAGCACAGTGGTATCTTCTTAAACATGTTTCTGAAAACCATTTCATGTAATAATCAGAAATCTACTTTAACTAGCTTGAAATGAATTGAAGTCTTTAAGGTTTAGCTGGGATTCACATTAGGTTTCTGAACTCATCACTGATTTAGAAACTGATATATAGTGAAATACACATCTGTTCAAGTATAAACTGTGTAACTTACAGTGTGTAGTTGTATTCAGATTCAGCCATGTCCTTTTTCCTCGCTCATGCTCATGTTTCCCTGGGTACAGAAATTGGTCTTTATATGATCTGGTTACTCAGTTCCGTTTAATAAACCAATAAATCAAAATCCTGGCACAACTGAACATCTGAACTATCAATAAATATTAAACAAAGCAAATACCTTTACTGTTCTCTTTATCAAAACTCCTCGTGTTTATTATATTCTCTGATCCACATGGATATGCAGTAATTAAATTCAGCATATGTTTTAAAAAGACGTTTTCCTGGTCGATGTGAGCTTTCAGACTGAACTGGTTTCACTTCCACTTATGCACCAGTAGGCGGTTACTCATTTTAACACATATAAGCTCTCATGTATCAACAATTTAGTAAATCTGTATGAACTAATGACTATTATTAATGAAACACGTGCTATTTTATCCAGGTGAATATTTTGATTGATGAAGTATAAAAAAGTTAAAAAGTGTTAGAAAAATACTAACACAATGATTTTGGCTTAGAAAAAGGAATGTGAATGTGTTTATTCAGGTGACTGAATTTTATTCATTCAGCTGTGAAATTTATTTTACAGTTAAAAGGGTCCCTGGCTAGACAGACAGATAGATCACTTTATTAATTCCAGAGGGAAATTTACACTTCAAAAGGTTTGAGAACCCCTGAGATCACATCCATCTGTTTGTGCATTTGGTCAAACTTTACATCTAAATCATTTGAGACCGTTCTGGCAGGTTATTGAGATAATATTATTACTGCTACAATGCCGTTGTTGTCCTTTGTTGTTTCTCTATTTCTCTTGTTGTTTATCTATATTTCTCTTAAAATACTCTGAGAAGTGCCTGCTAACAAAATCCAGTGACTATAATTAAATTATGGAATAAACAGCAGCAGTGACTTTACAAACTGTGTAAAAGATTTTTAATCATATTTAAGTGATGACAAGAATCAACAGTAAATAAGAAAATACCATAAATTTATACAATGTAAAACACACTCTAAAGTTTTACACACCACCCACACCACAATTACACAGTTAAACAAGACAGATGCTGCATTATATTGAAAAACCTAAAATGGAGGACAGAAGTAACAGAACATTAACATATAAAACTCGCTGAAAAGACTACCAGGCAAATATGTTGACTAGCTATTTCTTTTCTTTTTTTATTTTATTGTAATTTCATACAAGATGGTTTGGTTGTCAGAGTCTAATAATAACATTTTCCTATTAGCTAAGCAAGTTTGGTAGCTCTAGCTAAATTAGCTCGCTAGAATCTGGCTGGTTGTAAGTTGAAGAGAAAAGAAAACAGTTAACTGGCTAATCTAATTACCAACTAAATTATATCAGCTATCTTTATTTAAAAAACAAACAAACAAAGAAACAAAAAAACCTACACACGCATAAACATTTCAAGCATGACGAGTGTCAATGTTGTGTGGCTGTTCTTAGCTATCTAGCTAGCTTGTGTTAGCTGGGTTTAACTAGCTGGTGTTATAAACGGTGTACTCAAACTCTGGTAAACTTCTACATGTTTCTTTTCCAGTATGAACAATAAAATCAGTTTAGATGCTTAACTATACAGTTAACTGGGAGGATTAAGTAACTGGTCAAGCTGGCAGATTCAGAAGGCTGCGATTGTTTCTTCTTTCATGCAAATGAGCCAAAAAACATGCACACAATGCTCTATCCTAAAACTAATATAAATATAAATGCAAACACACACACACACTGAGAAAAGTGAGATAGGAGAAAATAATGCTTATTTATGAAATTATTTCTCTACCAAAAAGGTGAATTCTAGGTTTATTATACATGTATTTCCGCTTTTAGTAGACATGCACAATATACTCCAGATAACCCTAAAATGATATTAAGATTTATAATCATTACTCATGTAGTGATTTTCTTTTTGAAAAAAAAAAAAAAATCACTCTGAACCTTTCATACACTACTGATTTTGTGAGGAGTGAAATTTACACATGAGAAATGATCAGTGGTGCTGAGTTTTTACCTCCATCATTATTAGAAGGACAGAAGTATGGATAGAGTTTCTCAGTGAAAGACTGACCAGTGAAAGAGTAGATAAGAGACCTGGCCTCAACATCATAAAAGGAGACCAGACCCTCATCATAATCCACAAACACTCCAACCTTCTGGAGCTTCTCTCTCAGGGAGAGCAAGATACAGGGCTCATCACAAGCCTTATACTCATTCCTGTTCCTCAGAGCCATGGTCCAGAGTCCATTCTGAGGTTTAAGTGTAATCTTCCCCTTCCTGTTAACAGACTCTCTGACCACTCCTAAATCCCACTCAGTCTTCCCGCTGACCTGCACCTCATAGTAAAACCTCCCTGAGGAGAAAGCCTGCTTTCCCAGGACCACTGCATGATAAATGAATCTTTTCTGGGTGTCTGGGAGATTCTGCTTTGTGTCTCCATACGTCACTTGTTTTCTATCATCAGACAGGATGAGATGGGGATAAGCTGTATCAGGATCCAGAGTCACATCCACTGAGAGGAATACAAAGTACTCTTATGTGATGAGCATGCAGATAAATAATGAATCATCATCCTATATACCACAATAATTATAGTTTCTAAGCAGGTGTTTGTAGATATAAAATATATATGAATAGTAAATATGAAATATACTGTATGTATTTCCCCTTAAAAAGGGAATGTTTGTGTATAGTTTTTGGTTCACACTGAAGTTGGAAAATGTGCTATTTTACTTGGGGTTTTATGGGTGTTAGTGTTTTAAAGGTATGGTGGTGAGGGTAGAGAAAAAACAGGGGGGAAATGAGTCCCATTAAATGAGAACGCTTAAGAAAGGTTAATTAGGTTCTCTGTTTACTGGGACAATTTAATGAGTGTCTGTAGACGTGTACAATTTGCAAGAGGCTAAGAATCTTTTGTTGAGTGAGTTTTGGAAATTGCGTTAATTTTTAAATGTGGGATTAAACTCTGTATAACTACTCATCTTTTTCTGGTGTTGTATGTGATAAATGTAACTGATATATATGTACATCCTGCATCCTGTACCTAATCAGCTAAAGAAACTTTCGAATTTAATAAACCTGGGCTCTACCGATACACTAACTATTTAAAACAACCATTACTAGGGTTTCATTAATATAATGTATAATTTAAGAAATGAAAACTGCAGTGTACCTGCATACTGCTGAATCCTCTTCAGTTCTGTGGGTACTAATTACAACAAAAATATGACATTTATCAGATGTCATATAACCTGGAATCAGATGAATCTATAAAATCCATTAACATAAATATACTTTCATTCATTGAGTAATAAACCAATCAATAAGAGCCTATGACAAGATAATTAATCTGTTACACACTTTGTAGTTTCTCACCCATTTCCTTCAGCTTCTCATTCAGCATTCTGCTGAGTTTCTCATTCAGAGTCTGCTGAAGCTGAGTCAGAGTTGTCTTCACATTGTGTACATTTAGTTCAGTGTTAACCCTGATCTCAGTCCAGTTCTTGGTGTGTGGAGTGATGCACAGTGACGGATAAATCTACAGTAGAACAGGAGAGAGGAGAAATCCCTCAGCAGATGTTCTGTGATGTTCTGCATTGTGGTTGAGTGATTGAGAGAGGAACACTGACCTGTAGGAGGTGGAGATGATCGTCAGTGTGTGAGAGCTGCTCCAGCTCAGTGTCTCTCCTCCTTAGGACACTGATTTCCTTTTGCAGCTCTTTAATGAGTCCTACAGCCTGCTTCTCTGCTGCTTTCTGCTTCTCCATCACCTCCAGCAGCTCAGCCTGACTCCTCTCAATGGAGCGAATCAGAGCGGTGAAGACTTCAACACTGTCTGATTTCTCTTTCTCTGTGTTTCTCTAAAGAAGGAGGAGCATCTCATGTTTACTAAATAATAATAACGTTACATGTTAAAAGCTGCAGAACATAATATAAAAAGTAGAAGACAGCAGATGTTTGATTTACTTTGCTGAGCTCAACTGAGTGTTTAATGTCATGGATCTTCTTCAGTCGCTCCTGGATCATCTGCTGCACCTCCCTCTGTTTTTTCCCCAAATGTGTCTGTGAGCAAATCAAAATGTTTGATTTTCTATTTCAAATGCAGCATTTTAATTCAGTTACATTCTTCATAAGAATATTTATCACTGATGTTGGTATCTCTCACCTTCCTCTGTCCACTCTCCTTCTCTATAGGGATAACATAGTGATTCTTGTAGTCTGTTTCAGTGCAGAACTGGCACACACACGTCTGATCGTCTCTACAGAACAGCTCCAGAGGTCTCTTATGCTTCTGGCAAATGTATTTCTCCAGGTTCTCCACTGCATGTATTAGTTTGTGTTTCTTAAAATTTGGAACATAATTATGAGGCTCTAAATGAGACGTACAGAAAGTCACACCACAATCCAGACAGGATTTCCAGGCCTTCTGCTTCGCATCATTGCAGATGTCACAAAGAACCTCCAGTTGGTTAATAACATTTTTGTTCTTGAAGCGATCTGCAACCTCTTTCAGTGTTATATTAATCTTGAATTCAGGTGTCTTGGTGAATTTCTCTTTACATAACGGACAATGATATTGTTGTCTCGTATACCAGCTTTGTGTAAGGCAGCTCTTGCAGAAGTTGTGTCCACATGGAGTGGTGATGGGATCAGTGAACACTTCCAGACAGACAGAACACTGTAACTGCTCTTCAGTCAAGAGGCTGCTGGATTCACCTGTAACTAGTGGATATTAATGGAAAATGTAAACATAATTTTAAGACTATGTGGTAAAACAAATACTAAGCAACATTTGGCTTCCCGGTTACCCCAAGTTCAGATCTTAATTCCCGACCTCCAGGTAAAAACAATATAAATGCCACCTCAACTCAGAATTCGTACTGGGGAACTCATACTGGTTTTAACTCAGAATTCCTCCAAGTTCAGCAAGTGACGACAAATCAACACAGCACTAAACAAAGCAGCACTTCTTACATTAAAATGAGTTATACTGCAATGTATCTAAGTATTAGCTTTAGATCAATCAACATACAGACATATTCGCTTGTTAAATCTATAATACTGACTATACAGTTCATTGTTTTAAGAAGTAAAATATACATGACTCATCACAGTTAACTTTTTTCACACTTTGTAACAAATGCAATTCTGAGCTCCGACTTCCAGATTCTGAGGTACAGTCGAATGCATAAACAGAACTGTGGTGTTGTAGAAGTAAGTAGCTTCTGATCTGTAGTCACTTAATACTACTATCACAGAAGAAACATCACCACAGCTCTGTTTATGACACTGTTCATTTGTAAAACACCCAACTGAACACTCTACTTCCATATTTGGATAAAATCTACAATCTCCAACTCACAATTTTTTATAGCAGAATGTTAATACAGAGGACTTATTTCTGTCAAAATGTCAGGTTTGTATCTGGTCCCGCACCAGAGATATTTAATCTGAAATTGAGGGAAATTTCTTGCCTCCATAAAAAATAATTACTGTAAATAAATAAGAGAAGTCTCAAACCTGAAATCTTCCACATGCAAACTATACTTACCTATAGTACCCCCTAAAAATTAAGACTGAGACTTCCCATTATAAATTGACCCAAAATTTGGAACTGTGAGCAATCTTGAGCATTACATTTGGACATTTGGATGTGCTCTAGAGATCAGCTTTTGTTCCAAGGAGCTAAGATATTAGGTTTCCGTAAATAAAGGTATAACCAAAATTGGTTGTTTGCCATGACACAAAGATGGCTGTCATAGTTAAACCAAGTAAAATAAAAATAAAAAAACTGGTGATATTGCAATGACAATACATAGGGGTAATCACTAAAAAAAATAGAAAAAATAAAAACGGTCAAGCGACCAACTTCGCAATTATTGGACAACTTTAGATGGAATGACCCTCATACAAACAAAAAAACACACACACACACACACCTCCGCTTTCCTCTCTCGCATGCCACTCCTTTCCATTTTGTCTGTCTCTGTGTAGAATGAGATTTTCTAGTCAAATAGCTAGTTGGTGTTTTTCTTCTCTTTACTGTGTTACTTTAGCATTGCAAGAAGCCAAACTATTCAGAACTAAGCCTTCAGAAACAAATACACCGATTATTATTTCTCACAGCTAAAATCAAGGTTTTAATCATTTTGACTTGATTTGAAAATTAATTTAGTGAAGCACCCACATTGAAGACAGTGACAATGAAGCTGCAATACTGTTGCATGAAAAATGGTTTATTTGTTACTTTATAAGTACGTAGTTTGTCTAAAAAATAAATAAGACTTTTTAAAGATTTTATGGCTGTGTGTACATTCTAATTACATTTCAAAAAAGCTGTGATAGCATAAAAATTCCTCATTATTGTTCTCATTTCCACTTCTATATTTGGAGATGTAATAAACTGCAGGTAATATACTAAACCTATTTTTTTGAGACAACTACTTCAGTGAAATTGAGTTTACTAGTTAGCAGCTTAGCTGGCAGACACTATTAATTTTGTCAACCTCATTTTGGAAAAGTCTTTTCACGCATTTCAAGGAAAGACTGAGAATTAAACAGGAGGCCAGAGCAACAAATGAAACATACAGATCAACATACAGAACATATGCAGATCAATAACAGACACTTGAGCTTCCCATATTTTCAAAAGAAGAAACTGATAATGAACATACTGTGTGTAGAAACTTGCATATACCTGGTTTACGCACAAAACCATGAGTTTACACGGTTTATAAATGAGACCCCTTCTGTTCATGTACGAACTGTGTAACTTACAGTTAGTACGGCTAACTGATGTGTTGCTTCTGGTTTTTTTTGCTTGTGGTGAAGAATATTCAGCCATGTCCCTTTTTTCTTCTCCTGTTTAACCCTTTCAGAAAGAAATCACATTATTCAATTCACACACTGACACACATTATATTGAAATACATTCACTGTGCATTCTCTCAGGCCTCAGTCAGTGACTGTAATAATCTTTAATCTTTCTTTTCATTCATCACCAGTGTTATATATCAATAGAATAACATATGATTGTTTCCCAGGGTACAGGACTACATCTTCATCTGCTGCTGTTTACTCAGTCCACTGTGATTCTATGAAACTTCTGAACTATGAAACAAAATTAAATGAAGTACATACCTTTACTTTTTTTTCTTTCTCAAAACTGCTCCATTGGATACGCAGTAATTACATTCAGCTTTTATAATAAGCAGAGGTTGTCCTGGTCAGTGTGAGCTCCCTGACTGGTCTGGTTTCACTTTCACTCAACACTGGAAGGCGGATCCTATATTTAAATGCAAAACCTCTCAATGGTATCAACCATTTAGTCTTATCTGTATAAACACGAGTACGATTTATGAAACATTTAGGCCCACTAAAAGGCCTAAAATATAAAATTTAAAGTCAAAGGGTGTCTAACAAAATGATTTTGTCTTTAGAAATGCATGAAAAGGTGATGACATTTGTGTTGTTTTCTTTCTCAAAGAGCACAAATTAGATGATTTGATTTATCAAAGCTGATGACGTCTGACTTTATGACTGCATGCATTTCTGAACACCCTTTAAAAGCTTTTCTATGCGTCATCACCGTTTCATGCATTTCTAAAGACACAATCATTTTATTAGACACCCTTTGACTTTAAATTTTATATTTTAAATGAGGCAAAAGCACAAACAGTGACTTCCCTTTTTAATCTTATTATACTTGCTAAAAGCCCATAAGAAAACAGGTTTAATAAATATCTCAATAAAGGACAAACTCGTTATCCACACAATTATTAGATCTGTGTCAAACAACATGAAAGTATCAGAGTTGATTATAAACACTGGAGAAAAGGCTTCACACAACAATGAATGTCCTCTACATTTGTACAACAAATCTGAGGCGAAGCCTGAAGGGACTTTGACGTTACCATAGTAACTCGCAGTATTCCCTCAGCGTGCGATGAGGGTGCGTTCAAATGTAACCAAACAACGCAGTGCATTTTGGGTATTCCATGGCCGATCTGGTGCATCATTTCTACACTGCTCATATACATTACTGTATTAAAATAATGCACTAGATATTCTTCACTATGTTTTCAGACAGCATTATATATAATGCATGAAAATTGTGCACTATATAGTGAGCAGGGCGAAATTTCAGACACTGTTAAGGAGGAGATAGTTCCAAAGGGAATGTGAGTGTTGATTTGAGACGCACCCGCGATGAAGAAAAACGAGCAACAAGCTAACGCTAAAGCTAATCAACAACACTGCGTCCGTTAATCTGCCGGATTGTCTCTGTATTCTGTCTGATGTGGCGTCTGTTCTTTGTAAGTAACGGATTTTTATTACTTTCTATCGACAATAAGTATTACGATGAAACCTTCCAGAAGTTTCCAATGAGTTCTAATTAACTATCAAATCTTAAGTCGATTAAAATATTAACGTTAACGTCAGGTAGCTAGCGGCGCTTGCTAGCGAACACCTTTTGTTTTGTTAGTTTTTGTCAAAATAATAGTTAGCATTCAGCTAACTATAGCATTCTAGCATGGCTGTGTGTGTTATTGTTCTGAGTGAAATTTAATATTTTAAAGATAATGGTTTATCTGGCTAGGCTAAGCTAAGCTGGATTTAACAACATTTTCCCTTGTTGTTATTGTATCTAGCTTGTTTGCTATGTCGCTACATAACGCTGTTATATGAATTTATAACATCTTTATGACGCATGTTATTATACATGTCAGTAATATGCTGCATTTCTATGTTATAAACAGTAACAGTAAATCGTCGCTTTATTTTAATTCAGTATGTCCATTTAGCCACGGCTGTCATTCTTTGATTAGCTTTGCTTAAGGTATCTGACAGTTTATTTACATGTAAAAATCGAAATGTTTTAATTTTAATGTTAACATGTTCAAATAACCAACAAAGTGGTTTACAGGTTGATAGCGGTCTTATTCTCTTCTCAAACAGTAAAATGTTTGACACCCTGTTTATATCTAGATCTACTACAATAGTGATGTGTCGTTTGCGTATGAGTCGACTCTATGAATCGGTTCTTTTAGGTGAATCTGACTCGCATATGTGAGCTACGTAGCTGTCTGTCTGTCTGTCTGTCTGTCTGTCCTCCCTACCTTTTTCCTTCCTTTCCTTTCCTGTCTTCCTACCCTTCCTTTCTCTCTTTCATATTCCTCTCCTCCTTCATTGCTTTATTTTTCTTCCTTTCTCTTCCTTTTTTCTCTTTCTTCTTTTCTCATCTTTTCCTCTCTCTTCCCTCCTTCCCCTCCTCTCCTTCCTTTCTCTTCATAGTCCTTCCTTCATTTCTTTTCCTTTCTTACACTGCTTCCTTCCTCCCTTACTTTCTATCTAACATTTCTTTTTCTTTGTTCGCTCCATTCCTTTCTTCCATTCCCCCACCCTTTCGTTCCTTTCTCTTCTTTTATCTCGCCTCCTATTTACTTCCTTCCTTCCCTTCCTTTCTTTCTCCCTTTCTCTTCCTGTTTTCCCCTCCCCTCCCTTTAGTCCTTCTTTTCTATCTTTCCCTTCCTTCCTCCCTTCCTTCTTCCCTTTCCTTCTCCCCCTCTTTCTTTTAGTTCTTTCATATCTCCCTTTTCTCCTTTCTTTTCCTTTCTCTTCCCCCCTCCCTTCTTTCCCATCTTTCTTCCTTCTTTCCCTTCATTCCTGTCTTTTCCTTTCTTTGTCTTCTTTCCTTTCTCCCCTCCTTTCTCTTCCTTCATTTTCCTTCTTTTCTTTCATGTCCTAACTAGTAACAGTCACATATTTAGTTTTAAATCACTTTATTTTTATTCTGTATGTCCATTCAGTCACGGGCGTCTCTCTACACTTGGCTTATTTCGAGTTATCTCAGCTTAGTTAGATTAAAGATGTTTTAAATAAAAGTTTGTGCAGATAACTGTATGAGTTCTCTCTCAGATAAATAATGTTAGAGATAATGATGGAATAGTTTGACTAGCATGTGTAGTACGTTGCTGTTTTATGCTAGCCGTGTTAATGCTTGTGTTTGTACAGATGTGGAATAGAGACCGTGGCGAATGGTGAGGATATAATGCAGAGTTCTCGACATTTCTTTCCATGCACTGAAAGTGAGTGAGAAAAGTCTCTCTGTGTAAACTTATATCTAATTTCAAATTTTCATCTTTGATATTCGTATATATTTAAAAAAAAAAAAAGTTCAAAAGTATTAAACAATTTTCGATATAATATTTAGACGCTGCTGTTTTGCTGTACAGTTTGTTACCAAACCTGTATATCGTAATACATATCAATTATCGTAGAAATACCTTTGAAAATCGTGATATGGTATTTTTGTCGTATCGTCCACACCTGTTTTTTTTTTTTTTTTTTTCCTCTCCTCACCTGTAGGCTGCACATTTATGGCGTTTGTGAGTGTGAGTGGAGATTTCTGCCAGGCACAGCACCTGGTCATCGTGGACAAGTGAAAAGTCTGCGTGCCACATGAAGATTACGCCACACGTCTACTGTCCTACCCTGTGAGCTTTGGGTTCGAGGCTGTATTTGCCCAAAGTTCACGCGTATGAGTCGGTCTGAGCCAACTGAGGCGCTGACGAGCCAATTTTTTTTTACGCCCTCTCTTCTAGCGCCAAATGATCATCCCTTTTTCTCCTGAATGGGTTAAATAGAATTTTTTTTTTTTTAAATCTGAAAAAATAGCCCCCATCTTTTGTTTTTATTATTTTTCAAATCGTTTTTTTAATAGTGCAAATTTAGAAGTGTGTATTTTTTACATTTGCTTTTTTTTTTTTTTTTTTTTTTTGGAATATACCCAAAGTCATTGTAATCACAACGTGTAAGTTTTTAATTTTATTTCGTCAAACCAACATTCACCCACGTGTCAAGATGAATCGTCCTGCTCCTGTTGAAATCACCTACGAGTGTATGAGGTTTCTGATTACCCACAATCCCACCAATTCACAACTGCCCAAGTTTACTGAGGTAAGATCCCTCAGATATAAACTACACAGAACCCAGTTTGGGTCAAATGAGATTAAGGCTGCGTTCACACGTGCCTTTTTCCCCCAAAAGTCAGATTTTTCACCACTACTTTTTGTCCTCCATGTTTGTTTTAATCACTTGCCTCTATCTTGCAACCTGCTGATCAGGAAGGTTTAGGAGATAAAATCCTGACCCTGAGGGTGTGCAGTGTCACAAAACTATCTGTTCTTTTCCTTCCATCCCCACTTTTCTTTCTCTTCATAGTCCTTCCTCCATTTCTTTTCTTACATTGCTTCCTCCCTCCGTTATGTCCTACTTAACATTTCTTTTTCTTCTTTCGCTTCATTCCTTTCTCTTGTTTTCTTTTTCCTTCCATTCTTTTCCTTCCTTTCTCTTCCTTTTCCTTCCTTCCCCTCCCATCTCTTTAGTCCTTTAGTCCATCTTTCCCTTAATTCCTCCTTCCTTTCTTTGCTTTCTCTTCCTTCCTCTTCATTTTCCTTCCCACCTTTCTTTTCCTTCTTTCCTTTCTCCTTTTTGCTCCTTTCGTTTCTTTTCTCTTCCTCCCTCCCTTCCTTCCTATACTTTTTTCTTTCCTTACTCTTCCTTCATTTTCCTTTTTTTCATTCATTTTTTAACTAGTAACAGTCACATATTTTGTTTTAAATCACTTTATTTTATTCTGTATGTCCATTTAGTCATGGTTTTCTCTCTACACTTGGCTTATCTCGAGTTTCCCCTCAGATAAATAATGTTAGAGATAATGATGGAAGAGTTTGACTAGTCTATGTAAAATTCGGACCCAGAGGGTGCTCAGTATCACAAAACTAGCTTTAAAATTTTTATTTTGGAAGCTCCACTGTGACCACAAACCCCTCACAGAAGGCAGTGAGCTTTAAAGGAGGTTTACGTCTAATGTGTGTTTTGTCAGTTGAGGGAAAAAACCGAAAGTGTGAAAGCAGCATAATTCCAGTCCGCTGATGTTTACTCCGGTTTATCCGGATTCTTTTAGGAGCTGAAGACTTTTGGGGTGCAGACGCTGGTTCGGGTGTGTGAGGCCACCTACGACAAAGCCCCAGTGGAAAAGGAAGGCATTGAAGTTCTGGTAAGAATCTCACACACACTGCTGACATAGAATCTTTCTACAGACTCTTTTTATCCAACGTGACGTAAATGTGAGACCGAAACCCAATCATTTATTTACTAGCAAATAATCTTATGTACGCCTTTGAAAATGGGATATTAAACAGGCTAAAATATATAAATGTTTAAACAAACAGGCTAAAATGTTTACTTATCATTGCACTGTATTTAACAAGTGTACTTTATATGCTTTAGGACTGTACAGTGTGCACAAAAATAACATGATTCAATATTATGTAAGGAATAAAACATAGCAATGTGTTGTGCTGTTATGGGAAAATAATCAATGAGTTACAATTGAAGCATTCCTCTCATACCACTATGCTTACAGTTTTTCTTCTATTTAATAGAGAATGACACCTAATACTTTTTATCCATGTATAGTTACATTTAATTTTGTAGAAGGTCCATGAGACATAGTTAGTTCCTGTTGTCACTTACGTTACAGCAGCTTTAAAGAATCCTTTCTATATATATATATATATATATATATATATATATATATATATATATATATATATATATATATATATATATATATACACACACACAGTATCTCACAAAAGTGAGTACACCCCTCACATTTTTGTAAATATTTTATTATATCTTTTCATGGGACAACACTGACGAAATGACACTTTGCTACAATGTGAGTGAGTACACCCCTAAGTGAAAATGTCCAAATTGGGCCCAATTAGCCATTTTCCCTCACTTTCCCTTGAAAGGGTGGGGGGTGATGATGGGGGAGATGATGCACAAGAAAGCCCGCAAACAGTTTGCTGAAGACAAGCAGACTAAGGACATGGATTACTGGAACCATGTCCTATGGTCTGATGAGACCAAGATAAATTTATTTGGTTCAGATGGTGTCAAGTGTGTGTGGCAGCAACCAGGTGAGGAGTACAAAGACAAGTGTGTCTTGCCTACAGTCAAGCATGGTGGTGGGAGTGTCATGGTCTGGGGCTGCATGAGTGCTGTCGGCACTGGGGAGTGTACTGTGACATGTACTGTGACATACTGAAGCAGAGCATGATCCCCTCCCTTCGGAAACTGGGCCGCAGGGCAGTATTCCAACATGATAATGACCCCAAACACACCTCCAAGACGACCACTGCCTTGCTAAAGAAGCTGAGGGTAAAGGTGATGGACTGGCCAAGCATGTCTCCAGACCTAAACCCTATTGAGCATCTGTGGGGCATCCTCAAACGGAAGGTGGAGGAGCGCAAGGTCTCTAACATCCACCAGCTCTGTGATGTCATCATGGTGGAGTGGAAGAGGACTCCAGTGGCAACCTGTGAAGCTCTGGTGAACTCCATGCCCAACAGGGTTAAGGCAATGCTGGAAAATAATGGTGGCCACACAAAATATTGACACTTTGGGCCCAATTTGGACATTTTCACTTAGGGGTGTACTCACTTTTGTTGTCAGCGGTTTAGACATTAATGGCTGTGTGTTGAGTTATTTTGAGGGGACCGCAAATTTACACTGTTATACAAGCTGTACACTCACTACTTTACATTGTAGCAAAGTGTCATTTCGTCAGTGTTGTCCCATGAAAAGATATAATAAAATATTTACAAAAATGTGAGGGGTGTACTCACTTTTGTGAGATACTGTATATATAATTTTTTTTTCTTCTTCTTCTTTTTTTTTAAATTGACTCCCATGCTTGCAGTGAATCTTTTTTGCTCAAGTTGTTCTGTTTAAAACCATCTGACAAAATGAATGACTGCTTGTTGTTTGTTTGTTTTTTTTAAAATAAAGGATTGGCCTTTTGACGACGGCTGTTCTCCCTCTGAACAAATCGTGGACGACTGGTTAAACCTTCTGAAGTGTAAATTTAAAGATGAACCAGGCTGCTGCATTGCAGTGCACTGTGTCGCAGGACTGGGTCGGTGAGTCCTCTCAGACTACTCAGTATTCACCGTTTGATATTAAATGTGTATTTACTGTATTTATCGTGCTGATTTAACGACTAGGTCAGACCTGCCAACCTGTATACACGTTTTGCGTAGTACACTAGTACGAATTATCACTGGAAAATGTGACAAAAGAGCAGCCTGGGCCAAGCGACATATAAATCTAGAAGAATTGACAGTTGTAGTGTGAAGTGTTTTGAACTCTCCAATAATAACGGCCCCCTGTTGAAGTCCTGACCCCTTTCCGCTCATCTCATAATAGTGATCTCTCATCTTAATTTCCTTGCTTGAAAGATGCTCTCACTTTGACGTGGTAAATTGAATATGTATATATCATTCATTAATCTGAAATATTATCCAATAGTGAACGATCAGTTTAACTAGCTTTAACCAGGAAAAAAAGGAAAATAGAAAGTCCATCGC
The DNA here is from genome assembly GCA_023630585.1 of Cranoglanis bouderius. Classification (NCBI taxonomy): domain Eukaryota; kingdom Metazoa; phylum Chordata; class Actinopteri; order Siluriformes; family Cranoglanididae; genus Cranoglanis; species Cranoglanis bouderius. The sequence goes on along the minus strand of CM042548.1, from coordinate 13,840,084 downwards.
CATAGATACCGGAGTGTCCGTATATACAGGGTTGCATATCGGGAAAGATACAGCTTGTCTGTTTTAATTAAAATGTAGGGCAGGATTACGCATTACTACTTTTCGTGGCTGGCAGGTATGTTATGTAAATGGATTATAAAAATGAGGTGCAAATGAATGTTATTTTGTTAGCGTAGTTAGGAAGAGTATGTTTAATGCCGGGGTCTTCAGTCTTATTCGGAAAAGGCCGGTGTGTCTGCAGGCTTTCATTCCAACCAAGCAGGAACCCGATTTCACTCGATTAATCAGTTCATCTTGGTCTCCAATCAGCTATCAAGGCTGTAATGAAAGCCTGCAGCCACACTTGGCCTTTGTGGATAAGATTAAAGATGCTTGGTTTAATAAAACGATTTCAGCCATAAGTTATGTGAAGAACAACAACAACAACAAAAAAATTCCAATGAGTCAACTCTGAGTCAAATGATCCAACTCACAGAAAAGAGCCGAAATTCGCATTGCTGTTCACTCTGGCAATATAGCACAACGTTTTTCATCACATGTTATATTTGTCTGCGCAGCGCTCCCGTGTTGGTGGCCATCGCGTTAATCGAGTGTGGGATGATGTACGAGGATGCCGTTCAGTTCATTCGACAGTAAGTCACACGTTAGACACTCATGGCTTCCTGTGATAACGATGCTGCAGGTTCTCATCCAAGTTTTCACTGGTACGATGTGCCTTAATGTGTGATCTTCTCACTTTATTTTAGGAAGCGCCGTGGAGCTTTCAACTCCAAACAGCTCATGTACCTCGAAAAATACAAGCCCAAGATGCGTCTGCGCTTCAAAGATGCCAATGGACAAAACTGCTGCGTTCAGTAGAAGCCCAAGCCAGAAGCGTTATGAAATTATTATTATTATTATTATTATTATTATTATTATTATTATTATTATTGGAAATCAAGTGTATTTGGGATAGTTGGATTATTATAATTTTTTGCTACATTATTGTGCCAAGCACACACAAGATTATTAGTGTCCATATTATCAGCGTATGATTTTTAAAGAAAATAAATGTCAAGTGGTTAATTAAGTATTTAAGTGTACACGGGAAATACAGCACAAATGTGTGCACAGTGGCTGAGTGAGCAATTACAGACGCGTACAGTTCATATTGAGTGACGTTCATGCTCCATCTTAAACAAATAGCCTCAAATTAGTGCAAAAACACACGCGCACACACTCACAGGTTTAGACTTCCAACAGAAAAGCCTGAATGTATGTGTCCTTTAGAGGAAAAGTAGCTCTTAATCATGTTTTTAAAAATGTCCCAAATCATTTCAATGATTTCAGTTGATGCTTGTGACGTAAAAGCTCTAATTTCTGTAAGGTTACGTGAGCACAAAAATAGCTATAGTGCTGCATACGCAACGCAACTGTGATAAATACTGAAAGGTTCCAGATCACACCTCCAGGACAGTAATGTGTGGAAGGAATGAATCATGTCCTGAATTATCTCTTGCTGCTGATTCAAAATAAAGGTGTAAATGATTTCTTTCTGTTCTCTGTGTTTCGTATCTAATCCATTTCTCTCTCAGAACTTTACATTCTGAATAATTATACATAAATTACAGCAGATGTATTAGAAGTTAGTATAAACAAAGTGCTTTTGAGGCTGTAGGAGAAATCAGCAGCTATTCAAAATGGCTGTTGATGTGAAAGCTGTTGGTGAAACATGACATTCTTGAGTTGTGAGAGTGTAAATGACTTTTTTTTTTTCCTTCTTGCATTTCATCACTGCAGTGCAAACTGATATATAGTTAATGTTCCGTCCGTCACTGCTGAAGCGTCTCAGCACTGGGAAGGAGAAATCCTTCATTCTGACGGTTCGAAGATGTTCGACAAAATCATCAACCAGTCTCCTGTTAACTCATTTATCCATAATAAACAACTCAGAGGAGAGATTAAGGAAACATATTTTTGTTTTAGAGTTGTGTTTCCCAACCTGAGGGTTGTAATGGTTTTGCAGCGGGTTCAGAACATTGACAGACATGTCAGTTTCACATTAAATTACATTACATTTTGAAAACATTTTCATATACAAATTATAATAATAATAATGGTTTCAGCTGGCAAAAAGGTTTGGGAACCCCTGTACAAGGTGAACAATGATTCGGGACTACACATGGACCCCGGTGTCTAATATGGGCTTTGGTCAATATTTACAAACCAGGACAGATTAACATTCAACACTGTTATATTAATGTACCTTAAAGTTATTTATCTTAAATTATTTAAAGGTATAAAGATACATAAGTTCAAAACATGTCCCTCCTTTAATTCTGAGAGTGAAATATTGTTTCAATTGTTTCTTTATTGATATCACAACATACAATTTAAGACCATTTCTGCTACATGATTATAAAAAACGCAAACTAGTCCCACTTTCACGCTGGTATCACTGCGCACTTGCTTGTTCATTGTAGTTCTCCATGTTGACCACCAGGCGGCGCGATTTCAATAGCGGTGGGTGGATGTTGGAGTGTGTAAACCCACCGCATGTCGCGGTGTATTTCAGCTCTGAGCCTTTAATAAATCACATTGAACCAGAGGATCTCTACACACACCACTAACACACTTGGATATCTGTGTGTGAAGAGCAGCTCAGATGATCATCCTGCCAGTATGATGCGGGTGAGTTGATCACACACACACACACACGCACACACACACACACACACACACACACACTGCTGTATCCTCTTTCAGATTGAGGTGCTTCCTTTCCATCACTAGGAGAACATTGTATTTCTGTTAAATATAATATTGTTGAAGTTCCTCTCTGTAGGTCACCTTTACTTTCAGATCTGTAGCTGTGATTAAGGGTTTGTTTATCATTCATTCATTTATTCATTTACTACAAAATGTTCAATTTCAGACTCATTTCATCGCTGAGTTTTAGAAAACATCCCTAAGTTCCTCATATGAAGCGTTAAATATATTTTTCTATAGTTCAATGCCGGTGTTTGCAAGCTGTATTGATGTTTCTCAGTGTACAATTTTTTTTTCTAATTTTCAATAAAAAAAAAGAAGTTGAAATGAAATGTGGGTGTATCCTGAAACAGAACAACAATCCAAGAAATAAACAACAGCATTGAAACGAATGAAAAACAAGAGATCAAAAGAAATGTGAATAAATACATGTAAAAATTTCTTTCTTTAAATTTTTTTTACACACTTCACATGTTATGTTTCTTTTTTTTCATTTCGTATGTGAATTTTATACACAATTCATTTATTTAAATTTTGTAAGTAAAAAAAAAAATTACTGTTAATTTTGTAACAACGATTTACTGTTTCTGTTATTTTTCATAATGAAATCTCTGTGAAACACAAACACACTGCCATCTGAACCCTTCTGCATCTTAATACCAATTCATTTAAACATATATATTTTTTTGTTTGTTTGTTTACTAAGTATAATCCTTTTTTTATTGATTTGAAACTATATTAATTCTTTTTTTGTTTTATTATTACTTATTTATTTTTACACTTTTCAGTTTTTGTGCAGATATTTTGGGTCAAGTCATAGCATGTTTCTAGACAGATCTTATATATATATATATATATATATATATATATATATATATATATATATATATATATATATATATATATATATATATATATATATATATATATGTGTGTGTGTGTGTGTGTGTGTGTGTGTGTGTGTGTGTATATATATATATATATATATATATATATATATATATATATATATATATATATATATATATACAGTTTAATTTATTATAATGAGAAGTTGCTTTTTATCTTCCACCATGATTTTTTTTAAAACCCAGACTTCATGAAATGAATGCAAAGCTCGATGTGGCACTCAAAAGGTTGTTATTTTTCATTCACATCTCTGTGTGTATCTGTGTTCTGTGCTTACAAACCTGTTGTGGATATTTTTTGTTGTTTGCTATGCTGAAGTGATTTTCTGATGCTGTAATGGACAGAATGGATTATTCTGTCCCTAGAGGTTAGGAAGGCGTTGGCTCTCTGAGGCAGGGTCAGTTTCTGAATTCCTGACTACTTACACACTGCTGCGTGACAACCAGGCCAACTGGCTATTGCTTCTTGCATTTCAGTTACTGAAGAAATCTTAAAGTACAAAAGGCCTGAACATCTCTAAGTAGAACACAATAGGAGGGTTAAGCACATCCATCATGTGTCCATCTTTCTCTGGATATTCTGGCTGATCTGGTCTGTCCTCCTTAGGGTGCAAAAAAAAAAAAAAAAAAGAATTTCAGTGTCCTACAACACTAAAGTCTGCTGCACCAGAAATCCCTGTCCACATGATTAGAGTTTCTAAATGCAAAAATGCTTTGAAAACACACATGCGAGCATGTCAACAAAGTGGTGATAATACATCATAAACTGTTACCCCAAGAACCTCAAGGATAACGTTAAAAGCTGCGTATTGACAAGTAGAGAAGGTGAAATGCATAAAAATGGTTCTTAAAAAAGTTCTAAAATGAAAAATGACAAATACATGAGGATGAGGAACTACTGCTTTAATGTTCCACTTGAATACAAAGTGTTTGTCCAGGTCTCATCCACATGAGGGTGTAATAATAAAACAAAGTGAAAACATGTTATCAAAAAAATGTAAGAAATTACAGAGCACAAAGTGACAACCCGAGTCTGAGCGCATTTATAACACGTGCAAAACACACGCCGTGACATTTTTCCTGTCCACATGCAAACAGTGAAAAACCTTTAATTCCTCCACATTTGAGGGCGTTTTCGAAAGTTTTCAGTGACCCCAAAATGACATTTTGTGTCGACAAGAGGCCAAAACACAGACCATGTTCCAAAATATCTGTATTTGCATGTGTAGATGTGTAGACAAGGCTTCGGAAGTAGATTTTTTGAATTCTAAATAATAAATCTGGCAGCAGAGAAGACTTGATAAGTGACACAATAGTTATAATATCAATATTTAAAAAAAAATTATGCCACAATATTATGCAATAATCATCTTTCTCACAGCCTAGTGTTGGATCAACAGCCTCTTTTTAGCCAACTTGATGGTTGTTTTTCTGTGAGAGAGACTGAGAGCAGCCAGAAGGAGATTATGAACCATTTTATTAATTAGGAAGCTCCTGAGTTTGGCCAGTTGGCTGTGTCTCTACTGATCTCATTAATTCATCACAAATTAAATGAGATGGACATGGAGTCATGGTACTGCTGCTTAATGTGCGTGGCTTCAATTATGTAATGGGTGAACACAGAATGCTCAGGAAGCATATAAAACCCACAGGCTAAACCTGAGTTTAAGCTCTTTGGTATACACGTTACTCCTACTGAAGCTAATTAAATACAATGATTGATCATCTGCACACTCTGTCATCTCAATTGCAATCAAGACTCATGGTTCCTCATGAACACTGAACCCAGTGAGCAGTAAACGAGGGTAAATCCAGGGCATGAGCGCTAGCTGCAGTTTGGAGAAGCATTGTATGGATGATAGAGATGCCTGAGAAAGGCTGCATGCTTTGTTTGTAGTGAGGCTTGGTGTTTGTGTGTGAATTCACTAAACATGGTGAGATATTTGTATGCTAAGTGCTAATACATTACACTGGAGGCGGCTCAGTTCCATTACAGATCTGCACAGGCTTCTACGTAATCCTCATAAAGAGTGTATGTGAAAATCCTGGTAGAAACAGAATGATTAATTTATTATGTGATAACTTTTCATTCTAACGTTTTGGTTTTCAGTATGCTTGAAAAAAGCGAGCATGTTTAAAAAAAAAAAAACAACTTGTAGTGAAGAGTGATGGCTGTATGGCAGCTAGAAAATTTGTTATGCTTGTCACCATTATCTATACTGGCAAAAAAATGGTGTAATTATTTCAGATGTACTTATCAGTGTGTACCATTATACTGATATATTGACACAACATTAATGTTGAATGTGAACCAACACAGCATCTGTTCTTCTTCTTCTCCTTCTTCTTCCTTAGAAAAAACCAACAACTCCTATCTTATTATTAAATATTAAAAAAAATAAAATAAAAAATCCAGGCTCCTTAACAGTTATAACCAAAATGACACAATTTATCATCACAGGCTTATAAGTCAGGAAACATTTAACACTCAGAAACAATACATGAATACTCTAAATGGTTTGTCCCTTGTGGGAATCCGTAAAGCTTCTGCCACTTTAACAATCCAAGAGCCATTAACTATTCAAAGAACTCTTGAGGAACCCTTTTTATCAATCATAGTTCCTTCATCAACCCACTATCAACTCCCTCTTTAATAATAAGACAAATTCCAAAACCCGCCTTCCTGCTCTGTCCATCCTGAACTCCCATTCCCGCTGAAATCCCAACAGTCTCTCCCTCGCTTTCCATCCAGGAAAAAAGAAAGATGTCAGCGATGTTAAAAGCTCAGAAGATGAAGGGCGCTGTTTACTGCAATTCATCACCGCGTTGGAAAAGGGAAACATGCGTGTTTCCATGGAGCCAGTCGTTACCATGGACACCCTCTTAAAGTTCAACACGGAAAGACGGGACAGTAAATCAGGCGACAGTTCACTGTGTTCCTGGTTTGGCAGTGGATTTTAGGAACAAATGACTTGGATTCGTAATTCTTTCCTCAAAGCAAAGGAACAAATGATATGAAAAACACTTATACTAGGTTATGTACTGATATGTTTACTTTCTCTGGTCTTTGATTAGATCTTTCTCCAATCTGCTGAGTTGAGAAGACGTGGTGGTTATTTTTTAATAAGGCAGAGCTAACAGTACTAGCTCCATACTCACCAGAGATGCCAACAATCTCTGATACTTCTTTCCAAGCTTTATTTTTCCTTGTAATGTCTCGTACACATTTATCGTGAGGTTATATACAATGCATCAAACAGTAAATGGGAAGTAATTGCAGGTAGGAACTAAAGTTTTGAGTGGAGAACCGAAGACACATCAGACCACACACACAATAGGATAGGTTCGAGGAATCATTTAGATTTGTCGTTTTACTGTGTCATACCGTTATACCTAATTTGCATACAATTGAGAAACTCTAACTCAAATATTATGCTGTCGCTGAAATCACAGTTCCGTGTCAGGGACATACGTAGAAAATTTTTGTCACTTTTCTGTCCCTTTGCTACTTGCTAGCATGAAAATAGGGTTACGCAAATTCTCAAATAGTCTTTTTTGGCTGTTCCTGCCAAATAACTGTAGGCCATTTATTAAATATGGCATTATACAACTTAGTAAGGTGTCGTATCAATCGTGACCACAAATTAGTTACTTAGTTCAAAAAGTAAAAAATATTTTAAAATAACCACAATGCCAACTCATGAAATTTTACTTTGTCCTCATTCACATTAAGGCTTGATATTTGTCCATTTTTTCAGGAGCATGTAATGTGAGTGTTTTTCCGGCTTTATAAATAAACTTAACTGGATGAATTTGCAGTGCATTCTGGGAAACTGGATGTCGTGATCCAATTTCTTCCGTATGGTCTGATGCTACTTAGAGCAAGCCAAGACAAGCTAACAACTTTGGGTCTTTCACTGAAATGGTGTGTGTTTTTAGAGACACGAATAACAGATGAGTGAAGACGGTGAAGTGTGCTTAACTCTGAGCTCCTCTATGCCAGTGGCCTGCTTGTGTTTTCAGATTTATGAGCGGTGAGCCTTTGAGTTCTGGCACACGCTTGCCTCCTTCTTTGGAATCATCAAACCTGAGTGTCAAACAGGCGGGGAAAGATGAGAGCGACTGAATGTGTGTGTGTGAGGGAGAGAGAGAGATAAAGAGAGAGAGAGAGAGAGAGAGAGAGGCTGCCATTTTTGTCTTGGCTTCTATGTCTGTTGTTGGGTCGTCATCGTGTCGCTCATTTCCCTTTACTGATAAATTTACTGGGAAGTGAGACGTTGTGTACAGTGTATCAGTGAATCTGATATCAGCAGCAGGTCTGTTTACTGTCACCCGGCGCCTCTTATCTGTCACTAACACCTCCTGTGGTCCTGGGGAATGTCATTACAGAGGGAGAACTGTAATTTAGACACCACGCATTCCCAAAACAACCCCATGTATCCTTAGCCACCCCATCCAAATCCCTCTGGTGTCAGCCTCTTCCTCAACTAATCCGTCATATACACACACACACACTTACAGGAAAAAACCCCCCCAAAAACAAGTCCTCCCATGTGGACACCACAAATCTACACCATGTCCTCGTTCCTCGTCCAGTATCTCCCAAACACACTTAACGAGAGAGAGGAGTCCCAATGTTGACGCCACACACCACCCCCCCAGATCTCCCCTCCCATGTGCCCTGGCCACCCTCCTACCCCTGTTACCCCTCTCACACACGCTTACAGAGAGTGAACGTCGAAGGTAAAGGGCAGCTCCTGCTTTCTCCTGCCTCCCGTCCAGGACTCCATGAAGCGTTTTTGGACTTTGTTCGTCCACAGCCTGGTCGATGCTTCCAAGGCCAGGCCCTGGCTCCAGAAGAGAATCCAGAAGAAGGAGGAAAAGACCGAACACAACAGCAACAACACGACAGAACACCAGGATTCGGCCGGGCCGGATAAGGTGAAGGATTGCAGGGATGGAGGGAGGGACTAGATGAGTCGAGGCTAGATGATACGAAATGACGGACACCACGTTTTAGCGCTTAAAATAGCCAGACTCGTCTGACAGCGGCGAGAGTTTGGCAGGTTGACCTCTCTGACCTCGGTGTTTACGGTGGCGCTGAAAGTGAATGGCGAGAGCATTTGGAAAATGTGGGGTATTTATGAGGAAAGTGTGCTCATAGGGGGTTTGCAGATGTTCCTGCATTATCATAAGTAACGAAAATGATCAAGGATTGTGTTTTAATTAATGTATTAACAGTGTAGGAATGTGAAAGTAATATAAACGTGAACTTTAAGAAAACATTTGATTTATTTTTTTCATTTCGAAGGCTCGCAGTGAACAGCTTGAGAAATAAAACATGCTGTGATTCCATTTTTAAGTTATTACGCACTTAATGAGGCACATTTAAATATTTAAACTATAGCAAGTTGATGGGTATGCAAACTTTTAACTTTGCTAATGAAGAGATTAAGATTACTATAATATTTATGAATGATAGTAATATTTGGAAAGCATGATTAACATTCATGAATTATGTTTTGTACATAAAGTGAACAATAGATGTATACATGTTTAAAAAAACATTTTCCACCCAGAAATCTTACAGTACAATATTTTGTACTGTAAATAGTTAAGTTCAGTGTACAAAAAAGGTCTGAGTCTATGGGTTAGTTTGGGGCTTTTATTGCTAAATGTATCCTGCTAATATTTTTCATGTTTTATAAAAGTGATGTAAATTTATAGAGTTTTTTTCCATGTCCGTGATTGGTTGGTTGGCTCTTAATCACGAGTTTAAATCAGCCCTGTAACCATGTTGGAATGTAACCATGATAACTAGCATGAATAAAAGTTTGGATTAGCTACCTTCTCAAGCTTAAATGAAAACAATAAAAATAAACAAGGATTTACGAAGAAATAATGGTTTATAGGCTGAGATGTGAGGAGATGTTTTAATTAGAAGCAACAAGAAATGATATGCAAAATAAAATCTGAGAAAGCTGCTATTTTCATTTTATTTTCAGTTATAAGGAAACAAAATTGTGCATTGTGAGTAGAGTTTTGTGGAAATTTGCCAAGTCATTGTTTTTAAGCTCCAAATGAAACAACGGGTCTAAAATGAAGCTTTGGAAAGATGTCTTGCATAGTTTTTTTTTACCTGAAACCTCTTTGTGTCAGTTGAGTTTGATGTAGGGATGGAGTATATATATATTTTTTTATAAAAACATTTTCCTTCTCTGGATTTATTTATCATGGCAAATTCTGCTTGATGCCACACACACACACACACACACACACACACACACACACACACACACACACACACACACACACACACACACTTGTTTACATCTCCATATAATCCGATTATTATAGCTCAAACCTGTAATCCAACTCTTACAGAATCTTAATGTGGACTCGTCCGTCCAGAGCCATGCTTTACATCTGAGAAAAAAAAAAGAAAGGAAAAAAGAAAAGAAAAGAAAAAAGTCTCTATTCCACTTTGGGCTGTGGATGGAATTCATGCTGGACTGATGTGTTTATGTTTCAAAGAGATGGACTTCTCTGTTTAAAGACAAAAGTATGAAAAAGGGGTGAGATTTTCCAAAAGCTTGCAGGATCTCTGGCTTTATAGTGCGCACTACATTGTGTGTGTGTGTGTGTGTGTGTGTGTGTGTGTGTGTGTGTGTGTGTGCGTGTGTGTGTGTGTGAAGCCTCTTTGTGCAGGACCCCAGCAGAGATCTTAAAAAGTGGCCTCAGATGGGGGTTGTTATGTAACTCCTGTGTAAATTTAAGATATTCGGTCTTAGTGTGACGCAGCCTGAAATGTTCTCAGTGCCTTAAATCACGTCTGAATGTCGGGCTTGTTAATCTTCTCAGCGTGGGCTTCATCGTGTTCTGGAAATGCGTGTTTTTAGACTTTCTGTGGGAAAAGGAAAAAGCAGAATCTGTATAAAAGCATGATGATATCTTTACAGCCTTTTATTTATTTTAGTAAGTACTGTTACTAAAGATCTCACACTGAAACTGTACCAAATCAAATCTGGAACTCAAGAGGGCTGGACTCTCTTATCTTATTGATGCGTGGTTTATTATTGTTTGTATATTAGCTGAATGTTTCAGTGTTCTGTAGCCAGCAGGAAAAAAACAGAACGTGAAATACAGTGCATCCGGAAAGTATTCACAGCGCTTCACTTTTTCCACAATTTGTTATGTTACAGCCTTATTCCAAAATGGATTAAATTCATTATTTTCCTCAAAATTCTACAAACAATACCCCATAATGATAACGTGAAAGAAGTTTGTTTGAAATCTTTGCAAATTTATTAAAAAGAAAAAAGAAAAAAATCACATGTACATAAGTATTCACAGCCTTTGCTCAAAACTTTGTTGAAGCACCTTTGGCACCAATTACAGCCTCAAGTCTTTTTGACTATGATTCTACAAGCTTGGCACACCTATTTTTGGGCAGTTTCTCCCATTCTTCTTTGCAGGCCATTTTCAGATCTCTCCAGAGATGTTCAGTCGGGTTCAAGTCTGGGCTCTGGCTGGGCCACTCAAGGACATTCACAGAGTTGTCCCATAGCCACACCTTTGTTATCTTGGCTGTGTGCTTAGGGTTGTTATCCTGTTGGAAGATAAACTTTCTCCCCAGTTTGAGGTCCAGAGCGCTCTGGAGCAGGTTTTCATCAAGGATGTTTCTGTACTACATTGCTGCATTCATCTTTCCCTCGATCCTGACTAGTCTCCCAGTTCCTGCCACTGAAAAACATACCCACAGCATGATGCTGCCACCACCATGCTTCACTGTAGGGATGGTATTGGCCAGGTGATGAGCGGTGCCTGGTTTCCTCCAGACATGACACTTGCCATTTCTCATTTCTCATGGTCTGAGAGTCCTTCAGGTGCCTTTTGGCAAACTCCAGGCGGGCTGTCATGTGCCTTTTACTGAGGAGTGGCTTCCGTCTGGCCACTCTACCATACAGGCCTGATTGGTGGAGTGCTGCAGAGATAGTTGTTCTTCTGGAAGGTTCTCCTCTCTCCACAGAGAAATGCTGGAGCTCTGTCAGAGTGACCATCAGGTTCTTGGTCACCTCCCTGGCTAAGGCCCTTCTCCCCCGATCGTTCAGTTTGGCCAGGCGGCCCACTCTAGGAAGAGTCCTGGTGGTTCCAAGCTTCTTCCATTTACAGATGATGGAGGCTCATTGGGACCTTCAATGCTGCAGAAATTTTTCTGTACCTCGACAGAATCCTGTCTCAGAGGTCTACAGAGGGTTGGTTTGTGGTCTGACATGCACTGTTAACTTAGACAGATGTGTGCCTTTCCAAATCATGAATTTACCACAGGTGGACTCCAATCAAGTTGTAGAAATATCTCAAGGATGATCAGTGGAAACAGGATGGACCAGAGCTCAATTTTGAGTGTCATGGCAAATGCTGTGAGTAAATGGTCTGCACTTATATAGCACCTTTCAACCTTTGCAGTCACAAAGCACTTTACACTGTCTCTCATTCAACCATTCACGCACACACCAATGGTGGCAGAGCTACCAAGGCACCTGCCTGCCATCGGGAGTAACTTGGGGTTCAGTGTCTTGCCCAAGGACACCTCAGCAAATGGAGTCATTTGGGCCGGGAATTGAACCACCAACCCTACGATCAGTGGGCAGCCCACTCTACCACCTGAGCCACAGCCGCCCTTATGTACAAATACTTATGTACGTGATTTTTTCATTTTTTATTTTTAATAAAAACTTCTTTCACGTTGTCATTATGGGGTATTGTTTGTAGAATTTTGAGGAAAATAATGAATTTAATCCATTTTGGAATAAGGCTGTAACATAACAAAATGTGGAAAAAGTGAAGTGCTGTGAATACTTTCCAGATGCACTTGTTAGGTTTTCTCTCTCTCTCTCGCTACGCTGCAGGGAGAGGCATGGCCTGCTTCCGCATTCCACGGAGCGCGTTCCGACTCCTGTCAGAGGGACTCTCGTTTTGTTTACCTCTGCCATGTGCTTTTTGGGGAGACCCTCTTCGCCAGCGGTTATAATGAACTGGCAACAGTCTCAGGGTTAGTGGAGCTCCTATCACGGGAATATGGGAGCCCAGAAACTGAGTCTGACCTCAAATCCCTACTAAACTTGGTGCACCTGCCCGGGGACCAGGGCCAGTCGTTCCTGGATTACTATGAGGGGGAGCGGGCTAACAGGGCAGCCTGCACCTTTCAGCCCCGGACCCAGGAGCGCCACCTGGAGGTTAACGTGGCGACCTCCAGCCCCGAGCTCCAGCCGGAGGCCCAGCAGGAGTTCTCCATAGCGGAGCTGCCCCTGGAGGTTAACGTGGCAACCTCCAGCCCCGAGCTCCAGCTGGAGGCCCAGCAGGAGGTCTCCTCAGAGGAGCTGCCCCTGGAGGTTAACGTGGTGACCTCCAGCCCGGAGCTCCAGCTGGAGCCCCAGCAGGAGGTCTCCACAGCGGAGCTGCCCCTGGAGGTTAACGTGGCGACCTCCAGCCTTGAGCTTCAGCCGGAAACTCAGCAGGAGGTTTTCCCTGCGGAGCTGCTCTTGGAGGTTCACGAGGAGACCTCCTCTCCTGTTCTGCTTATACCGGAGGTCCACGAGGAGACCTCCACCCAAGCCATGTTCCTCTCAGAGGTTCAAGAAAAAACCTCCACTCCTATCCTGCTCATGTCAGAGGTCCATGGGATGACCTCTTCTCAAGCCCAGTCCATGTCTGAGGTCCACGGGATGACCTCCTTTCCATGTCCCAGTCTATGTCCAGGTTCCGACCCTATTCCTAGTCCAGTTCCTAGTCCAGTTCTATGTCCAAATCCAAGTCCAGGTTCCGACCCTGTTCCTAGTCCAGTTCCTAGTCCTGTTCCTGATTTAGTTGCTAGCTATATTGGTTTAATTTCTGGTTATGTTTTTGCTCTAATTCTCAGTTCGGGTGCTGATTTAACTCCCAGCTCCGTTTCCAACCCAGCACACTCCTCTGTCTCCTCCTCTATCTCCTCCTCTGTCTCTGGTTACCTTCCTAGCTCAGCTTCCAGTCCAGTTTCAGAATCTGTTTTCTGGTTTCGAGCCCTGTCTCCAATTTAATTTCCAGCTCTGTTTCCATCCCTGTCTCCATCCCTGTCTCTAATTTAATTTCCAGCTCTGTTTCCAACCAAGTTTTTGAATCTGTTTATGGTTCTGGGTCTAACCTAATTCTCTGTCCAGTCTCCAAGTCTGTCTCGAAGTCTGTTTCCAAGTCTGTCTCGAAGTCTGTTACCAAGTCTGTCTCGAAGTCTGTTTCCAAGTCTGTCTTGAAGTCTGTTTCCAAGTCTGTCTCTGATCCAGGTGCCAAAGCTGTCTCTGATCCAGGTGCCAAAGCTGTCTCTGATCCAGGTGCCAAAGCTGACTCCGATCCTGGTGCTAAAGCTGACTCCGATCCTGGTTCCAGGCCAAGCTTCAAGCTAAGCACCAAGTCAAGCACCAGGTCAAGCACCAGGTCAAGCACCAGGTCAAGCACCAGGTCAAGCACCACTTCAAGTTCTCGTCCAAGTTCTCATACAAGTTCTCGTCCAAGTTCTCGTCCAAGCTCTTGTCCAAGCTCTCGTCCAAGGCTCAAAGGGAAACCCAACATGCTCTGCTCTGGTTTCGGGACACTGGACATCACCAGCCTCAGGTCCTGGAGGGCAGAGGTTAGGATCCTGCCCAGGGGCCCAGGTCCGCCAGAGTGGATGGAACTTGCGGCGCTTCGGGAGCCGCGCCTTAAGGGGGGGGCTCTGTTAGGTTTTCTCTCTCTCTCTCGCTACGCTGCAGGGAGAGGCGTGGCCTGCTTCCGCATTCCACGGAGCGCGTTCCATCTCCTGTCAGAGGGACTCTCGTTTTGTTTACCTCTGCCATGTGCTTTTTGTTATTGTGTTCACGTCATGTCTCTGTCCCCACCTCCTTGTTTTCTCATTGGTTCTAGTTCTTTTGATGTAATGATGATTTCCAGGTGTCTTTGATTTCGTGTTTGATTTCCGTGTGTTTAAATACCCCGCGCTGTTTCCACTTCCTCGCGGTGTATTAGTTTAGTTTAGATTCCGTAGCGTTTTGATCCGTAGTCTTTTGTTCCTATGTCCGTAGTTCCTAGTTTGGCTCTGTAATAGTTTAGATGAGTGTAAGTTTGAAGTTCTTGTTCCGATGTCCGTAGCTCCTTGTTTGTTCCCAGACCACTTCCTAGTTTCTCTCGATTTCTCTGTATTTGTGGATTACTGCCTATTTTTGGATTACTGCTCTTTTTGATTGCAAATAAACTTTGCTGCATTATCCGACATCTCCCCAGCGCATGCATCCTGACTACTCTCCTCTACTCTCCCCTGACTCACTCAGCCTGCACTGGCTATACATAACAGCACTGTATGTTTTCAGACTTGGCCTGAATAATTAGTGATTATGGGTTTATTTGGGACGGAGGTTTTCACATAAAATAATTCTGTCAATAAATATATCAGTTTATTCTCCATATCTAGTATGCAATCTGATTCAGTGCAAACCATAATATGCCTTTCACTGCTATTGTGAATAATGTGAAACAGGAAGTTACCTGACATTTTGACAAATCACCTTATTCGATACCCAACTCTGTGACCCAATCACTTTCCTTCACCTTTTACAATGAACTCTTAGTGTAAATGTCTTCAACTTTGGGCAAGATGTGCATCCAGATTGTCATATCTGGATCTATGTCCATATTTATACGCTATACGGCCAAAAGTTTGTAGACACCTGACCATCACACCCATATGTGCTTGTTGAACTTCCCATTCCAGATGATAATCTCAACTCTTTTGTGAAAGCTTTCCACTAGATTCTGGGGTGTGGCTGTGTATGTCCTATTTGTGTTCATTCAGCTAAGAGCATTAGTGAGGTTGAGATCAGGAGCTGATATTGGGTTGTTGAGGAGGCTCCAGTTCCAGTTCATCCCAAAGGTGTTCAGTGGGGTTGAGGTCAGGGCTCTGTGCAGGACACTTGAGTTCTTCCACCTTCTTCCAACTTTAACACTCCATGTCTTCATGGAGTTCGCTCTGTGTACTTTTGTGTCATGCTAGAACAGGTTTGGGCCACTTAGTTCCAGTGAAGGGAAACTGTAATGCTACAAGAAGAAATAATTCTTCTGCTATGAGGTGGTGGATGGTACAGTCTACCCATGATTCACTGTGTTGTTTGTAGGCACTTTTGGACACAAAGCTAATCCGAAACTCAAATCCGAAAGTCAAATTACAATAAACAGAATATTATCAGGATGGCGTTCTTACTCTCACTCCTGTCTTTCCTCCTATAGATCTTCATTCCCGTGTTTCTGAGCTCCAGCGAGCAGGTTCTGACTGAGGTTCCCATTACTGCTGAGACACGGTGTAAAGACGTGGTGGAGTTCTGCAGGGAGGCCGGAGAGAGCGGCTGCCGCCTCGTACAAGTCTGCAAAGGAAAAGGTTATTACTACAACTCTTAACTAATCACAAAAACTCAACCATTCACTAATTTTAGTATTTCTCTCCCGCTCATTAGATCATTATGAAGATCCACTGTATATGACCTATGTTAGAAGTTTCTAGAACTTTCACCTGTTTCCTGATTAAGTTAATCTACATTGTCTAGTATCATATTATAATATTATAAACATTATAATGCTTCATTATATTTATAATTTCTTTATTATATTATATTATTTATTTATTTATAATATTTATCCCTCTGCCTATTTTCATGAGACTATTAAGAGATTAAATAATAATGAATAAGAATCAACTGAGTGATTGTGTGTTTGTGTTTGATAACTGATTAAATATTGTAACTGATTAGACCGATTAGATTATAAAGTAAACGTGGCTGATGTTTCCGGCTGCAGAGAGAGCGATACCTTCAGATCACCTGATGCTGGAGTACCTGCAAAAATGG